>CAWUFW010002791.1:0-435000 GCA_963921515.1 Calotriton arnoldi | reverse complement strand
AGCCCCCCTTCTTAAAAAAAAAAAAAAGACCGGCATCCCGCCGGAGGCCACGCCCCCTCCTTGGCAGCACTCTGCAAACGCGCCCCTGGCGCGTTTGCAGAGGGGGAACGAATTCCCCTTGAATACTGGGGGTCCCTGGGGGCCAACTAGCCCACCAGGAACCTCCACTATGCGCCACGGGGCTGAGTTTCAGAGAGGTGTAGAGAGGCCACACCCCTTTTTACACCTCTCTGCAACGTAGCTCCTTGGCGCTTTCTGGATGTACCTGTTGGGCTAGTTGGCCCCCAGGGACCCTCAGGATTGAAGGGGATTTAATTCCCCATCTTAAAACATATATGTGGAAACCATATATGTAGCTATATATATATATATATATATATATATATATATATATATATATATCCACTGAAAAAACCATAGGTTTCAGGCACGTTATAGTTAGAAATTAGCATTTAAAAAACCTTAGAAATTCACTGAAAAAAACCATAGGTTTTAGGGAAAGTTATAGTTAGTTGGACATTGCACTCGTACAAAACCCGTGAAATTCCCCGTTGTAGTTAGTTCAGCTAACTATAACTCGCGCCTCCGCAATGCACTGCTGATGACGTCACATATTACATCACTCATGACATGGTCAGTGACATCACTGATGACATCACTGATGACATCATCCATGTGATAATTTCATGCATCTTCTGACACCCTAACATAACTTTAGATACACCCACTCTAAATTACAGACTGCCATTCTCAAAACCATAGACACTCCAATACCAATAACTAGATACCCACTCACTGATTCTTAGGCCTACACACACACATCCACTCACTCACCCGTACAGTCACTCATACTTATGGTCACTCAGTACAGGACTATCATATGCACTCATACACTTATATAGAAACTTACACACTGCCACTCATCCATAGAGGTACTCACACGCCTAGTCAATCATGCAAATAATTAATCACACAGCCATTTACTCACCGATACAGTTATACACACACCAGCTCACTTACTCATACAAATACTACCACATTCTTACACTATTATACAATCACTGATACAAGCACACACTCATCCATACAACCACTCTCACAATCACACACACTCACTTATAGCCATTTGTATACTCCAACACACAGATATACTGCCTTTCACATATGTAGTTACTCAAACATGTACCACTGAGATATACATTCTCTCACTAACACACCCATACACACACTCACCCACCCATACAGTCCATCACAGATGCACTATTAAAACCATGCACCCAGTGACTCACCCACTCACACATCTATGCACAGAGAGACACACACCCCACCCACACAAACACTCAGGCACCCATACAGATACTCAGACAACCAATCAATAACCCATATAGACACTCATGTAGCTATTCACAAACCCATGCAGCCGCTTACACACCAACAGACAGACGGATACAGACATTCACACAGTTTAGTCACTAACCCATGCAATCAGTAAGATACGTTTAATCACTCACTTATAGAGTCAGTGACGCACCTCCTAAATCATCCATTCAGGCACTTATACACCTACTCATTCTTCAATACGCCTTTCCCTATATATATTAAACATATTTAAACTTTACAGAAACACAGTCCCTGGATGATGTCATCAGTGATGTCATCAGTGATGTCATTTGAGATGTCATCAGTGATGTCATCAGTGATGTCACTGACCATGTCATGAGTGATGTAATATGTGACGTCATCAGCAGTGCATTGCGGGGGCGCGAGTTATAGTTAGCTGAACTAACTATAACGGGGGAATTTCACGGGTTTTGTACGAGTGCAATGTCCAACTAACTATAACTGTCCCTAAAACCTATGTTTTTTTCAGTGAATTTCTAAGGTTTTTTAAATGCTAATTTCTAACTATAACGTGCCTGAAACCTACGGTTTTTTTCAGTGAATATATATATATATATATATATATTTAGTATACTATGTATACATGTGAAAATGTGTCGGTCCACCTGTTTACCTCGGTGGCACGGAAAAAATGGGTGGAACTGACGTCGGCACGCTGACTAGGTCCTCTTATGGCTCCTATGACGTCATACGGTGTCGCGAGCGGAGCCGTGCTATTATGACATCGTCGTCGACGTGGGAGAGCTAGGAAAGAATTTCCACGGAATGCTGGCGCAGGGGATATTCACCTAAGTGTTCAGGCTAGTCCTTTGGGAGCAACTGTTTATGTTGCCACTCCAGAAACCGAAACCAGTGATCCGAGGGCAGAGGCCCTGCAGATGGCACACGAGGTGGGGAGCCCAGTCGTGTGCACCGGCGGGGCAGCGAAGTGACAAGCACCACTACCCACAGCAAAGGTAACGAGGGCACTGAATAACACAGGATCTTCTCTTTGTATCTGGCAGGAACAACAAGGTTAAAATGCCCTAGTTCCAAAATGTAGAATTAGTGCTACAACGGTCTTCAAGAGGACCTGCGATGGATGCCGCTTCTGCCTTCCGTACACTGGAGGCGGCACATGGGTCACGCGGTACGGTCATACTGCGGTGGGACGCATACTCGTTGACCTCTCATGGCACTGCTCCACACTTCGGGGACAACACTTTCCATTAGCTGGGTTTTCTGATGACGTGTCGCGCCGGCCCCGTCCAACAGTAGAACCCCTTTAGATCCAAACAGACTCTTCCACTCTCTCTCACCGGAAGTGAAACCAGGCCACGCGGACACTTTCACAATACAACAGCCGGGAATGCACTTTTCGGTAAATAAAACACATTCCTTCCTCCTAATTTATCAAATAAACGACTCACTGAAGAACAGGGGCCAGCTTCGATCGGTAAACAGCCGTTACAACAACTTTTTTACTTGGCGATACCATTACAACGCATGCATTACCACGCATGCGTTGTACATCACGAAGTCATTACTATGCATTTTTTTAGAACGCATGGTCATTTACCACGCATGCCTTTACAACAAATTTTGTTGTAAAGGTATGTATGGTAAATGACCATGAGTTCTAAAAAAATGTAGACGATCCACGTCGTAAGGAAACAGAGGCTGTTCCGTTTCCTCACAACGACGTGCACTGCCCCTCAGAGACGACAAGAAGCAGGAACCACGAGGAGAGAGGAACCACGAGGAGTGAGAGGTAAGGGGGATTGGGCATGGGGTGGTGGTTACTTTTCTAGGGTTTAGGGTAGTGCAGTGGTGTTTGGGTAGTGTAGGGGGTCGTGCTGAGGGTAGTGTTTTAGGGTTTAGGGTAGTGCAGTGGTGTTTGTGTAGTGTATCGGGTCGTGCTGGGGGTAGTGTTTTAGGGTTTAGGGTAGTGCAGTGGTGTTTGTGTAGTGTAGGGGGTCGTGCTGGGGGTAGTGTTTTAGGGTTTAGGGTAGTGCAGTGGTGTTTGGGTAGTGTAGGGGGTCGTGCTGGGGGTAGTGTTTTAGGGTTTAGGGTAGTGCAGTGGTGTTTGGGTAGTGTAGGGGGTCGTGCTGGGGTAGATTTAGGGTTTAGGGTAGTGCAGTGGTGTTTGGGTAGTGTAGGGGTCATGCTGGGGGTAGATTTAGGGTTTAGGGTAGTGCAGTGGTGTTTGGGTAGTGTAGGGAGTAGTGCTGGTGGGAGTGTTTTAGGGTTTAGGGTAGTGCAGTGGTGTTTGGGTAGTGTAGGGGGTCGTGCTGGGGGTAGTGGTTTAGGGTAGTGCAGTGGTGTTTGGGTAGTGTAGGGGGTCGTGCTGGGGGTAGTGGTTTAGGGTAGTGCAGTGGTGTTTGGGTAGTGTAGGGGGTCATGCTGGGGGTAGATTTAGGGTTTAGGGTAGTGCAGTGGTGTTTGGGTAGTGTAGGGAGTAGTGCTGGTGGGAGTGTTTTAGGGTTTAGGGTAGTGCAGTGGTGTTTGGGTAGTGTAGGGGGTCGTACTGGGGGTAGTGTTTTAGGGTTTAAGGTAGTGCAGTGGTGTTTGGGTAGTGTAGGGGGTCGTGCTGGGGGTAGTGGTTTAGGGTTTAGGGTAGTGCAGTGGTGTTTGGGTAGTGTAGGGGGTACTGCTGGGGGTAGTGTTTTAGGGTTTAGGGTAGTGCAATGGTGTTTGGGTAGTATAGGGGTACTGCTGGGGGTAGTGTTTTAGGGTTTAGTGTAGTGTAGTGGTGTTTGGGTAGTGTAGGGGTCGTGCTGGGGTAGTGTTTTAGGGTTTAGGGTAGTGCAGTGATGTTTGTGTAGTGTAGGGGATCGTGCTGGGGTAGTGTTTTAGGGTTTAGGGTAGTGCAGCTGTGTTTGTGTAGTGTAGGGGTTTGTGTTTTAGGGTTTAGGGTAGTGCAGTGGTCTTTGGGTAGTGTAGGGGTCGTGCGGAGGGTAGTGTTTTAGGGTTTAGGGTAGTGCAGTGGTCTTTGGGTAGTGTAGGGGGGAGTGTTTTAGGGTTTAGGACAGTGCAGTTGTGTTCGGGTAGTGTAGGGGGTCGTGCTGGGGGAGTGTTTTAGGGCAGTGCAGTGGTGTTCGGGCAGTGTAGGGGGTCGTGCTGGGGGTGGTGTTTCAGGGTTTAGGGCAGTGCAGAGGTGTTAGGGCAGTGTAGGGGGTCGTGCAGGCGGTGGTGTTTCAGGGTTTAGGGCAGTGCAGTGGTGTTCGGGCAGTGTAGGGGGTCGTGCAGGGGGTGGTGTTTCAGGGTTTAGGGCAGTGGTGTTCGGGCAGTGTAGGGGTGGTGCAGGGGGTGGTGTTTCAGGGTTTAGGGCAGTGCAGTGGTGTTCGGGCAGTGTAGGGGGTGGTGCAGGGGGTGGTGTTTCAGGGTTTAGGGCAGTGCAGTGGTGTTCGGGCAGTGTAGGGGGTGGTGCAGGGGGTGGTGTTTCAGGGTTTAGGGCAGTGCAGTGGTGTTAGGGCAGTGTAGGGGGTCGTGCAGGGGGTGGTGTTTCAGGGTTTAGGGTAGTGCAGTGGTGTTCGGGCAGTGTAGGGGGTCGTGCAGGGGTTGGTGTTTCAGGGTTTAGGGCAGTGCAGTGGTGTTCGGGCAGTGTAGGGGGTCGTGCAGGGTGTGGTGTTTCAGGGTTTAGGGCAGTGCAGCGGTGTTCGGGCAGTGTAGGGGGTTGTGCTGGGGCTGGTGTTTCAGGGTTTAGGGCAGTGCAGTGGTGTTCGGGCAGTGTAGGGGGTGGTGCAGGGGGTGGTGTTTCAGGGTTTTGGGCAGTGCAGTGGTGTTCGGGCAGTGTAGGGGTTCGTGCTGGGGGTAGTGTTTTAGGGTTTAGGGCAGAGCAGTGGTGTTCGGGCAGAGTAGGGGGTCGTGCTGGGGGTGGTGTTTAGGGTTTAGGGCAGTGAAGTGGTGTTCGGCAGTGTAGGGGGTCGTGCAGGGGGTGGTGTTTAAGGGTTTAGGGCAGTGCAGTGGTGTTCGGGCAGTGTAGGGGGTCGTGCTGGGGCTGGTGTTTCTGGGCTTAGGGCAGTGCAGCGGTGTTCGGGCAGTGTAGGGGGTCGTGCTGGGGCTGGTGTTTCAGGGTTTAGGGCAGTGCAGTGGTGTTCGGGCAGTGTAGGGGGTCGTGCTGGGGCTGGTGTATCAGGGTTTAGGGCAGTGCAGTGGTGTTCGGGCAGTGTAGGGGGTCGTGCTGGGGCTGGTGTTTCAGGGTTTAGGGCAGTGCAGTGGGTAAGGGCAGTGTAGGGGGTCGTGCTGGGGCTGGTGTTTCAGGGTTTAGGGCAGTGCAGTGGCGTTCGGGCAGTGTAGGGGGTCGTGCTGGGGCTGGTGTTTCAGGGTTTAGGGCAGTGCAGTGGTGTAAGGGCAGTGTAGGGGGTCGTGCTGGGGTAGTGTTTTAGGGTTTAGGGTAGTGCAGTGGTGTTTGTGTAGTGTAGGGGGTAGTGTTTTAGGGTTTAGGGTAGTGCAGTGATGTTTGTGTAGTGTAGGGGATCGTGCTGGGGTAGTGTTTTAGGGTTTAGGGTAGTGCAGCTGTGTTTGTGTAGTGTAGGGGTTCGTGTTTTAGGGTTTAGGGTAGTGCAGTGGTCTTTGGGTAGTGTAGGGGGTCGTGCGGAGGGTAGTGTTTTAGGGTTTAGGGTAGTGCAGTGGTCTTTGGGTAGTGTAGGGGGTCGTGCTGGGGGGAGTGTTTTAGGGTTTAGGACAGTGCAGTTGTGTTCGGGTAGTGTAGGGGGTCGTGCTGGGGGAGTGTTTTAGGGCAGTGCAGTGGTGTTCGGGAAGTGTAGGGGGTCGTGCTGGGGGTGGTGTTTCAGGGTTTAGGGCAGTGCAGAGGTGTTAGGGCAGTGTAGGGGGTCGTGCAGGGGGTGGTGTTTCAGGGTTTAGGGCAGTGCAGTGGTGTTCGGGCAGTGTAGGGGGTCGTGCAGGGGGTGGTGTTTCAGGGTTTAGGGCAGTGGTGTTCGGGCAGTGTAGGGGGTGGTGCAGGGGGTGGTGTTTCAGGGTTTAGGGCAGTGCAGTGGTGTTCGGGCAGTGTAGGGGGTGGTGCAGGGGGTGGTGTTTCAGGGTTTAGGGCAGTGCAGTGGTGTTCGGGCAGTGTAGGGGGTGGTGCAGGGGGTGGTGTTTCAGGGTTTAGGGCAGTGCAGTGGTGTTAGGGCAGTGTAGGGGGTCGTGCAGGGGGTGGTGTTTCAGGGTTTAGGGTAGTGCAGTGGTGTTCGGGCAGTGTAGGGGGTCGTGCAGGGGTTGGTGTTTCAGGGTTTAGGGCAGTGCAGTGGTGTTCGGGCAGTGTAGGGGGTCGTGCAGGGTGTGGTGTTTCAGGGTTTAGGGCAGTGCAGCGGTGTTCGGGCAGTGTAGGGGGTTGTGCTGGGGCTGGTGTTTCAGGGTTTAGGGCAGTGCAGTGGTGTTCGGGCAGTGTAGGGGTGGTGCAGGGGGTGGTGTTTCAGGGTTTTGGGCAGTGCAGTGGTGTTCGGGCAGTGTAGGGGTTCGTGCTGGGGGTAGTGTTTTAGGGTTTAGGGCAGAGCAGTGGTGTTCGGGCAGAGTAGGGGGTCGTGCTGGGGGTGGTGTTTAGGGTTTAGGGCAGTGAAGTGGTGTTCGGCAGTGTAGGGGTCGTGCTGGGGCTGGTGTTTCAGGGTTTAGGGCAGTGCAGTGGTGTTCGGGCAGTGTAGGGGGTCGTGCTGGGGCTGGTGTATCAGGGTTTAGGGCAGTGCAGTGGTGTTCGGGCAGTGTAGGGGGTCGTGCTGGGGCTGTTTCAGGGTTTAGGGCAGTGCAGTGGTGTTCGGGCAGTGTAGGGGGTCGTGCTGGGCCTGGTGTTTCAGGGTTTAGGGCAGTGCAGTGGTGTTCGGGCAGTGTAGGGGGTCTTGCTGGGGGTGGTGTTTCAGGGTTTAGGGCAGTGGTGTTCGGGCAGTGTAGGGGGTCGTGCAGAGGGTGGTGTTTCAGGGTTTAGGGCAGTGGTGTTCGGGCAGTGTAGGGGGTCATGCTGTGGCTGGTGTTTCAGGGTTTAGGGCAGTGCAGTGGTGTTTATGCAGTGTAGGGGGTCTTGCTGGGGGTAGAGTTTCAGGGTTTAGGGCAGTGCAGTGGTGTTCGGGCAGTGTAGGGGGTCGTGCTGGGCGTGGTGTTTCAGGGTTTAGGGCAGTGCAGTGGTGTTCGGGCAGTGTAGGGGGTCTTGCTGGGGGTGATGTTTCAGGGTTTAGGGCAGTGCAGTGGTGTTCGGGCAGTGTAGGTGGTTGTGCTGGGGCTGGTGTTTCAGGGTTTAGGGCAGTTCATGGTGTTCGGGCAGTGTAGGGGTCTTGCTGGGGCTGGTGTTTCAGGGTTTAGGGCAGTGCAGTGGTGTTCGGGCAGTGTAGGGGGTCTTGCTGGGGCTGGTGTTTCAGGGTTTAGGGCAATGCAGTGGTGTTCGGGCAGTGTAGGCGGTCGTGCTGGGGGTGGTGTTTTAGGGTTTAGGGCAGTGGTGTTCGGGCAGTGTGGGGGGTGGTGTTTCAGGGTTTAGGGCAGTGGTGTTCGGGCAGTGTAGGGGGTCGTGCTGGGGCTGGTGTTTTTGGGTTTAGGGCAGTGCAGTGGTGTTCGGGCAGTGTAGGGGGTCGTGCTGGGGCTAGTGGTTTAGGGCAGTGCAGTGGTGTTCGGGCAGTGTAGGGGGTCGTGCTGGGGGTGGTGTTTCAGGGTTTAGGGCAGTGCAGTTGTGTTTGGGCAGTGTAGGGGGTCGTGCAGGGGGGTGGTGGTTTAGGGCAGTGCAGTGGTGTTTGGGCAGTGTAGGGGGTCGTGCTGGGGCTGGTGTTTCAGGGTTTAGGGCAGTGCAGTGGTGTTCGGGCAGTGTAGGGGGTCGTGCTGGGGCTGGTGTTTCAGGGTTTAGGGCAGTGGTGTTCGGGAAGTGTAGGGGGTTGTGCTGTGGCTGGTGTTTTAGGGTTTAGGGCAGTGCAGTGGTGTTCGGGCAGTGTAGGGGGTCGTGCTGGGGCTAGTGGTTTAGTGCAGTGCAGTGGTGTTCGGGCAGTGTAGGGGGTCTTGCTGGGGCTGGTGTTTCAGGGTTTAGGGCAATGCAGTGGTGTTCGGGCAGTGTAGGGGGTCGTGCTGGGGCTTGTGTTTCAGGGTTTAGGGCAGTGCAGTGGCGTTCGGGCAGTGTAGGGGGTCGTGCTGGGGCTGGTGTTTCAGGGTTTAGGGCAGTGCAGTGGTGTAAGGGCAGTGTAGGGGGTCGTGCTGGGGTAGTGTTTTAGGGTTTAGGGTAGTGCAGTGGTGTTTGTGTAGTGTAGGGGTTCGTGTTTTAGGGTTTAGGGTAGTGCAGTGGTCTTTGGGTAGTGTAGGGGGTCGTGCGGAGGGTAGTGTTTTAGGGTTTAGGGTAGTGCAGTGGTCTTTGGGTAGTGTAGGGGGTCGTGCTGGGGGGAGTGTTTTAGGGTTTAGGACAGTGCAGTTGTGTTCGGGTAGTGTAGGGGGACGTGCTGGGGGAGTGTTTTAGGGCAGTGCAGTGGTGTTCGGGCAGTGTAGGGGGTCGTGCTGGGGGTGGTGTTTCAGGGTTTAGGGCAGTGCAGAGGTGTTAGGGCAGTGTAGGGGGTCGTGCAGGGGGTGGTGTTTCAGGGTTTAGGGCAGTGCAGTGGTGTTCGGGCAGTGTAGGGGGTCGTGCAGGGGGTGGTGTTTCAGGGTTTAGGGCAGTGGTGTTCGGGCAGTGTAGGGGGTGGTGCAGGGGGTGGTGTTTCAGGGTTTAGGGCAGTGCAGTGGTGTTCGGGCAGTGTAGGGGGTGGTGCAGGGGGTGGTGTTTCAGGGTTTAGGGCAGTGCAGTGGTGTTCGGGCAGTGTAGGGGGTGGTGCAGGGGTGGTGTTTCAGGGTTTAGGGCAGTGCAGTGGTGTTAGGGCAGTGTAGGGGGTCGTGCAGGGGGTGGTGTTTCAGGGTTTAGGGTAGTGCAGTGGTGTTCGGGCAGTGTAGGGGGTCGTGCAGGGGTTGGTGTTTCAGGGTTTAGGGCAGTGCAGTGGTGTTCGGGCAGTGTAGGGGGTCGTGCAGGGTGTGGTGTTTCAGGGTTTAGGGCAGTGCAGCGGTGTTCGGGCAGTGTAGGGGGTTGTGCTGGGGCTGGTGTTTCAGGGTTTAGGGCAGTGCAGTGGTGTTCGGGCAGTGTAGGGGGTCGTGCTGGGGCTGGTGTTTAAGGGTTTAGGGCAGTGCAGTGGTGTTCGGGCAGTGTAGGGGGTGGTGCAGGGGGTGGTGTTTCAGGGTTTTGGGCAGTGCAGTGGTGTTCGGGCAGTGTAGGGGTTCGTGCTGGGGGTAGTGTTTTAGGGTTTAGGGCAGAGCAGTGGTGTTCGGGCAGAGTAGGGGGTCGTGCTGGGGGTGGTGTTTAGGGTTTAGGGCAGTGAAGTGGTGTTCGGCAGTGTAGGGGGTCGTGCAGGGGGTGGTGTTTCTGGGCTTAGGGCAGTGCAGCGGTGTTCGGGCAGTGTAGGGGGTCGTGCTGGGGCTGGTGTTTCAGGGTTTAGGGCAGTGCAGTGGTGTTCGGGCAGTGTAGGGGGTCGTGCTGGGGCTGGTGTATCAGGGTTTAGGGCAGTGCAGTGGTGTTCGGGCAGTGTAGGGGGTCGTGCTGGGGCTGGTGTTTCAGGGTTTAGGGCAGTGCAGTGGTGAAAGGGCAGTGTAGGGGGTCGTGCTGGGGCTGGTGTTTCAGGGTTTAGGGCAGTGCAGTGGCGTTCGGGCAGTGTAGGGGGTCGTGCTGGGGCTGTTTCAGGGTTTAGGGCAGTGCAGTGGTGTTCGGGCAGTGTAGGGGGTCGTGCTGGGCCTGGTGTTTCAGGGTTTAGGGCAGTGCAGTGGTGTTCGGGCAGTGTAGGGGGTCTTGCTGGGGGTGGTGTTTCAGGGTTTAGGGCAGTGGTGTTCGGGCAGTGTAGGGGGTCGTGCAGGGGGTGGTGTTTCAGGGTTTAGGGCAGTGCAGTGGTGTTCGGGCAGTGTGGGGGGTCGTGCAGGGGGTGGTGTTTCAGGGTTTAGTGCAGTGGTGTTCGGGCAGTGTAGGGGGTCGTGCTGGGGCTGGTGTTTCAGGGTTTAGGGCAGTGCAGTGGTGTTCGGGCAGTGTAGGGGGTCGTGCTGTGGCTGGTGTTTCAGGGTTTAGGGCAGTGCAGTGGTGTTTATGCAGTGTAGGGGGTCTTGCTGGGGGTAGAGTTTCAGGGTTTAGGGCAGTGCAGTGGTGTTCGGGCAGTGTAGGGGGTCGTGCTGGGCGTGGTGTTTCAGGGTTTAGGGCAGTGCAGTGGTGTTCGGGCAGTGTAGGGGGTCTTGCTGGGGGTGATGTTTCAGGGTTTAGGGCAGTGCAGTGGTGTTCGGGCAGTGTAGGTGGTTGTGCTGGGGCTGGTGTTTCAGGGTTTAGGGCAGTTCATGGTGTTCGGGCAGTGTAGGGGGTCTTGCTGGGGCTGGTGTTTCAGGGTTTAGGGCAGTGCAGTGGTGTTCGGGCAGTGTAGGGGGTCTTGCTGGGGCTGGTGTTTCAGGGTTTAGGGCAATGCAGTGGTGTTCGGGCAGTGTAGGCGGTCGTGCTGGGGGTGGAGTTTTAGGGTTTAGGGCAGTGGTGTTCGGGCAGTGTTGGGGGGTGGTGTTTCAGGGTTTAGGGCAGTGGTGTTCGGGCAGTGTAGGGGGTCGTGCTGGGGCTGGTGTTTCAGGGTTTAGGGCAGTGGTGTTCGGGAAGTGTAGGGGGTTGTGCTGTGGCTGGTGTTTTTGGGTTTAGGGCAGTGCAGTGGTGTTCGGGCAGTGTAGGGGGTCGTGCTGGGGCTAGTGGTTTAGGGCAGTGCAGTGGTGTTCGGGCAGTGTAGGGGGTCGTGCTGGGGCTGGTGTTTCAGGGTTTAGGGCAGTGCAGTTGTGTTTACGCAGTGTAGGGGGTCGTGCAGGGGGGTGTTGGTTTAGGGCAGTGCAGTGGTGTTTGGGCAGTGTAGGGGGTCGTGCTGGGGCTGGTGTTTCAGGGTTTAGGGCAGTGCAGTGGTGTTCGGGCAGTGTAGGGGGTCGTGCTGGGGCTGGTGTTTCAGGGTTTAGGGCAGTGGTGTTCGGGAAGTGTAGGGGGTTGTGCTGTGGCTGGTGTTTTAGGGTTTAGGGCAGTGCAGTGGTGTTCGGGCAGTGTAGGGGGTCGTGCTGGGGCTAGTGCTTTAGTGCAGTGCAGTGGTGTTCGGGCAGTGTAGGGGGTCTTGCTGGGGCTGGTGTTTCAGGGTTTAGGGCAATGCAGTGGTGTTCGGGCAGTGTAGGGGGTCGTGCTGGGGCTGGTGTTTCAGGGTTTAGGGCAGTGCAGTGGTGTTCGGGCAGTGTAGGGGGTCGTGCTGTGGCTGATGTTTCAGGGTTTAGGGCAGTGCAGTGGTGTTTATGCAGTGTAGGGGGTCTTGCTGGGGGTAGTGTTTCAGGGTTTAGGGCAGTGCAGTGGTGTTCGGGCAGTGTAGGGGGTCGTGCTGGGGGTGGTGTTTCAGGGTTTAGGGCAGTGCAGTGGTGTTCGGGCAGTGTAGGGGGTCTTGCTGGGGGTGATGTTTCAGGGTTTAGGTCAGTGCAGTGGTGTTCGGGCAGTGTAGGTGGTTGTGCTGGGGCTGGTGTTTCAGGGTTTAGGGCAGTTCATGGTGTTTGGGCAGTGTAGGGGGTCATGCTGGGGCTGGTGTTTCAGGGTTTAGGGCAGTGCAGAGGCGCTTGGGCAGTGTAGGGGGTCTTGCTGGGGCTGGTGTTTCAGGGTTTAGGGCAATGCAGTGGTGTTCGGGCAGTGTAGGGGGTCGTGCTGGGTCTGGTGTTTCAGGGTTTAGGGTAGTGCAGTGGTGTTTGGGTAATGTAGGGAGTAGTGCTGGTGGGAGTGTTTTAGGGTTTAGGGTAGTGCAGTGGTGTTTGGGTAGTGTAGGGGGTCGTGCTGGGGGTAGTGGTTTAGGGTAGTGCAGTGGTGTTTGGGTAGTGTAGGGGTCGTGCTGGGGGTAGTGGTTTAGGGTAGTGCAGTGGTGTTTGGGTAGTGTAGGGGGTCATGCTGGGGGTAGATTTAGGGTTTAGGGTAGTGCAGTGGTGTTTGGGTAGTGTAGGGAGTAGTGCTGGTGGGAGTGTTTTAGGGTTTAGGGTAGTGCAGTGGTGTTTGGGTAGTGTAGGGGGTCGTACTGGGGGTAGTGTTTTAGGGTTTAGGGTAGTGCAGTGGTGTTTGGGTAGGGTAGGGGGTCGTGCTGGGGGTAGTGGTTTAGGGTTTAGGGTAGTGCAGTGGTGTTTGGGTAGTGTAGGGGGTACTGCTGGGGGTAGTGTTTTAGGGTTTAGGGTAGTGCAATGGTGTTTGGGTAGTATAGGGGGTACTGCTGGGGGTAGTGTTTTAGGGTTTAGTGTAGTGGTGGTGTTTGGGTAGTGTAGGGGGTCGTGCTGGGGTAGTGTTTTAGGGTTTAGGGTAGTGCAGTGGTGTTTGTGTAGTGTAGGGGGTAGTGTTTTAGGGTTTAGGGTAGTGCAGTGATGTTTGTGTAGTGTAGGGGATCGTGCTGGGGTAGTGTTTTAGGGTTTAGGGTAGTGCAGCTGTGTTTGTGTAGTGTAGGGGTTCGTGTTTTAGGGTTTAGGGTAGTGCAGTGGTCTTTGGGTAGTGTAGGGGGTCGTGCGGAGGGTAGTGTTTTAGGGTTTAGGGTAGTGCAGTGGTCTTATGGTAGTGTAGGGGGTCGTGCTGGGGGGAGTGTTTTAGGGTTTAGGACAGTGCAGTTGTGTTCGGGTAGTGTAGGGGGTCGTGCTGGGGGAGTGTTTTAGGGCAGTGCAGTGGTGTTCGGGCAGTGTAGGGGGTCGTGCTGGGGTGGTGTTTCAGGGTTTAGGGCAGTGTAGGGGGGTCGTGCAGGGGTGGTGTTTCAGGGTTTAGGGCAGTGCAGTGGTGTTCGGGCAGTGTAGGGGGTCGTGCAGGGGGTGGTGTTTCAGGGTTTAGGGCAGTGGTGTTCGGGCAGTGTAGGCGGTGGTGCAGGGGGTGGTGTTTCAGGGTTTAGGGCAGTGGTGTTCGGGCAGTGTAGGGGGTGGTGCAGGGGGTGGTGTTTCAGGGTTTAGGGCAGTGCAGTGGTGTTCGGGCAGTGTAGGGGGTTGTGCTGGGGCTGGTGTTTCAGGGTTTAGGGCAGTTCATGGTGTTCGGGCAGTGTAGGGGGTCATGCTGGGGCTGGTGTTTCAGGGTTTAGGGCAGTGCAGTGGCGCTTCGGGCAGTGTAGGGGGTCTTGCTGGGGCTGGTGTTTCAGGGTTTAGGGCAATGCAGTGGTGTTCGGGCAGTGTAGGCGGTCGTGCTGGGGGTGGTGTTTTAGGGTTTAGGGCAGTGGTGTTTCGGGCAGTGTGGGGGGTCGTGCAGGGGGTGGTGTTTCAGGGTTTAGGGCAGTGGTGTTCGGGCAGTGTAGGGGGTCGTGCTGGGGCTGGTGTTTCAGGGTTTAGGGCAGTGCAGTGGTGTTCGGGCAGTGTAGGGGGTCGTGCTGGGGCTGGTGTTTCAGGGTTTAGGGCAGTGGTGTTCGGGAAGTGTAGGGGGTTGTGCTGTGGCTGGTGTTTTTGGGTTTAGGGCAGTGCAGTGGTGTTCGGGCAGTGTAGGGGGTCGTGCTGGGGCTAGGTGGTTTAGGGCAGTGCAGTGGTGTTCGGGCAGTGTAGGGGGTCGTGCTGGGGGTGGTGTTTCAGGGTTTAGGGCAGTGCAGTGGTGTTTGGGCAGTGTAGGGGTCGTGCTGGTGCTGGTGTTTCAGGGTTTAGGGCAGTGCAGTGGTGTTCGGGCAGTGTAGGGGGTCGTGCTGGGGCTGGTGTTTCAGGGTTTAGGGCAGTGCAGTGGTGTTTATGCAGTGTAGGGGGTCTTGCTGGGGGTAGTGTTTCAGGGTTTAGGGCAGTGCAGTGGTGTTCGGGCAGTGTAGGGGGTCGTGCTGGGGGTGGTGTTTCAGGGTTTAGGGCAGTGCAGTGGTGTTCGGGCAGTGTAGGGGGTCGTGCTGGGGCAGGTGTTTCAGGGTTTAGGGCAGTGGTGTTCGGGAAGTGTAGGGGGTTGTGCTGTGGCTGGTGTTTTAGGGTTTAGGGCAGTGCAGTGGTGTTCGGGCAGTGTAGGGGGTCGTGCTGGGGCTAGTGGTTTAGGGCAGTGCAGTGGTGTTCGGGCAGTGTAGGGGGTCTTGCTGGGGCTGGTGTTTCAGGGTTTAGGGCAATGCAGTGGTGTTCGGGCAGTGTAGGGGGTCGTGCTGGGTCTGGTGTTTCAGGGTTTAGGGCAGTGCAGTGGTGTTCGGGCAGTGTAGGGGGTCGTGCTGTGGCTGATGTTTCAGGGTTTAGGGCAGTGCAGTGGTGTTTATGCAGTGTAGGGGGTCTTGCTGGGGGTAGTGTTTCAGGGTTTAGGGCAGTGCAGTGGTGTTCGGGCAGTGTAGGCGGTCGTGCTGGGGGTGGTGTTTCAGGGTTTAGGGCAGTGCAGTGGTGTTCGGGCAGTGTAGGGGGTCTTGCTGGGGGTGATGTTTCAGGGTTTAGGGCAGTGCAGTGGTGTTCGGGCAGTGTAGGTGGTTGTGCTGGGGCTGGTGTTTCAGGGTTTAGGGCAGTTCATGGTGTTCGGGCAGTGTAGGGGGTCATGCTGGGGCTGGTGTTTCAGGGTTTAGGGCAGTGCAGTGGCGCTTGGGCAGTGTAGGGGGTCTTGCTGGGGCTGGTGTTTCAGGGTTTAGGGCAGTGCAGTGGTGTTCGGGCAGTGTAGGGGGTCTTGCTGGGGGTAGATTTAGGGTTTAGGGTAGTGCAGTGGTGTTTGGGTAGTGTAGGGAGTAGTGCTGGTGGGAGTGTTTTAGGGTTTAGGGTAGTGCAGTGGTGTTTGGGTAGTGTAGGGGGTCGTGCTGGGGGTAGTGGTTTAGGGTAGTGCAGTGGTGTTTGGGTAGTGTAGGGGGTCGTGCTGGGGGTAGTGGTTTAGGGTAGTGCAGTGGTGTTTGGGTAGTGTAGGGGGTCATGCTGGGGGTGGGTTTAGGGTTTAGGGTAGTGCAGTGGTGTTTGGGCAGTGTAGGGAGTAGTGCTGGTGGGTAGTGTTTTAGGGTTTAGGGTAGTGCATTGGTGTTTGGGCAGTGTAGGGGGTCGTACTGGGGGTAGTGTTTCAGGGTTTAGGGCAGTGCAGTGGTGTTTGGGCAGTGTAGGGGGTCGTGCTGGGGGTAGTGGTTTCAGGGTTTAGGGCAGTGCAGTGGTGTTTGGGCAGTGTAGGGGGTACGTGCTGGGGGTAGTGTTTCAGGGTTTAGGGCAGTGCAATGGTGTTTGGGTAGTATAGGGGGTACTGCTGGGGGTAGTGTTTTAGGGTTTAGTGTAGTGTAGTGGTGTTTGGGCAGTGTAGGGGGTCGTGCTGGGGTAGTGTTTTAGGGTTTAGGGCAGTGCAGTGGTGTTCGTGTGTAGTGTCAGGGGGTAGTGTTTTAGGGTTTAGGGTAGTGCAGTGATGTTTGTGTAGTGTAGGGGATCGTGCTGGGGTAGTGTTTTAGGGTTTAGGGTAGTGCAGCTGTGTTTGTGTAGTGTAGGGGTTCGTGTTTTAGGGTTTAGGGTAGTGCAGTGGTCTTTGGGTAGTGTAGGGGGTCGTGCTGGAGGGTAGTGTTTTAGGGTTTAGGGTAGTGCAGTGGTCTTTGGGTAGTGTAGGGGGTCGTGCTGGGGGTAGTGTTTTAGGGTTTAGGACAGTGCAGTTGTGTTCGGGTAGTGTAGGGGGTCGTGCTGGGGGTAGTGTTTCAGGGTTTAGGGCAGTGCAGTGGTGTTCGGGCAGTGTAGGGGGTCGTGCTGGGGGTGGTGTTTCAGGGTTTAGGGCAGTGCAGAGGTGTTAGGGCAGTGTAGGGGGTCGTGCAGGGGCTGGTGTTTCAGGGTTTAGGGCAGTGCAGTGGTGTTCGGGCAGTGTAGGGGGTCGTGCAGGGGGTGGTGTTTCAGGGTTTAGGGCAGTGCAGTGGTGTTCGGGCAGTGTAGGGGGTGGTGCAGGGGTGGTGTTTCAGGGTTTAGGGCAGTGCAGTGGTGTTCGGGCAGTGTAGGGGGTGGTGCAGGGGTGGTGTTTCAGGGTTTAGGGCAGTGCAGTGGTGTTCGGGCAGTGTAGGGGGTGGTGCAGGGGGTGGTGTTTCAGGGTTTAGGGCAGTGCAGTGGTGTTAGGGCAGTGTAGGGGGTCGTGCAGGGGTGGAGTTTCAGGGTTTAGGGCAGTGCAGTGGTGTTCGGGCAGTGTAGGGGGTCGTGCAGGGGGTGGTGTTTCAGGGTTTAGGGCAGTGCAGTGGTGTTCGGGCAGTGTAGGGGGTCGTGCAGGGGTTGGTGTTTCAGGGTTTAGGGCAGTGCAGTGGTGTTCGGGCAGTGTAGGGGGTCGTGCAGGGTGTGGTGTTTCAGGGTTTAGGGCAGTGCAGTGGTGTTCGGGCAGTGTAGGGGGTCTTGCTGGGGGTGATGTTTCAGGGTTTAGGGCAGTGCAGTGGTGTTCGGGCAGTGTAGGTGGTTGTGCTGGGGCTGGTGTTTCAGGGTTTAGGGCAGTTCATGGTGTTCGGGCAGTGTAGGGGGTCGTGCTGGGGCTGGTGTTTAAGGGTTTAGGGCAGTGCAGTGGTGTTCGGGCAGTGTAGCGGGTCGTGCAGGGGGTGGTGTTTCAGGGTTTTGGGCAGTGCAGTGGTGTTCGGCAGTGTAGGGGTTCGTGCTGGGGGTAGTGTTTTAGGGTTTAGGGCAGAGCAGTGGTGTTCGGGCAGAGTAGGGGGTCGTGCTGGGGGTGGTGTTTAGGGTTTAGGGCAGTGAAGTGGTGTTCGGGCAGTGTAGGGGGTCGTGCAGGGGGTGGTGTTTAAGGGTTTAGGGCAGTGCAGTGGTGTTCGGGCAGTGTAGGGGGTCGTGCTGGGGCTGGTGTTTCTGGGCTTAGGGCAGTGCAGCGGTGTTCGGGCAGTGTAGGGGGTCGTGCTGGGGCTGGTGTTTCAGGGTTTAGGGCAGTGCAGTGGTGTTCGGGCAGTGTAGGGGGTCGTGCAGGGGCTGGTGTATCAGGGTTTAGGGCAGTGCAGTGGTGTTCGGGCAGTGAAGGGGGTCGTGCTGGGGCTGGTGTTTCAGGGTTTAGGGCAGTGCAGTGGCGTTCGGGCAGTGTAGGGGGTCGTGCTGGGGCTGTTTCAGGGTTTAGGGCAGTGCAGGGGTGTTCGGGCAGTGTAGGGGGTCGTGCTGGGCCTGGTGTTTCAGGGTTTAGGGCAGTGCAGTGGTGTTCGGGCAGTGTAGGGGGTCTTGCTGGGGGTGGTGTTTCAGGGTTTAGGGCAGTGGTGTTCGGGCAGTGTAGGGGGTCGTGCAGGGGGTGGTGTTTCAGGGTTTAGGGCAGTGCAGTGGTGTTCGGGCAGTGTGGGGGGTCATGCAGGGGGTGGTGTTTCAGGGTTTAGGTGCAGTGGTGTTCGGGCAGTGTAGGGGGTCGTGCTGGGGCTGGTGTTTCAGGGTTTAGGGCAGTGCAGTGGTGTTCGGGCAGTGTAGGGGGTCGTGCTGTGGCTGGTGTTTCAGGGTTTAGGGCAGTGCAGTGGTGTTTATGCAGTGTAGGGGGTCTTGCTGGGGGTGGAGTTTCAGGGTTTAGGGCAGTGCAGTGGTGTTCGGGCAGTGTAGGGGGTCGTGCTGGGCGTGGTGTTTCAGGGTTTAGGGCAGTGCAGTTGTGTTCGGGCAGTGTAGGGGGTCTTGCTGGGGGTGATGATTCAGGGTTTAGGGCAGTGCAGTGGTGTTCGGGCAGTGTAGGTGGTTGTGCTGGGGCTGGTGTTTCAGGGTTTAGGGCAGTTCATGGTGTTCGGGCAGTGTAGGGGGTCATGCTGGGGCTGGTGTTTCAGGGTTTATGGCAGTGCAGAGGCGCTTGGGCAGTGTAGGGGGTCTTGCTGGGGCTGGTGTTTCAGGGTTTAGGGCAGTGCAGTGGTGTTCGGGCAGTGTAGGGGGTCTTGCTGGGGCTGGTGTTTCAGGGTTTAGGGCAATGCAGTGGTGTTCGGGCAGTGTAGGCGGTCGTGCTGGGGGTGGTGTTTTAGGGTTTAGGGCAGTGGTGTTCGGGCAGTGTGGGGGGTCGTGCAGGGGGTGGTGTTTCAGGGTTTAGGGCAGTGCAGTGGTGTTCGGGCAGTGTAGGGGGTCGTGCTGGGGCTGGTGTTTCAGGGTTTAGGGCAGTGCAGTGGTGTTCGGGCAGTGTAGGGGGTCGTGCTGGGGCTGGTGTTTCAGGGTTTAGGGCAGTGCAGTGGTGTTCGGGAAGTGTAGGGGGTTGTGCTGTGGCTGGTGTTTTAGGGTGTAGGGCAGTGCAGTGGTGTTCGGGCAGTGTAGGGGGTCGTGCTGGGGCTAGTGTGGTTTAGGGCAGTGCAGTGGTGTTCGGGCAGTGTAGGGGGTCGTGCTGGGGGTGGTGTTTCAGGGTTTAGGGCAGTGCAGTGGTGTTTGGGCAGTGTAGGGGGTCGTGCTGGGGCTGGTGTTTCAGGGTTTAGGGCAGTGCAGTGGTGTTCGGGCAGTGTAGGGGGTCGTGCTGGGGCTGGTGTTTCAGGGTTTAGGGCAGTGCAGTGGTGTTCGGGAAGTGTAGGGGGTCGTGCTGGGGCTGGTGTTTTAGGGTTTAGGGCAGTGCAGTGGTGTTCGGGCAGTGTAGGGGGTCGTGCTGGGGCTGTTTAGTGGTTTAGGGCAGTGCAGTGGTGTTCGGGCAGTGTAGGGGGTCTTGCTGGGGCTGGTGTTTCAGGGTTTAGGGCAATGCAGTGGTGTTCGGGCAGTGTAGGGGGTCGTGCTGGGGCTGGTGTTTCAGGGTTTAGGGCAGTGCAGTGGTGTTCGGGCAGTGTAGGGGGTCGTGCTGTGGCTGATGTTTCAGGGTTTAGGGCAGTGCAGTGGTGTTCGTGCAGTGTAGGGGTCTTGCTGGGGGTAGTGTTTCAGGGTTTAGGGCAGTGCAGTGGTGTTCGGGCAGTGTAGGCGGTCGTGCTGGGGGTGGTGTTTCAGGGTTTAGGGCAGTGCAGTGGTGTTCGGGCAGTGTAGGGGGTCTTGCTGGGGGTGATGTTTCAGGGTTTAGGGCAGTGCAGTGGTGTTCGGGCAGTGTAGGTGGTTGTGCTGGGGCTGGTGTTTCAGGGTTTAGGGCAGTTCAGTGGTGTTCGGGCAGTGTAGGGGGTCATGCTGGGGCTGGTGTTTCAGGGTTTAGGGCAGTGCAGTGGTGCTTGGGCAGTGTAGGGGGTCTTGCTGGGGCTGGTGTTTCAGGGTTTAGGGCAGTGCAGTGGTGTTCGGGCAGTGTAGGGGGTCTTGCTGGGGGTAGTATTTCAGGGTTTAGGGCAGTGCAGTGGTGTTTGGGTAGTGTAGGGGGTAGTGCTGGTGGTGAGTGTTTTAGGGTTTAGGGCAGTGCAGTGGTGTTCGGGCAGTGTAGGGGGTCGTGCTGGGGGTGAGTGGTTTAGGGCAGTGCAGTGGTGTTCGGGCAGTGTAGGGGGTCGTGCTGGGGGTAGTGGGTTTAGGGTAGTGCAGTGGTGTTTGGGTAGTGTAGGGGGTCATGCTGGGGGTAGTATTTCAGGGTTTAGGGCAGTGCAGTGGTGTTTGGGCAGTGTAGGGAGTAGTGCTGGTGGGTAGTGTTTTAGGGTTTAGGGCAGTGCAGTGGTGTTCGGGCAGTGTAGGGGGTCGTACTGGGGGTGGTGTTTCAGGGTTTAGGGCAGTGCAGTGGTGTTTGGGCAGTGTAGGGGGTCGTGCTGGGGGTAGTGGTTTCAGGGTTTAGGGCAGTGCAGTGGTGTTTGGGCAGTGTAGGGGTCACTGCTGGGGGTGGTGTTTTAGGGTTTAGGGTAGTGCAGTGGTGTTTGGGTAGTATAGGGGGTACTGCTGGGGGTAGTGTTTTAGGGTTTAGGGTAGTGCAGTGGTGTTTGTGTAGTGTAGGGGTTCGTGTTTTAGGGTTTAGGGTAGTGCAGTGGTCTTTGGGCAGTGTAGGGGGTCGTGCGGAGGGTAGTGTTTCAGGGTTTAGGGTAGTGCAGTGGTCTTTGGGCAGTGTAGGGGGTCGTGCTGGGGGTAGTGTTTTAGGGTTTAGGGCAGTGCAGTGGTGTTCGGGCAGTGTAGGGGGTCGTGCTGGGGTGGTGTTTCAGGGTTTAGGGCAGTGCAGTGGTGTTCGGGCAGTGTAGGGGGTCGTGCTGGGGGTGGTGTTTCAGGGTTTAGGGCAGTGCAGAGGTGTTAGGGCAGTGTAGGGGGTCGTGCAGGGGGTGGTGTTTCAGGGTTTAGGGCAGTGCAGTGGTGTTCGGGCAGTGTAGGGGGTCGTGCAGGGGGTGGTGTTTCAGGGTTTAGGGCAGTGGTGTTCGGGCAGTGTAGGGGGTCGTGCAGGGGGTGGTGTTTCAGGGTTTAGGGCAGTGCAGTGGTGTTCGGGCAGTGTAGGGGGTGGTGCAGGGGGTGGTGTTTCAGGGTTTAGGGCAGTGCAGTGGTGTTCGGGCAGTGTAGGGGGTCGTGCTGGGGGTGGTGTTTCAGGGTTTAGGGCAGTGCAGTGGTGTTCGGGCAGTGTAGGGGGTCGTGCAGGGGGTGGTGTTTCAGGGTTTAGGGCAGTGCAGTGGTGTTCGGGCAGTGTAGGGGGTCGTGCTGGGGGTGGTGTTTCAGGGTTTAGGGCAGTGCAGTGGTGTTCGGGCAGTGTAGGGGGTCGTGCAGGGGTTGGTGTTTCAGGGTTTAGGGCAGTGCAGTGGTGTTCGGGCAGTGTAGGGGGTCGTGCAGGGTGTGGTGTTTCAGGGTTTAGGGCAGTGCAGTGGTGTTCGGGCAGTGTAGGGGGTCTTGCTGGGGGTGATGTTTCAGGGTTTAGGGCAGTGCAGTGGTGTTCGGGCAGTGTAGGTGGTTGTGCTGGGGCTGGTGTTTCAGGGTTTAGGGCAGTGCAGTGGTGTTCGGGCAGTGTAGGGGGTCGTGCTGGGGCTGGTGTTTCAGGGTTTAGGGCAGTGCAGTGGTGTTCGGGCAGTGTAGGGGGTCGTGCTGGGGCTGGTGTTTCTGGGCTTAGGGCAGTGCAGCGGTGTTCGGGCAGTGTAGGGGGTCGTGCTGGGGCTGGTGTTTCAGGGTTTAGGGCAGTGCAGTGGTGTTCGGGCAGTGTAGGGGGTCATGCAGGGGGTGGTGTTTAAGGGTTTAGGGCAGTGCAGTGGTGTTCGGGCAGTGTAGGGGGTCGTGCTGGGGCTGGTGTTTCTGGGCTTAGGGCAGTGCAGCGGTGTTCGGGCAGTGTAGGGGGTCGTGCTGGGGCTGGTGTTTCAGGGTTTAGGGCAGTGCAGTGGTGTTCGGGCAGTGTAGGGGGTCGTGCTGGGGCTGGTGTATCAGGGTTTAGGGCAGTGCAGTTGTGTTCGGGCAGTGAAGGGGGTCGTGCTGGGGCTGGTGTTTCAGGGTTTAGGGCAGTGCAGTGGCGTTCGGGCAGTGTAGGGGGTCGTGCTGGGGCTGTGTTTCAGGGTTTAGGGCAGTGCAGTGGTGTTCGGGCAGTGTAGGGGGTCGTGCTGGGCCTGGTGTTTCAGGGTTTAGGGCAGTGCAGTGGTGTTCGGGCAGTGTAGGGGGTCTTGCTGGGGGTGGTGTTTCAGGGTTTAGGGCAGTGGTGTTCGGGCAGTGTAGGGGGTCGTGCTGGGGGTGGTGTTTCAGGGTTTAGGGCAGTGCAGTGGTGTTCGGGCAGTGTGGGGGGTCGTGCAGGGGGTGGTGTTTCAGGGTTTAGGTGCAGTGGTGTTCGGGCAGTGTAGGGGGTCGTGCTGGGGCTGGTGTTTCAGGGTTTAGGGCAGTGCAGTGGTGTTCGGGCAGTGTAGGGGGTCGTGCTGTGGCTGGTGTTTCAGGGTTTAGGGCAGTGCAGTGGTGTTTATGCAGTGTAGGGGGTCTTGCTGGGGGTAGAGTTTCAGGGTTTAGGGCAGTGCAGTGGTGTTCGGGCAGTGTAGGGGGTCGTGGTGGGCGTGGTGTTTCAGGGTTTAGGGCAGTGCAGTGGTGTTCGGGCAGTGTAGGTGGTTGTGCTGGGGCTGGTGTTTCAGGGTTTAGGGCAGTTCAGTGGTGTTCGGGCAGTGTAGGGGGTCATGCTGGGGCTGGTGTTTCAGGGTTTATGGCAGTGCAGAGGCGCTTGGGCAGTGTAGGGGGTCTTGCTGGGGCTGGTGTTTCAGGGTTTAGGGCAGTGCAGTGGTGTTCGGGCAGTGTAGGGGGTCTTGCTGGGGCTGGTGTTTCAGGGTTTAGGGCAATGCAGTGGTGTTCGGGCAGTGTAGGCGGTCGTGCTGGGGGTGGTGTTTTAGGGTTTAGGGCAGTGGTGTTCGGGCAGTGTGGGGGGTCGTGCAGGGGGTGGTGTTTCAGGGTTTAGGGCAGTGGTGTTCGGGCAGTGTAGGGGGTCGTGCTGGGGCTGGTGTTTCAGGGTTTAGGGCAGTGCAGTGGTGTTCGGGCAGTGTAGGGGGTCGTGCTGGGGCTGGTGTTTCAGGGTTTAGGCAGGCAGTGGTGTTCGGGAAGTGTAGGGGGTTGTGCTGTGGCTGGTGTTTTTGGGTTTAGGGCAGTGCAGTGGTGTTCGGGCAGTGTAGGGGGTTGTGCTGGGGCTGGTGTTTCAGGGTTTAGGGCAGTGCAGTGGTGTTCGGGCAGTGTAGGGGGTCGTGCTGGGGCTGGTGTTTCAGGGTTTAGGGCAGTGCAGTGGTGTTCGGGCAGTGTAGGGGGTCGTGCTGGGCTGGTGTTTCAGGGTTTAGGGCAGTGCAGTGGTGTTCGGGCAGTGTAGGGGGTTGTGCTGTGGCTGGTGTTTTAGGGTTTAGGGCAGTGCAGTGGTGTTCGGGCAGTGTAGGGGGTCGTGCTGGGGCTAGTGTTTAGGGTTTAGGGCAGTGCAGTGGTGTTCGGGCAGTGTAGGGGTCTTGCTGGGGCTGGTGTTTCAGGGTTTAGGGCAGTGCAGTGGTGTTCGGGCAGTGTAGGGGGTCGTGCTGGGGCTGGTGTTTCAGGGTTTAGGGCAGTGCAGTGGTGTTCGGGCAGTGTAGGGGGTCGTGCTGTGGCTGATGTTTCAGGGTTTAGGGCAGTGCAGTGGTGTTTATGCAGTGTAGGGGGTCTTGCTGGGGGTAGTGTTTCAGGGTTTAGGGCAGTGCAGTGGTGTTCGGGCAGTGTAGGTGGTTGTGCTGGGGCTGGTGTTTCAGGGTTTAGGGCAGTTCAGTGGTGTTCGGGCAGTGTAGGGGGTCATGCTGGGGCTGGTGTTTCAGGGTTTAGGGCAGTGCAGTGGCGCTTGGGCAGTGTAGGGGGTCTTGCTGGGGCTGGTGTTTCAGGGTTTAGGGCAGTGCAGTGGTGTTCGGGCAGTGTAGGGGGTCTTGCTGGGGCTGGTGTTTCAGGGTTTAGGGCAGTGCAGTGGTGTTCGGGCAGTGTAGGCGGTCGTGCTGGGGGTGGTGTTTCAGGGTTTAGGGCAGTGCAGTGGTGTTCGGGCAGTGTGGGGGGTCGTGCAGGGGGTGGTGTTTCAGGGTTTAGGGCAGTGCAGTGGTGTTCGGGCAGTGTAGGGGGTCGTGCTGGGGGTGGTGTTTCAGGGTTTAGGGCAGTGCAGTGGTGTTCGGGCAGTGTAGGGGGTCGTGCTGGGGGTGGTGTTTCAGGGTTTAGGGCAGTGCAGTGGTGTTCGGGCAGTGTAGGGGGTCGTGCTGGGGGTGGTGTTTCAGGGTTTAGGCAGTGCAGTGGTGTTAGGGCAGTGTAGGGGGTCGTGCTGGGGGTGGTGTTTCAGGGTTTAGGGCAGTGCAGTGGTGTTCGGGCAGTGTAGGGGGTCGTGCTGGGGGTGGTGTTTCAGGGTTTAGGGCAGTGCAGTGGTGTTCGGGCAGTGTAGGGGGTCGTGCTGGGGCTGGTGTTTCAGGGTTTAGGGCAGTGCAGTGGTGATCGGGAAGTGTAGGGGGTCGTGCTGGGGCTAGTGTTTCAGGGTTTTGGGCAGTGCAGTGGTGTTCGGGCAGTGTAAGGGTATGTGCTGGGGGTGGTGTTTCAGGGTTTAGGGCAGAGCAGTGGGTCGTGCTGGGGGTGGTGTTTAGGGTTTAGGGCAGTGCAGTGGTGTTCGGGCAGTGTAGGGGGTCGTGCTGGGGGTGGTGTTTCAGGGTTTAGGGCAGTGCAGTGGTGTTCGGGCAGTGTAGGGGATCGTGCTGGGGGTAGTGTTTTAGGGTTTAGGGCAGAGCAGTGGTGTTCGGGCAGAGTAGGGGGTCGTGCTGGGGGTGGTGTTTCAGGGTTTAGGGCAGTGCAGTGGTGTTCGGGCAGTGTAGGGGGTCGTGCTGGGGGTGGTGTTTCAGGGTTTAGGGCAGTGCAGTGGTGTTCGAGCAGTGTAGGGGGTCGTGCTGGGGGTGGTGTTTCAGGGTTTTGGGCAGTGCAGTGGTGTTCAGCCAGTGTAGTGGGTCTTGCTGGGGGTGGTCTTTCAGGGCTTAGGGCAGTGGTGTTCGGGCAGTGTAGGGGGTCTTGCTGGGGGTGGTGTTTCAGGGTTTAGGGCAGTGCAGTGGTGTTCGGGCAGTGTAGGGGGTCTTACTGGGGCTGGTGTTTCAGGGTTTAGGGCAGTGCAGTGGTGTTCGGGCAGAGTAGGGGGTCTTGCTGGGGCTGGTGTTTCAGGGTTTAGGGCAGTGCAGTGGTGTTCGGGCAGTGTAGGGGGTCGTGCTGGGGCTGGTGTTTCAGGGTTTAGGGCAGTGCAGTGGTGTTCGGGCAGTGTAGGGGGTCGTGCTGGGGCTGGTGTTTCAGGGTTTAGGACAGTGCAGTGGTGTTCGGGCAGTGTAGGCGGTCGTGCTGGGGCTGGTGTTTCAGGGTTTAGGGCAGTGCAGTGGTGTTCGGGCAGTGTAGGGGGTCGTGCTGGGGCTGGTGTTTAAGGGTTTAGGGCAGTGCAGTGGTGTTCGGGCAGTGTAGGGGGTCGTGCTGGGGCTGGTGTTTCTGGGCTTAGGGCAGTGCAGCGGTGTTCGGGCAGTGTAGGGGGTCGTGCTGGGGCTGGTGTTTCAGGGTTTAGGGCAGTGTAGTGGTGTTCGGGCAGTGTAGGGGGTCGTGCTGGGGCTGGTGTTTCAGGGTTTAGGACAGTGCAGTGGTGTTCGGGCAGTGTAGGCGGTCGTGCTGGGGCTGGTGTTTCAGGGTTTAGGGCAGTGCAGTGGTGTTCGGGCAGTGTAGGGGGTCGTGCTGGGGCTGGTGTTTCTGGGCTTAGGGCAGTGCAGCGGTGTTCGGGCAGTGTAGGGGGTCGTGCTGGGGCTGGTGTTTCAGGGTTTAGGGCAGTGCAGTGGTGTTCGGGCAGTGTAGGGGGTCGTGCTGGGGCTGGTGTTTCAGGGTTTAGGGCAGTGCAGTGGTGTTCGGGCAGTGTAGGGGGTCGTGCTGGGGCTGGTGTTTCAGGGTTTAGGGCAGTGCAGTGGTGTAAGGGCAGTGTAGGGGGTCGTGCTGGGGCTGGTGTTTCAGGGTTTAGGGCAGTGCAGTGGCGTTCGGGCAGTGTAGGGGGTCGTGCTGGGGCTGGTGTTTCAGGGTTTAGGGCAGTGCAGTGGTGTTCGGGCAGTGTAGGGGGTCGTGCTGGGGCCGGTGTTTCAGGGTTTAGGGCAGTGCAGTGGTGTTCGGGCAGTGTAGGGGGTCTTGCTGGGGGTGGTGTTTCAGGGTTTAGGAGCAGTGGTGTTCGGGCAGTGTAGGGGGTCGTGCAGGGGGTGGTGTTTCAGGGTTTAGGGCAGTGCAGTGGTGTTCGGGCAGTGTAGGGGGTCGTGCAGGGGGTGGTGTTTCAGGGTTTAGGGCAGTGCAGTGGTGTTCGGGCAGTGTAGGGGTCGTGCTGGGGCTGGTGTTTCAGGGTTTAGGGCAGTGCAGTGGTGTTCGGGCAGTGTAGGGGGTCGTGCTGGGGCTGATGTTTCAGGGTTTAGGGCAGTGCAGTGGTGTTTATGCAGTGTAGGGGTCTTGCTGGGGGTAGTGTTTCAGGGTTTAGGGCAGTGCAGTGGTGTTCGGGCAGTGTAGGGGGTCGTGCTGGGGGTGGTGTTTCAGGGTTTAGGGCAGTGCAGTGGTGTTCGGGCAGTGTAGGTGGTTGTGCTGGGGCTGGTGTTTCAGGGTTTAGGGCAGTTCATGGTGTTCGGGCAGTGTAGGGGGTCATGCTGGGGCAGGTGTTTCAGGGTTTAGGGCAGTGCAGTGGCGCTTGGGCAGTGTAATGGGTCTTGCTGGGGCTGGTGTTTCAGGGTTTAGGGCAGTGCAGTGGTGTTCGGGCAGTGTAGGGGGTCTTGCTGGGGCTGGTGTTTCAGGGTTTAGGGCAGTGCAGTGGTGTTCGGGCAGTGTAGGCGGTCGTGCTGGGGGTGGTGTTTCAGGGTTTAGGGCAGTGGTGTTCGGGCAGTGTGGGGGTCGTGCAGGGGGTGGTGTTTCAGGGTTTAGGGCAGTGCAGTGGTGTTCGGGCAGTGTAGGGGGTCGTGCTGGGGCTGGTGTTTCAGGGTTTAGGGCAGTGCAGTGGTGTTCGGGCAGTGTAGGGGGTCGTGCTGGGGCTGGTGTGTCAGGGTTTAGGGCAGTGCAGTGGTGTTCGGGCAGTGTAGGGGGTCGTGCTGGGGGTTGTGTTTCAGGGTTTAGGGCAGTGCAGTGGTGTTCGGGCAGTGTAGGGGGTCGTGCAGGGGGTGGTGTTTCAGGGTTTAGGGCAGTGCAGTGGTGTTCGGGCAGTGTAGGGGGTCGTGCTGGGGGTGGTGTTTCAGGGTTTAGGGCAGTGCAGTGGTGTTCGGGCAGTGTAGGGGGTCGTGCAGGGGTGGTGTTTCAGGGTTTAGGGCAGTGCAGTGGTGTTCGGGCAGTGTAGGGGGTCGTGCTGGGGCTGGTGTTTCAGGGTTTCGGACAGTGCAGTGGTGTTCGGGCAGTGTAGGCGGTCGTGCTGGGGCTGGTGTTTCAGGGTTTAGGGCAGTGCAGTGGTGTTCGGGCAGTGTAGGGGGTTGTGCTGGGGGTGGTTCAGAGTTTAGGGCAGTACACTGGTGTTCGGGCAGTGTAGGGGGTCGTGCTGGGGCTGGTGTTTCAGGGTTTAGGGCAGTGCAGTGGTGTTCGGGCAGTGTAGGGGGTTGTGCTGGGGCTGGTGTTTCAGGGTTTAGGGCAGTGCAGTGGTGTTCGGGCAGTGTAGGGGGTCGTGCTGGGGCTGGTGTTTCAGGATTTAGGGCAGTGCAGTGGTGTTCGGGCAGTGTAGGGGGTCGTGCTGGGGCTGGTGTTTCAGGGTTTAGGGCAGTGCAGTGGTGTTCGGGCAGTGTAGAGGGTCGTGCTGGGGCTGGTGTTTTAGGGTTTAGGGCAGTGCAGTGGTGTTCGGGCAGTGTAGGGGGTCATGCTGGGGGTGGTGTTTCAGGGTTTAGGGCAGTGCAGTGGTGTTCGGGCAGTGTAGGGGGTCGTGCTGGGGTGGTGTTTCAGGGTTTAGGGCAGTGCAGTGGTGATCGGGCAGTGTAGGGGGTCGTGCAGGGGGTGGTGTTTCAGGGTTTAGGGCAGTGCAGTGGTGTTTGGGCAGTGTAGGGGGTCGTGCTGGGGGTGGTGTTTCAGGGTTTAGGGCAGTGCAGTGGTGTTCAGGCAGTGTAGGGGGTCGTGCTGGGGTGGTGTTTCAGGGTTTAGGGCAGTGCAGTGGTGTTCGGGCAGTGTAGGGGGTCGTGCTGGGGGTGGTGTTTCAGGGTTTAGGGCAGTGCAGTGGTGTTCGGGCAGTGTAGGGGGTCATGCTGGGGCTGGTGTTTCAGGGTTTAGGGCAGTGCAGTGGTGTTCGGGCAGTGTAGGGGGTCGTGCTGGGGCTGGTGTTTCAGGGTTTAGGGCAATGCAGTGGTGTTCGGGCAGTGTAGGGGGTCGTGCTGGGGCTGGTGTTTCAGGGTTTAGGGCAGTGCAGTGGTGTTAGGGCAGTGTAGGGGGTCGTGCTGAGGCTGGTGTTTCAGGGTTTAGGGCAGTGCAGTGGTGTTCGGGCAGTGTAGGGGGTCGTGCTGGGGCTAGTGTTTCAGGGTTTTGGGCAGTGCAGTGGTGTTCGGGCAGTGTAAGGGGATGTGCTGGGGGGGGTGTTTCAGGGTTTAGGGCAGAGCAGTGGTGATCGGGCAGTGTAGGGGGTCGTGCTGGCGGTAGTGTTTTAGGGTTTAGGGCAGAGCAGTAGTGTTCGGGCAGAGTAGGGGGTCGTGCTGGGGGTGGGGTTTAGGGTTTAGGGCAGTGCAGTGGTCGGGCAGTGTAGGGGGTCTTGCTGGGGGTGGTCTTTCAGGGCTTAGTGCAGTGGTGTCGGGCAGTGTAGGGGGTCTTGCTGGGGGTGGTGTTTCAATGGTTTAGGGCAGTGCAGTGGTGTTCGGGCAGTGTAGGGGGTTGTGCTGGGGCTGGTGTTTCAGGGTTTAGGGCAGTGGTGTTCGGGCAGTGTAGGGGGTCGTGCTGGGGCTGGTGTTTCAGGATTTAGGGCAGTGCAGTGGTGTTCGGGCAGTGTAGGGGGTCGTGCTGGGGCTGGTGTTTCAGGGTTTAGGGCAGAGCAGTGGTGTTCGGGCAGTGTAGGGGGTCATGCTGGGGGTGGTGTTTCAGGGTTTAGGGCAGTGCAGTGGTGTTGGGGCAGTGTAGGGGGTCTTGCTGGGGGCGGTGTTTCAGGGTTTAGGGCAGTGGTGTTCGGGCAGTGTAGGGGGTCTTGCTGGCGGTGATGTTTCAGGGTTTAGGGCAGTGCAGTGGTGTTCGGGCAGTGTAGGGGGTCTTGCTGGGGGTAGTGTTTCAGGGTTTAGGGCAGTGCAGTGGTGTTCGGGCAGTGTAGGGGGTCATGCTGGGGGTGGTGTTTCAGGGTTTAGTGCAGTGGTGTTCGGGCAGTGTAGGGGGTCGTGCTGGGGGTGGTGTTTCAGGGTTTAGGGCAGTGCAGTGGTGTTCGGGCAATGTAGCGGGTCATGCTGGGGGTGGTGGTTTAGGGCAGTGTAGTGGTGTTTGGGCAGTGTAGGGGGTCGTGCTGGGGGTAGTGTTTTAGGGTTTAGGGCAGTGCAGTGGTGTTCGGGCAGTGTAGGGGGTCGTGCTGGGGGTGGTGTTTCAGGGTTTAGGGCAGTGCAGTGGTGTTCGTGCAGTGTAGGGGGTCGTGCTGGGGTAGTGTTTCAGGGTTTAGGGCAGTGCAGTGGTGTTTGTGTAGTGGGCAGCGCATGCGCTGCGTCGCTAGGCGAGACCTAAAAAGCATTGCACCAAGATGGCTGCCAACACTTCCTGGATTGAAGTGTTGGCAGCCAATTGGAGCCAAGCTCGTGCTTGTGTAGTTAAATCCCGCCCAGATATATAAAGTTTTTTTTCCTTTAATATTTCGAAAACTAGTGTACGGATTTACACCATTTAAAAAAAAAAGGGCGCTTTCTGAACCAAGCACTACCTTTTTGCCAAATTTGGTGTAATTCGTTCAGCAGTTTTGGCTGTAACCGTGTCTAAAGTTTCCTATGGGAAATTGATTTTTTGACCTCTATTTTTGAATTTCTCAGGAACTACTGAACGGATTTACACCATTTAAAAAAAAAAGGGCGCTTTCTGAACCAAGGGCTACCTTTTTTGCCAAATTTGGTGTAATTCCGTTCAGCAGTTCGGGCTGTAGCAGTGTCTAAAGTTTCCTATGTGAAATAACATGGGGAAAACGCGTTTTGGGACCCCCTTTTTTCTCGGCCCCCGCTTGACGAATCACCCCGAAACTTTCAGGATAGGAGCTTACCGGAGCGCCCCACTAGTTTTGAAAATTTCACGAAGATTCGTCATCCGGCGCCAAAGTTATTGGGGAAAGAAAAAATGCTTTTCCTATGGAAACTAGGTCCTAACTAGAACTATCTACTGGCGACCGCCAGTAGATTATGATTATATATATATATATATATATATATATATATATATATATATATATATATATATATATATATATATATATATATATATATATTTTATTAAAAATGCAATGCAGCCTTCCATTATACTAGAAACGCTGAGCAATGCTGTAAGAATTTCCCTTGCACATAAATACAATTCCAATAAAGCAGGGAGAAAGAAAACACATTTGAAAACTGCTTTAATGCACAGTAGAAAACATATGCTGGGTGCACCCCAAATCATTCTCCTCCATCTTGTGAGTTGCAGCCTACCTGTGCCCCAGATTGCAGTGAGCAGAGTCCAGCAAGTGGTAAGGAGGCAGACTAGTGCTGTCTCTTCCCTCCTCCAAAAGTTTTAAAAAAACGATTTTCCCTTTCTGTGATTACTGTCTTTGCCTGTGGTTGTTACAGTTTAAAAATGTAGTTTTAACCTGCCTGTGATTGTATATTTTATCACCTGTTTTGTGTGTTAAACTTGTGGTTTTCCTGCCCATGATTGCTTCCATTTAACGTGTTGAATTGTGGGATTTGCAGTCCAAACTCTGTAGTTTGTCGCTCTCATTCCTGGTGACTATTGAGTTTTCCCTCCAAATTTCTCCTTTGCTCTGTGCTAAGACCTGTATGTTAAACAGTGCACCCCCAGCCACCATTTTGTGTTATCAAGCCAGTGAAACCAGCCCCCCCTGCCTCCCCTCCAGCAACAGGGATTTTCTACATCAGAGGGTGCTTCTGTGAGCTGTTTAAACTGTGTTTAATAGGGACTGTGCACTTCGTTTTTTGGCCAGGAGAGGGAGTAAAGTTGTATTCAAACAGTATTGTTAGATTTCAAGTTTGTGAGGCCTTTACCTGCAGAAATCCAAAGTGTGGATTGAGCCTGTCTGTCTCCTAGGAGATTCTGGACAGGAGAAGCAGCTTCCAACTCCCTGGGCAGCAAACCTTGTCTGAGGTTGCTGGGACCTTATATAGTCTGCTAGTGGCTGCTACATGTATACACTGATTGGTGGTTGTATCTGATGTTTCTATTGGATTGGGTTAGTGTCCTCATTTGTTGGGTATTTGAGGGTTCTGATTGGTTTCTGGGTCTGTGATTCAATCAATGTAGGGTTGGGACTAGGGCTAGGGTTATGATTTCTATTGGAAGCAGGGACTAGGGCTTCCTGTTTTATTGGTTGTTGGGACTAAGGTGGAACTAGAACTAGGGTTAGGCCTTTAATTGGAAGTAGCGATTAGGGCTTCTGGTGTTATTGGTTGCTGGACTAGGTGTGGGACTAAGAGTAGGGTTAGGCTTTCTATTGGAAGTAGAGACTAGGGCTTCCCGTCCCATTGGTTGCTTGGACTAGGGTTGGGACTACTGGTAGGGCTAGGGCCTCTATTGGACATAGAGATCAGGGTTTTTTGAACTGATTGGATGCTTGGAGTAGGGCTAAGATTGGCTGTAAGGTCCTGATCTCCTATTGGTTCTAGCTTTTAGGGCTAGTGTTGTGATTGGATAGTATTAGGGCTAGGGTTCCCATTGGCTGACGGGGTCACCTGATTACTAGGGGTATCAAAGGCCAGGGTTAGGGCGTCTCAGCCCGGGCGTCGAGGCTAAGGGCAGAGAGGACAAGGGTGAGTGCCTGTTTGAGCCTGTTCGAGACGGGCCAGGGCCAGGAATGCTGCCCATCTTCCCATTAATTAATGTGTCTATTACTTTTCTCCTGAAAAAGCATATCTAATGCACTACCCTATTTCACATCCGCTACCTCTATCAATATTTTTAATCTGCATATACTTACCTCCTTTATGCATCTATATACTCTCAATGTACTTATGGATCTATATATTTATCACTTTCTTCTAATTTAGCATTTCCAATGCACTACCCTATTTCTCAGCCTATACTTCCCTCAATATATCTTCTAGCCCAACTTTTTGACTCATCTCAAACTTCTTTCTACTACTTTTTCCAATTCACTACCCTATCTCACCCTATACATCTATCACTATATCCTCTACACCCACTCTCTCATTTATCGCAAACGCCATACCACTACTATGTTCCCCAAAATAACCCTTTCTTGACTCTCTCCTACTCTACCCCTCCTTGTATCTTCTGACACCTCCTTTACTGTACCAATGCCCAAGACAAACCTTTCTAAACTCTTCCCTCTGACTCTTCCCCTCCAAAAACCCTTTTTACTCATCAAAAAGCCTCCTCCTACTGCTATGACCTACAAAAAGAAATCCTTCACTCTTCTATCCCACAACTATCCTTTTCAATCAAAATAACAGACTAGCATGTTCACTTCACTAATTCCATATTCCACTATACTAATTCACCACTAATCCTTTATGGGTTCCAGAGTAGCGTGCTACTCGCCAACAAAGCGCTTCAACACCCACCAGGGGTAACAGGCGCTATATGAATGCAAACCTTTCTTTCCCTTCTATCCCTCCACTATCCTTCTCACTCCAAATAACTGACTAATATCCACCACTCAAATTACTTTCATATTTCACCATACTAATTCACCACTAATCCTTTATGGGTTTCCGGAGTAGCGTGCTACTCGCCCAAAAAAAAAAAGCAATTCAACACCCCATCAGGGGTTAGAAGCGCTATATATATGCAAACCTTTTTTCCCTCTTCTATCCCTCCGCTATCCTTCTGAATCCAAATAACTGACTAACATATCCACCACTTAAAATTTACTTGCATGTTTCACTATACTAATTCAACACTAATCCTCTATGGGTCCCGGAGTAGCGTGCTACTCGCCGAAAAAGCGCTTCGACGCCTCGTCAGGGGTAGTAAGCGCTATACAAATGCAATTACAATACAATACAATACAATAGTCCTGCAAAGAGGAATGAAAGAACATTGCCAGCACATAGGCTGCATTGTAGAAACATCAGTGTAGAAAGCTGAAAAGCTAACCCACAGAAACACACAGAATAAACTGGCACCGTGCCTTTAAGGCAGCCATGACCCCTAGCTTCCCATCATGCCTCAGAAGTGACAGTTAGGTCAGTTGTTCTTTCCGGCTCTTTCTGTCAGAACCCTGGTTACTTCAGCTCTCAGTTTTTTCTGATTTCTGTCAGAAATTGCTACTTATTTTTTGTCAAAAGCCTTTTACTTCAACGTTTTTTTGCTGTTGAAGTACCTTTCCGCTAATTTTGAGAGTTGGGCATAGTTTGCCAGTCAAATATGCCCTCTCTTTTTGACTCTTGCCCTTCCTGTGGCAAGAAAAAGGCTAAAACAGACTCCCATCCTGTCTGTATTCTTTGCCTTCCTTCTGATCATGCTTCCAAGACTTGCCAGCATTGCCAGTCACTGTCCAAAATAACACTGAAGGACAGAGAGAGGATTTGCCTCTATGGGCTGGCTGAGAAGGGAAAAACTCCTTCAAGAGGCATGTCTCCGATGAAGAAGCGGAAAGAGAGAGCCAGATCTTCATCTAGAAGTAAAGTCCCAGTCTGCTCTCCATCGGTGTCGGGCTCGGCGCCAAAAATACCTTCATCGGCAGCGAAGACGTCGACGAAAAGACCATTGCAGCGGGCTCGCCGTCGAGAGAACACCGGTCGTCGACGAAGACTACAGGTACGTCGGATCCTCCGCCGTAGTCAACCCGGCGACGATCGTCGTCGAGGAGTCTATCTCCGTTGGTGCGGGCTCGCCCAACGTCGAGGGATGGGTGTCCGTCGTCTCCGTCAATTCGGCGTTCGACGTCGCGACATGCTCCGCCGTCGCCAGTTCATGGACGATCGGCGTCGAAGCAGGCGTCTCTGTTGCCGTCAACCAGGCGGAAGTCAACGTCGAGAGGTGCCTCGTTGTCACCAGAGGCAAGCTACTCAGCTCCTCCGTTGTCGTCATCCAGGCGACGTTCAACGTCGAGGGCTAGATCTTCGTCGACGACGAAGAAGGACTCGTCGTCGAGACCTAGGGTCAAGTATACTAAGCGTCATTCGACGTCGAGACGGCAGTCTCCATCGACGGCTAGAAGTGTTCCGATCTCGACTCCGCTGGCTTCCAGTAGACCATCAGCGTCGAGAGAGAGATCTGAAAGGCCTACAGACATGACGTCGAGAAGGATTTCTCCGTCGATTCACACTTCGTTGGGTTCTCCTACACGCGCCAGAGGCGAAGTCGGTCAGGTCCAGGTGTTCGACGTCACATCACACAACGTCAAAGCACAAGGAGAGGTCGACGTCGAGGAGAAGATCCCGCTCTAAGGATTCACCATGTCTCGACGTCGCATCGTTCATCAAGACGCCGATCACACTCCAAAGATCGCAGAGAGTCCTCTCATTCTATTAGGAGCTCTCCCCAGGCCCTCTCAACGTCACCCAGCTCTTCTGCTCATTTTCCAGAGCAGACAAGAACTCCAAGAGGCTCTCCACGGAGACAGCGATCTCCTTCGATTCACCTTTCGCCCAGATGGCTTCAACCCCTCCATCATTGGCAGAAAGAACCCTCCGGTCATGCTCAGCGACCTACGGACCGTTCCGGTGCACTGCACAGATCCCCACTACAACGTCTAGTGCAGGAGGTGGACAGGTCCCCCACTACTCGGACCAGGGAGCGCCGAAGCAAATCTCCGGAGCATAGATCAACTCATGCTCATCACAAAAGGCGAATAACACCATCTTGGTCGTCATCTTGGACGCACTCATCCAAAAAGGGATTACTCTCCTACCCTTACGGATAGCCCTCCCTCAAGAGTGTCACCCATCGATGATGTTAACACCTTCCACGATGTCCTCGCTAGAGGAGCACATAAGCTGAGCATAGACATGTCAGCTCCTCAGACCACCATTTCAATCATTTTTGAGACCCTCCATCAGAGGTCTGCGGCTAGACCATTACTTCCTCTAGTCCCTGGTCTCCTTGAACCGGTAATGGACATCTTCCTCACCCCATCCTCAATTAAGTCCGCTCCGGCTCGAATCCTGAAAAAGTATAAGCCTGCTGCATCGGATCCTCTCTCTCTGAAATCAGATCCTCCACCGGATTCTGTCATCATCGCAGCAGCAAAGAAGACACACGCGGTGGCGTCTTCCTATTCAGCTCCTCCAGACAAGGAGAGTAGAGCCCAGGATTCTTGGGGGAGAAAGGCCTGCGGCTCTGCAGCATCTTCTCTTAAGGTCTCTAGCGCTGCTGCCCTGCTGGGCCGTTACGACAGGTCCTTATGGGATTCCTTGGAGCGTTTTAAAGAGAAGCTGCCAAAGGAGGATCAACAAGACTTCGCAGAGATTCTCCAAGAAGGGGCGCTGGTAGCCAATCAAGTGATCAGCACAGCAGCGGATGGGGCTTCTTTGGCTGCACACTCATATGTGCATGGAATATGTGCACGAAGGTCTTCCTGGTTGCGCCTAACAGCTTTGAAACCGGAAGCTCAGCAGCGTGTTTTTAATCTTCCATTCTCTGGTAACTCCCTTTTCGGATTGCACACTGACTAGGAGATGGCCAGGATGAAGGCCGAGTTGGATACACTAAAGGCTGTGGGCCTTGAGAAGAAAAAGGAGTTCAAACGACGCTACAGGCCCTATAACCGCAAAAACTACCAACAGAGGGTTCAAACCCCTCAATGGTCGCAAAACAAACAAATCAAATCTCAATACCAAGGCCGTCGTTCCTCGAGAGGCAGAGGAGGACATCAACAGCAGTCCTCTTCCACAGCTAAAACTCAAGGCAAGCAATGATTTTCTGCTTCCTCTAGCACCGTTGCACCCTCCAGTGGGAGGAAGTATTTCAAATTGCATAAAACAGTGGCGCAACATTACCAAAGATCAGTGGGTGCTAAATATACTGCGCAATGGATACGCGCTACGTTTCTGCGAGCCTCCAAGAGACATTCCTCCGGTAAGGTCACGTCCTCACCACCTCTAACTGCTGCGTCAGAAAGTGTCGACCCTTTTGAAGAAGCTAGCCATAGAAGAGGTCCCTCCTACCCAGAGGGGAAAAGGAGTTTACTCCAGATATATCCTTGTTCCGAAGAAAGACCAAGCGCACAAGTTCAGACCTATTCTAGATCTCCGATCTCTGAACAAGTTCATCTGAAAGGAGAAGTTTCGTATGTTGGCGCTCCATCAAATACTCCCACATCTAAGGAAAGGAGATTGGATGTGTTCGGTAGATCTCCAAGATGCGTACTTTCACATTCCAATTGCCCCACGACATTGCAAGTTCCTGCGATTCATGGTAGGCGCGAAGCATTACCAATTCAGAGTCTTACCGCTCGGCCTCAAATCTGCCCCACGGGTATTCACGAAATGCATGGCAGTGGTGGTGGCAGCATTACATCGCCAGGGGCTGTTTGTGTATCCATACCTGGACGACTGGCTGTTGAAGGGATCATCTCCTCACATGGTGCAGCATCACTACCACATCTGCCTAGATCTCCTTCACCGCTTGGGCCTTCATGTGAACATGGAGAAATCAGTTCATCAACCTACTCAGTCGCTCCACTATCTGGGCTCCACCTTGGACTCCGGCCTAGGAAAAGTGTTTCCTTCGGAGGAGAGATTGTTATCAATGAGAAACAAATGCAATATCGTCCTTCAAGCACATCAACCATCAGTAAGGCAAGTGGCGTCTCTGCTGGGGTCGATGGCTTCTTGCATATTTCTCAAACCCAACTCCAGATTGAGAATGAGACCGTTGCAGCAGGATCTGGAGGACAAATGGGACCAATCCTCGGGTCATTGGGAAGACCGAATTCTCATCTCTCAGGCTGCGAAGAAATCCATTCTCTGGTGGACTCCGCCAAAGAATCTTCTAGTGGGAGTCCCATTCCATCAGCCTCTTCCAAAACAATCCCTGATAACAGATGCGTCCCTTAAGGGATGGGGAGCGCATCTGGGTCAACTGCAGACTCAGGGCAGATGGACCAGCAAGGAGCAGACCTATCATATCAACATGTTAGAACTGCGGGCGGTTCATTTGGCCCTCAAGGCATTCCATCCGTTGATTCAGTCCGAGTCGATTCTAATTCAAACGGACAATACAACCACCATGTATTACTTAAACAAACAAGGTGGAACACACTCTCGCCCTCTGTCTCTGGAATCTCAAGCGATCTGGCACTGGCTGCTCGCCAGGAACCTCTCGATCACAGCGGTGCATCTGCCAGGAGAACAGAACGTGCGAGCAGACGCTCTCAGTCGACACTTCGAAGAACAAGAAGACTGGGTGCTCAACGACGAGGTGGTGGCGGACATTTTTCATCAATGGGGTCGTCCATCCATCCACCTCTTTGCAGACGATCTAAACCGAAAATGCCACGCCTTCGCGTCCAGTTTTTACCGACCAGGAACGAGAGGGAATGCTCTTTTGATAGACTGGTCCGGGACGTTTGCATATGCTTTTCCGCCCCTTCCTCTCATCCCGAAGGTGGTGACCAAGCTCCTCCGATCCAGGATGAAGATGATCCTGATAACACCGGACTGGCCTCGCCAATGGTGGTATCCGGACCTACTACAGCTCTCGATCTGTCTGCACAGGAGACTCCCGTGCAGGCCGGACCTTCTGACCAAAATGGGAGGGAAGATTCTGCACCCCAGCCTTCCATCGCTGAGCTTGACAGCATGGCTCCTGAGGTCCTGCAGTACGGACATTTGAACCTTCCTCAGGATTGCATGGACATTTTGAGGGAGTCAAAAAGGCCATCCACTAGAACCTCTTATTCTTTTAAATGGAAAAGATTTTACTTGTGGTGTATGCGTAATGGTTGGAGTCCGACTAGCGGGCAAGAAGAGGTAATCTTGCCGTATCTGCTATACTTGGCCAAATCTGGTTTGAAATGCACTTCCATAAAAGTTCATCTGGTGGCCATTACAGCCTATAGAAAATCACCCAACCAACCCTCTTTCTTTCAACTTCAGGTGGTCAAGGACTTCCTTCAGGGGTTGAAGAAGGTTTATCCCCCTGTCCGACCTCCTTCTCCTCCTTGGGAGTTGAATCTAGTTTTGTCAAAACTGATGGGTCCTCCTTTCGAACCCATTCATAAGGCCACGTTACAACACCTTACATGGAAAGTAGCTTTTCTGGTGGCTATTACATCAGCGCGCAGAGTGGGTGAAATCCAAGCACTCTGTTCTAATGAACCGTATACGGTTTTCCATCACAATAGGGTGGTTTTGAGAACTCACCCTTCTTTCCTACCCAAAGTAGTGTCTGACTTCCATGTCAACCAGACAATTTCTCTCCCCTCTTTTTTTTCCCAATCCTGCTACACCAGCAGAAAGGTCTCTTCACTCATTAGACCTCAAGAGGGTTCTCAAATTCTATTTGGAGGGAACAAAATCCATTAGAAAGGCTGATCGATTGTTTGTAAACTACTGCTCTGTTAGGACAGGCTTTCCAGCCTCCAAACGATCCATTTCAAGGTGGATAGTGTCCTGTATTAAACTGGCTTACCAATTAGCGAACAGGCCTCTGTTAGCCTCCCCTAAAGCTCACTCTACTAGGGGAAAGGCTGCTACAATAGCTTTCTTACACAATGTACCGATGGCCGAGATTTGCAAAGCTACAACTTGGAAGTCGGTTCATACGTTTACCAGGCATTACTGTCTGGATTCTGACTCCAGAGCGGATACCCAAGTTGGCCAAGCCTCCTTGAGGAATCTGTTCCAATGCTAGTTTAATTGGAGTCTTTGAAATGTTTTTTAACAATGTATTCTTTCTTGTCACTTACCCGCAGGATGAGGGGATGGGCTTGCTATTCTATTCATGTGCTTATGACTATTGATGAGGATCCCCTGGAAGAGAAAGATAAGTTATTTACCTGTAATCCTAGTTCTCTTCCAGGGGTATCCTCATCAAAGTCATAAGCAACGCACCCGCCTCCCCCGGGCAAGTGATCAAGATACATGTCATCTCTTTGTGCCCTGGCCTTCGGGTCTCTGCAAATAACTGACCTAACTGTCACCCCTGAGGCATGATGGGAAGCTAGGGGTCATGGCTGCCTTAAAGGCACGGTGCCAGTTTATTCTGTGTTTCTGTGGGTTAGCTTTTCAGCTTTCTACACTGATGTTTCTACAATGCAGCCTATGTGCTGGCAATGTTCTTTCATTCCTCTTTGCAGGACTATGTTTTCTGCTGTGCATTAAAGCAGTTTTCAAATGTGTTTTCTTTCTCCCTGCTTTATTGGAATTGTATTTATGTGCAAGGGAAATTCTTACAATATTGCTCAGTTTCTAGTTTAATGGAAGGCTGCATTGTGTTTTTATTGTTATATATATATTGCTACATATATGGTTTCCACATATGTTTTATATGTTTCTGGGGTCCCGCGCATGGGCGGGAATATTCATGTGCTTATGACTTTGATGAGGATACCCCTGGAAGAGAACTAGGATTACAGGTAAGTAACTTATCCTTATTTACAATTTTAACCCATTAAGACTCATTGACTAGTCCTGCTCACGTGTGGGATTGAAAGTGCTTTTGAAATAGCTAATATTGTTTTGCAAATGTGACCGCCTTATCTGCAGACAATACTGATTAAATTGTGTTTTTTTTATTTTTAAAGAAGTCAAGTTGCATAAAGTTTTAAAAAATGGGCTGAGATAATTCCTTCAACGCTTTTTAACCTCGAGTGCTGTGGATCTCCTGGACATATCCTCTGCATTGCCTTGCAAGACTAATGACTTGTCCAGTTTGTCCTAGGATTCACCTGTTGCAAAATCCCTGATAACAACAAAATTTCATATGCTACTGGGTATTGATCTCCCTGTTTACTTATAAGACCTATCATCGTAGCTGGTCATGCATCATGGGGACTTCAAGGAGTAGCAACATCTGGAGATAGAGCTCTACATTCTAATTAAACCTTAAGATAGACCCTTGGGGCAGAAGAGCCCAACACCGAGATGTGTGTCAGGTCACACTGGTGCATTCGATGAGGCTGGCCGATACCTTCAGTGGTGAATGTTGGAGGTCAACCTGACATGCAGCACATTGTTTTCTTTTCCCTTGCCAGATCTAGTTGAATACTTTTAAGTTGCCACCAAAAGCTGTTGTGATCCTGGCGACTCACTACCCCTCCATAAATTCCATCTATTCTGGAGGCAGGGTTAAGTTTGTTGCTTGGTGCGACTGACTAACTTGACCTTTTTAAGGATACGTTGTCTAATGTTCTTTTGTTTGTTTTAATCTCGGTCCAGCAAGGCCCTGCTTTAGGGACTGTTAAAAGTTACCTGTTGGTCTTTCTGTGATAACCTGATGAGCTCTTTTTGTTCAAATCACCCGTAGCAATGCAATGTGTTTTTTTTCTTTTTCTTTTTTAGGTCGCACCTAGGCAGCGCTTGTGCTGTCTTTTCGAGACATGCTGTATTCAGGATATGGGCATTTAGCTCCACCTACTTTCGGCCCATCTTTTTAATTGGCTCCTGTCTCTGTCCTTTTTAAATGGTGGCTTTTCATTGGTCATTAGGCTTACTAGTCCCTCCTTGTCTCCTCCCATGAGGACATCCCCTGTTAAATGTGTTGTTACGCCCAAGGTTTTAATTATAGCCTCAAGTCACTATTTTCTTAAAGGCCTTCAGACAGGACACTCACTTGGTCCTAAACTAGGTTGGCAGTGGATACCTTACTCGCTAGCACATCTCACATTTATATTAGACCTTCTATAAATTTCCCTTCATCAGCTCCACACAGAGTACAACCTAATCCGAAATTAATATAATAATTCTTTTGTCACATTTCAAAGCTACTAATTGTATATATGGACATAGCTATGTGAATGTACTCGTGGTTCTGTCTTGCATGCAATGCATTATGGGTAGGGTGGATTTACCATATCTTCTGCAGGGTGCAGTACCATATGTGACCAAAAGTTTATAATGCTCTCTAGGGACCTCTAGGAGCAGCTTGCGGTACCGCACCTAGACAAGCAGTGCTGGTGCCTTGCTCACTAGGGACCTCTAGGAGCAGCTTACCGGACTGTACCTAGACATGCAATACTGTTGCATTGTTATGTTAATTTCTATTTATATAGCACCAAATCACCAATGGTCTCTAAGCGCTTGTAAAAGGACCATAAACCAGGGCACGCCTCCCGGAGCTTGGTGAGTCTGGGTAAGCTTATCCAAACGCCTGAGTGAACAGAATGGTCTTAAGTTTCCTCCTAAACGGGAGTAGGGTGACTTCCCTACGTAAGCTCTCCGGTCGCTAGTTCCAAAGCTGGGGAATCACAACTGAAAAAGCTCGCACCCCCCAAGGTGACTTTATCAAAACGTGGGCATGCCAGCAGACTTGCCTCAGATGATCGGAGGCATCGTCCTGGCACATAGTTCTTCAGACGGTCTTTGATGTAACCGGGTGCTGCTCCATGCAGGGTTTTGTGTGCGATGCACAGGCCCTCAAACCTGACCCTCTGCTTAATTGGGAGCCAGTGTAGTTGTTGTAGCAGAAGTGTGGCACGTGCTCTTCTCGGAAGTTTGAAAATCAATCTTGCTGCATCATTCATAACCACCTGAAGTTTCCCTAATAGTTTGTCAGGTAGCCCTGTGTATACTGCGTTACTGTTGTCCAGGTGCGACACATTAAGTGCTGACACTACAGTACGCATGGTGGAAAAAGACAACAGGGGTACAAGTTTCCGGAGTTGCCTCATAAGGCCCACACAACTCCCCACCACAGCGGTCACCTGATTGTTCAGTGTTAACTTAGTGTCCAGCCTGATACCCAAGCTCTTCACAACTGGCACCGGTATCGGAGTAGTGCCTAGCTCTTGTGGCCAGAAGGAATTGGACCAGGGGTTGGCCCCTGCAGTAATAGCCAGCACCTCCGTCTTGTCAGGATTTACTTTCAATGAATTAATGGTCATCCAGTTCACAGTGAACCGAAGAATGTTCTGCACATTGGATTGTGCCCGTGTGGAGCTGTCGATCCGCACGATTAGTTGCGGTTCGTCGGCATAGTTGAACACCTGACATTCAAGTTTTGCCAGTGCTTCCACCAGTGGCTGGAGATAGATGTTAAAGAGCAGGGGGGACAACGCAGAGCCCTGCGGAACCCCACATGGCAAAGCGCCTTTCCTGGACACGCATTCCCCTAGTTGGACCTTTTGTGACCGATCCTTCAGGAAGGAAGCAATCCATTGGAAGATAACGCCAGTGACTCCCAGCCGCCGAACACGGGCCAACAGCTGAGCATGGTTCACCGTGTCGAACGCGGCTGAAAGATCCAATAGGATCAGTGCTGACGATTTCTTCTTGTCGGCTGCAAGCCTCAGCTCGTCCAGCACCGAGAGCATCACCAACTCTGTGCTGTTGTGGGCCCTAAATCCCGCTTGCCAAGCATGGAGCAGCTGATGTTCCTCCAAAAAGGACGAAAGTGTTCTGAGCACATGCTGCTCAAGTACTTTAGCCAGAAATGGAAGTCTGGAAATAGGTCGAAAGTTCTTCAAGTTGTTGGTATCTGCCCCTGCCTTCTTCAGCAGCGGGATCTCCATAGCTTCCTTAAATTTGTGGGGAACCTTCCCGGTTGTCAAGGACCGGTTTAGTAGGGACAGCATTTCTGGCCCTATCACAGGGAGGGCCATTTTGAACACCCTGGGAGGGCAAGGGTCTTCTGGTGACCCTGATTTCACTTTGGCCATAGTATGCGCTAAACAGTTTAAGTCTAGAACAGGAAAAACTGAGAGAATCACGCCCTGAAAGTCCGGTGGGTCTACCACTGATAGAGGGCAAGGGCTTATACGAGTGTTACCTATTTCTGTAAGGATATCTTTAACTTTAGTTATGAAGAAGTCCTGTATCTTGTTGCAGTCATCCAAATTGGCAGCCGTCCTCTGTTCCTTCTTTTGACTCAACTCCCTTAGCACATTAAAAGTCTCCTTCTGAGTATCCGTGGCCTCCTTAATCTTCAACTCATAATACGCGGATTTTGTTGCAATGATTGATGTTTTATAGAGGGCTAGTTTTGCTTTGTATTCCTACCGGGCCTTCGGATCGTATAATTTCCGCCAGTGCCTTTCACACAGGCGTAGGACCTGTTTTCCCCCTCTTAAATCCTCTGTATACCATGGCGCACCCTTCACTCTATTCAGTATCCTTTCCCTCCAGGCAGTATCCACCTTGTCGATGGCGGTCCTCAACCGGCATGCAAGTTTCTCGTACTTCAAATCCGGGTCCCCGGTCTGTTTCCCTGGGTGCATTCTCATATAATGCCTCCCTCAAACTGGCGTCCTCTATCTTGTGCCAATTCCGTACCATCCTCCAAACTGGAGGTAGGAGGTTTGGTCGACTGGGCACAGGGATCTCAAAACTGATCAGATAATGGTCTGACCAGCTGCATGGTCTTCACTCTGTCAGTAGTGTAGCGGGGGATGTGGTCCAAATGAGGTCTAAGGTGTGACCCTTCTTGTGAGTGGGGATCTCCACAATTTGTTTCAACTCCAGCATGGTCATGGCCTCTCCAAACCTGCTGGTCACATGTTCTCTTGGTGCCTGATCCCAGTGGTAGTTGAAGTCCCCCATTACTAAAATCTGTTGGTATCTAGAGCAAAGATCACTAACCACTTCGTTGAACAGATCATTAAACAAAGGGGTTGACCGGGGTGGACGGTATGCTACTACCACTATCAGGCAAGAAGATTTCAGCCCGATTTTTATCCCCAGGACCTCCGCCCCATCCAGGCTCTCTTCTGCTATCTTCTGAGTGGTCAGGGCCCTGCGGCCAAACACTGCTACTTCCCCCCCTCTTTTCTTCCCCTGTCGATTGTATGTCAGGACATCATAATCTGGGGGAAGGGAGGCCACTATATCGGGACCTGAGGCATCCTCTAACCACGTTTCCGTTAGTGCAAGGATATCTAGCTCCTTCTCCTGGAGCAGCGTAAAAATTTCCAGATTGTGCTTCTGAAGGGACTGAGTGTTCAACAAGGCGGCCCTTAAGCTAGAGGGGTCATCCGACCCCACACCTTTAGCCCTCTGAGCCTGAGTGCAACTCTTCTCTGACCCCCCCTTACCAACTAACAGGTTGTCTGATAGAAGCCTTTCTTCTAATGCTACAGGAAGGGCAGGCGTATGGAGTATACCTTTCAGTTTGTGGAGTTCCTCCATGGAGTAGATCACTGTTTGACCAGGGGTCCTGGCCCCTGGACCCGGTCGGGCATTGCTCACTAGGGACCTCTAGGAGCAGCTTGCGGTACTGCACTGAGCCATACAATGCTGGTTCTTGGCTCACTACGCAAGCATTTGCAAGGCACTAGGTCTCGCATTACTGAAAGTATGAGCTATTGGCGTTGCACTATTATTTGCAACGCCAATACCTCAAACTATCAGTAATGCGAGACCTATTGCATTGCAAATGCTTTTATATAAAGTGCTTACTTATTTTTCTACCTGCGCTATTTGTTATGCCGCAGTGGGTCCTTAATTTGTTTCTCTTCTTTTTTGATTTGTGCAGTTGCTCACTGAGGTTGCCGACTCTTATGGTTAGCCTATTGCTATTACTTTGTACGACCCATCAGTGAGATGCAGGCGCTTGTAGTGCAGCCACTATTCATTTATCCTGACAAAATGGTGCTTCGGACTCTGGGGACCTTTTTGCCCCAAGGTTATGTTATGTAAAGCGCACTATCACTCGCAATGGTATCCTGGCACTGAGCGGTGCGTGCCTAACCCTGTTGGTTAATTGAAAGGCCAGGTCGTCAGGTTCTTGCAAAATTCAAGAAGAGAGGGAGGATCTGATATAGCGTGGGAGGTCGTTCTATGCTTTAGGAGCGATGTAAAAGAGCGCCCGTCCTTCTGATCTGGTTCTTTATATGCATGGGATATGTGAAAGTAGGAGTCCTGTGGAGCAGAGATGTTTGAGTGCAGCCTGAGATGGTGTAGTGCCTTGAATGTCTGAGAGCGGAGTTTTAAATGAGCATGTTTGTGTATCGGCAGCCAGTGTAGTTCTCCAGCATTGAATCTTTCATAGATTCACATGCTTGAATCTTCCCCGTCGTCATGGTGGGAGTCTCACGGTATTAGAAATATACCAGTACAAAAGAAAAATTCCATGTAAACCAATACAAAGTTAATTATACTTTGGTAACCCATCACCATCTTTATATGGTCCAAATGTCAGCCAATGAGACGCCAGCCCTGAGATCACAATCCCCTGCAGAGCGACCATACCTCTGATTTCTAACCGCACGTCGTGTGAGAAGGAGTCTCCCTGAGCTCTGCTCAGTTTTCTCTCTGTGGTGAACTTCTGAACTTTCTATTCATCTCAGTATTTCTCTGGAAAGAGGTATTGTTATTCTCTTCATTTGGGAAGATGTCTGAGGGCTCTAAGAAGAGGTTATTCAGACCATGCAGATCTTGTGGGAAGGCTAGACTATTCTCTGAGGACCCCCACACAAATTGTTTATATTGCTTATATCCTAAACATGTTCCCAAGGAGTGTAAGCATTGCAGGACTTTCTCTGCCAAAACTCTAAAAGACAGAGAGGCACGTTTACTTCTGTGGCTACAGAAGAAGAAGTCCAGATCAGAGTCTGGTTCAGAGGCTGAAGAGGCTCATTCTACTCCAAAAAGAAAGCTAGAGCCTACTGTTACTAAAGCTGACTCTAAAAAACCAAAAGTCTGTAAAACCAAAGGCGAGGTGCCAGAATTACTGCCTCCTGAAGGCGTTTCTAATAAGTCTTCTTCCTCAGTGCCACACACTCCTCATAAAAAATCTGTGGAGAAAAAGGCCCCGTCGACGGACCCTTCGGCGGCAGCCTCGTCGATGAGAGCAGCGCATTCATCTTCACTGACTGTGTCGACGACGGTTACTCCGACGGCGTCGACGATGGCAGGAACTTCAACTCGGACGATGACGACGGCCTCGTCGGCGGCCGCTACGGCATCGACGACGACGGCCTCGTCGGCGATGGTATTCAAGTCTCCAACTACACAAAGTTCGTCGATGACCATTTCACTAAAGAGGTTTCCACTGTCGACGAAGAGGAAAAGGTCCTCAGTAATACCTGATTCAGGAAGATTTACTTCAGAATTGGCTTCTTGGAGCAAAGTCTCGCCGCTACCACCCTCTCATCTGTTGGAAATGCAGGAATCTGAGGAGGAGGGTACTTTTGGACCTGCGTATAGTCCCTCTCAGCTCAAGGTGAAATGCCAAGACACGGATGAGGAAGACTATCAGGACAAAACTGAATTTTTGCTAGAGGATTTCTCTTTTAAAGATTGTCCTCCATCAAGATCAGAGGTACGAATCCTTTCAGGTCACTTATGAGGATGAGGAGGATAATCCTCCACTGCCCAGAGAAGATACTATTTCAGTGCCCATCTCGTTGGTTACGGATCTGAGGCACATGATTAAGGACTATTATAAACGCTTTCCGGAAGCAAATGCTCCTTTACCTAACACCCCAAGTAAGATGCAGAGTGCACCCTCTGCTGAGAAGGCAGCACCACCGCAAGCCTCACAGAAGACACGTCCTCCAACAGTAATAGCCATCAGGGATGACTATATAGAGAGCGATGTCGAAGAACAACCAGAAGAGGGAGAGCTGACTCAGGATGAGCCTGTGGGTGACGAATGGGATCAGTACATTGCTCCTTCATCTCCTTCACCTTCACCAGCGAATTCTCGGCCGATAGATATTGGAGGGTTCCACGAGTTAATGGAGCGAGCCTCAAAAAGGTTCGATCTACCTCTTCCGGTGAAACAGGCAGACTGTTTCTTATGATTTCAAAGATTCGGCTAGAAAGTCAATTCGGACCATCCCATTGGTGAGCTATATATGGGAGGAAGGTCTAAAAATTATGATAAATCCAGCTTCTATTTCGGCATCAGTTCCGAGAATGGAGAAGAAATATAAAGCTCCAGAATCGTCTCCGGCATGTCTGATTGGTCATACTAGACCGGAATCAGTGGTCATGCAAGCAGCGCAGAGGCGCTCTAGAAACCCGGCCGCTACATGTTCCGCTCCACCAGACAAGGAAGGTAGAAAGCTAGATGACACGGGTAAACGATTTGCGGTTATGGCAGCCGCGTCCAAGGCATCAAATGCTTTAGCCATAGTAAGCCGATATGACAGACAAATGTAGTCTGACTTAGCGCCTTTGTTATCTCACCTTCTTGATGATGAGAAGGAAGAGGGGACGCAAATTCTTCAAGATGGGGCTAGGGCAGCCTCTGAAATGATTCCTCTAGCCATGGACATTTCATCAGTGGCTTTTAGGCAGATGGCAGGGGCTATCGCTCTTCGCAGACAGGGCTGGCTCAAATCTACTTCTTTCTGTCCGGAAATTCAAGCGAAAATTGTCTATGCCATTTGAAGGTGAAAATGTATTTGGTAAGCATGTGGATGATTCTCTTCAGGGAATTAAGACCGATACAGACACAGCACGTGCTTTAGGGATTCTACAACAACAAAGGTTTCAGTCCTTTCGTGGTAGAGGAGCAAGAGGCCATTACCAACAAAGGCCGTCTTTTCAATCATATAGGTACCAGCCCTACCAGCAACAGGGGTATCGCCAATACCCTAATCAACAACAGTTTCGATCGACCAATGTGCCTTACCATCAACAGGCGAACAGAAGAAAGACATCACCTAGGGGAAAGTCGTAGGACAGTGGTAGGCGACAGTGACATTCTCAGGGCGCCACCCACCTCGTCAGAAAGCAAACCTCATCAGAACCACTACCTTTCTCAGTATTACCAACAATGGCTGTCAATAACATCAGACAAATGGGTGTTGGACATTATACATTAGGGTCACACCCTAGAGTTCGTTCAAAAACCACCGGCCCGCCCTCCCATTCCCAAGAAACATCAACACCTATCCTTACTAAAGAAAGAGATTTTGAATCTCCTTATAAAAGGGGCAATAGAGGAAGTTCCTCAAAATCGAGGGAAAGGATTCTACTCGCATTTTTTCCTAATAAAGAAAAAACAAAGTACCAAATGGAGGCAGGTGATGGATCTAAGAGGTTTGAACAAGTATATCAGAAAACAACTCTTCAGAATGTTATCGCTGCAAGAGATTCTTCTAATGCTGAACAGAGGAGACTATATGACATCTTTAGATCTATTAGATGCATACTTCCATGTTCCAATACATCTGAGATTCGAGGTGGCGGGGTGGCACTACCAATTCAAGGTGTTGCCCTTTGGTCTCCGCTCAGCACCAAGAGTGTTCACGAAGTGCATGGCGCCAGTGGCAGCATATTTGAGGCAATAAGGACACCAGGTCTATCCTTATCTAGATGACTGGCTGATAAAAGGTCCGACGTATCATTGCACTCAAAACTCATTAAGAGCTTGCCGCAGGCTATTCGTAACCCTAGGTCTAAAAATAAATGTGGAAAAATCCTCTCTGATTCCGTCACAAACTCTACAGTTTTTAGGGGCAGTGTTGAACACAAGAGAGGCAAAGGTGTATCCTTCAGAAGAACGCATTCGGAAAATTTTAAAGTTGGGATCTCGGATTCAAAAAAGAGTCAGTTTCAGTGAGGATGTACAAGTCCATGCTGGGAATGCTCTCATCCTGCATTCCGTTAGTTCCAAACTGTCGACTCCACATGAGGCCACTGAAAGAACTACTCGACCTACAATGGATTCAGGCTCAAGATCTAGTCCTTGTCACTCCACAAATAAAGAAAGCTCTGTCGTGGTGGGGGGTAAGAAAGAATCTTTCTGCAGGTCTACTTTTCGAACCTCAACCTCCCAGTTACATAATGACAACGGATGCATCCTTGCAGGGATGGGGAGCGCATCTGCAGGACCTGGAAATACAAGGTCACTGGAACTCGCAAGAAGCGAGGATGCACATCAGTTGGGTGGAACTAAAAGCGGTGTTTTTAGGTCTTCAGGCTTTTCTCCCCAGAATTCACGATTCCCTTGTCCTTGTCAGAACGGTCAACACGACCACTATGTTTTATCTTCTAAAGCAAGGGGGAACAAGGTCGAAAACTTTATCATCCCAAGCTCAAATAATCTGGCAGTGGCTTCTAAAGCACAATATCACGCTACAGGTTCAGCATGTCCCAGGAATCCACAACACGTGGGCAGATTCCTTAAGCAGGTCTGCAAGCCTATGCCACGAATGGGAGCTAGATCAACATCGGATTCTCCAGATATTCCACCTATGGGGAACTCCAGGGTTGGACCTATTTGCCACTCGAGACAACAAGAAATGCAAAAGATTTGCAAGCAGATTCCCTCAAAAAGGCTCATGGGGGAATGCTCTTCAGCTACAATGGACGGGAATGTTTGCATATGCATTTCCTCCATTCCCTCTAATTCTGAAGGTGCTGAGGAAAATGAAATCGGAACCGTGTCACCTGATCCTCATAGCTCCGGCATGTCCGAGACAGTTCTGGTTTACGGAGCTTCTACGAATGTCTGTATCCCCTCTTGTTCAATTTCCGCCGGTGCACGATCTAATATCTATGAACAAGGGGCAAGTGGTGCATCCTCAAATAAGCTCGCTAAATTTATCAGCTTGGAACCTCATGACCATGAATTCCAATCCTTGAATATTCCTCAGGAATGTCGTGATATTCTGACTCACTCAAGAGCATTTTCCTCCAATAAAACATATGCGGCGAAGTGGAAAAGGTTTTGCCAGTGGTGTTTGGATCACTCTTTGCTTTCAACGCCAGATCAAATCCTACCGTATTTACTGTAATTAGCCAAAGCAGGTTTAGCCCATTCATCTCTGAAGGTGCATCTTGCGGCGATCTCAAGATATCGCAGAAGGCCGGGGCAACCTTTCTCTTTGGTCTGACAGAGTAATAAAGGAGTTTATGAAGGGTCTATTCAGGGTTTTCCCTCCAATAAAACGTCCAGCTGTAGCTTGGCAGCTTAACACAGTCCTTGTACAGATGATGAAGCCACCTTTCAAACCCATTCATAAGGCTGACTTGAAGTTTGTGTCATGGAAAATAGCTCTACTTCTGGCTCTGACATCGGCCAGAAGAGTCAGTGAGATCCAAACCTTTTCAATTTATGAACCATTTATTCAGTTCAAGAAAGACAAAGTAGTGCTGAGAACGAATCCAAAATTCGTTCCGAAAGTTCCGACGTCATTCCACCTAAACAAACCTATTGTCCTACCTACATACTTCAAAGATCCAACATCTATAGCGGAAAGATCCTTTCACACGTTGGATGTCAGATGATGCTTAAGATTTTATATTGAGAGGACAAAGTCTTTTAGAAAATCAAACCAACTGCTAATCGCTTTCGCTACCCCCAGAAGGGGTTTGCGTTATCCAGAAATAGTATTTCCAGATGGATATCTTCAGCAATTGCATTCTGTCACGAGAAGGGAGGAAGGTCTCGGACTTCAAAGGTTAAGGCCCATTCGACAAGGAAGATGACTACTTCTGCCGCATTGTTCGCGGGAGTATCGCTCCCGGACATTTGTAGAGCGGCAACGTGGTCAAATGTCCATACATTTACCAGGCACTACTATCTGGACACAGCATGGAAAGGAGATTCAGCGGTGGGACAGGCTGTGCTCCGTCGACTTTTCCTTTAAGGTACTTTTTCCTTCAAAAGAATACGCTTGTATATGAAGTAATGCATGATATAATTGTTTCTTCATAATACTATATATATATATATATATACATATATATATACATATATATAGTCTTTGTTATTTTAACATTCTGAGACACACAATCCGCTATGCATGCTATTAATCTAGTAGCTTATGCAATAGGACTATTTTGATCTTAAGGAAAAAGGGGTCTTACCCTTAAAACGCTTTTAATGTGTGAGATACTGCTTTCTATTCTGATTCAAGCATGTGAATCTATGAAAGATTCAATGCTGGAGAAAAAACAAGTTACTTACCTGTACACTGTGGTTCTCCAGTATTGATATCTTTCATGGATTCACATGCGGCCCGCCCACCTCCCCTTTTTAAGGTGGACCACTTTTACCTCACGATAAGTATCCTTGGCTCACACTTGTGCTGGAAATCTGAGGTATGGTGGCTCTGCAGGGGATTGTGATCTCAGGGCTGGCGTCTCATTGGCTGACATTTGGACCATATAAAGATGGTGATGGGTTACCAAAGTATAATTACCTTTGTATTGGTTTACATGGAATTTTCTTTTATACTGCTATATTTCTAATACCGTGAGACTCCCACCATGACGACGGGGAAGATACAAGCATGTGAATCTATGAAAGATATCAATGCTGGAGAACCACAGTGTGCAGGTAAGTAACTTGTTTTTTGTCTGAGGTGTGGTGTGATGTGAGTTCTGTGTGGAGGATGAGTTTGGCTGCTGAGTTCTGAATGGTTTGTAGTCTTCTAGCGAGTTGCTTGGTGATCCCGGCGTAGAGGGTGTTCCCATAGTCCAACTTGCTGGTGACTAGAGTGTGAGTTACAGTTTTCCTTGTGTTGCTTGATAGCTGTTTGAAGATCTTTCTCAGCATCTTCAGGGTGTGGAAGCAGGATGCAGTGACGGCGTTTACCTTAGCGGTCGGGTCCAGTTTGCTGTTGAAGATTATTTAGATGTCCCTGGTGTAGGTCCGAGCTTGGCTGACTACCTTTTGGAGTGTCATGGTGGGGGTGTTCTTGCTGAAGATCACTACTTCTGTTTTGTCAGTGTTGAGCTTGAGACCGTTTGCTTTCATCCAGTTAGCGACCGGTTCTGCATGTGGTTAACTTGTTTCTTGTGTTGGGGGACTTGTCCAAGAGGGAGAGTATGAGTTGATGTCTTGTGGGCAGATGATGGCCAGAGGGGATCATGTATGTGTTGGAGAGGGAGGGCTTGTGCGATTAGCTTTGAGGTACTCTGCAAATGAGTTTGCGGGCTTCTAAGAGTAAGGTGCCAGGCTGACCGCTTGTGTTCTACTTGTTGAGAAGGAGCAGATTCAGCAGGTCCTTGGATGCCAATCTGATCCAGACATCAGATGCTGATGGTGTGTGAGACTGAACCAAATGCTGCAGAGAGGTCCAGGAGAACGAGGGCTGGTGTGTCTCCTCTGTCAGGAATCATGCGGATGCAGTCTGGTAGCGATGAGCGCAGTTTCTGTGCTGTGTTTGGGCCTGAATTTAGACTGCATGGACTCAAGGAGCTGGTGGTTGCTAAGGTGGTCGGTGAAGTGTCAACTGATTAGTTTCTCTAAGACCATGCCAACAATGGTAGGAGGGAAATTAATCTGGAGTTGGAAATCCTAGTTGGGTCAGCAGGTGGTTTCTTGAGCAGGGGCATGACACCCACATTCCCGGACACCTGGACACATGCCGCAGAGTCAGTGGAGGTGTTGAGGATGGATGTTAGTGCTTCACTGATTGGTCAGAGTTGTTTGAAGGCATGGTGGAATCTAGGGTCAGATGGAGTCCCTGTGTGGATGGTCTTAATGATAGCGATTTTACAGTGGTGACGGCAGACCACAACGTCGGGTTTGTCAATCGCCCATTATGTAAAGTTGAGTTGCAACGGTAACAGGGTCGAAGATGCTGTATTTGGAGGTGATTTTGTTACAGAAGAATTCTGAGAGCTTGTGGCAAAGGTATTGTGAGGTAGTGGTATTGCTGGAAGTGGCAGGTGTGATAATTTTGATGATGCCAACGATTTCCTTGCTGCTGTTAGTGCTAGTGTCGATATGATCTGCGTGAGCTGTGCATTTGGAGTTCTTAACTGCTAATGGAAGCGTCTTAGGGCTTATTTGAAGATGTCTTTCTCTACAGTCTTTCCATTTGCTCTCCAGTTGCTTGTAGTGGTGTTTCGTCAGCCTGAGTTCCTCTGTGTACCAACTGGCCTGTGTGGGTTGTGCATGAGGGGAGCCAGGGCGCCTGTGCATGCAGTGATCCTGGTGTTGAGGTTTTTGATGGCTTTTATCAAGTCACTGGTGTGCTCGAAGAGGACGGAAGCCCATTCCTCTTCTGAGATGCTTTTCCAGTTGCTGCGGGTGGTTCCTGTTGTGGTAGTTCTGTGATTATGTGGGATGAGTATGCTGAAGTTGACGAGTCCGTGGTCTGCCCAGGTCATAGTAGCTGGCTTGTTGAGTGTGATGTTGCTGATTGAGAAGAATATCTGGTCCAAAAGGTGTCCGGCAGTGTGGGTGGGTTCAGTAACGTGCTGGGTGAGGCTAAGGTTTCTGAGTTTTTTTTTTTTTTTTGGAAGGGCCCTGGAAGTTGGGTTGGTGCAGTCTTCTAGGTGAAAGTTAAGGTCTCCAAGGAGGATGAACGTGCTGGCTGACGAAATTGGTGCGGGGTCATGGTGGTTTGTTTACGAGGGTTCCGCCCAAAGAGAAGTTGTCTGTGATGCCTATTTTGAACATGAGTTATTCCATGTAGCTGATGGGGGTGTTCATGTAGGTGGTGCAGCTGGTGTTTTTTTTTTTTTTTAGTATGATGGCGACTACACATTTTGGGCTTATGCTCACGATCTTGCCTAACGTTCTTGTAGTCGGTGGGGATGGCTGTAGCAATGTCCTTTGCTGACGTAGAGTTTAGCTTTTTTCCGTGAGCGAGAATAAGTCTGGAACATGGTGGTGCAAGTAGGTTCCATATCTCCGTGGTGCGTTTGGTGAGCGAGCAGGTGTTGAGCATGCATGCGAGTATAGCATGTTGTTTGGGTGATGTTTGGTCTGGGTGAGCATGAGTGGGTGACTGGTTCGTGTGAGTAGGGTGATGTTGGTGCTCGATTGGTTGGTGTAATGTATGGGAGAGTGCATGAGAACTTGCACGCTCCTTCCGTGTTGTGTGGTAACAGAGCAGCGGCCAGTGTTAAGAGAATGGAGGAGTGCAGCAGGGTATTTGTGGGTAGGGTGGGGTAACTAGGGTATCTGGCACTAGGTGCCACAGGCACAGATGGGCTAACCTTTGGCACACACGCTGCGTGCATCCGTGCTGCAGCTGCCATTAAATAGGTCATTGGAGGAGGACCGGGTACCGTGAGCGGAAAACCAATGCTGTTCCTTCCTGTGCAGACGGATGATGGAAAATCTGCTGATGTCACTTTCTGCCCAAATTTATGATGGGAACTCGGTGATGCCAAGGTGAGAGTTTTTTGCTTCACCATGACCCTGTAAGGCAGGGGAGAGGCTGCACCACCGGGATCCCAAAAGGGTTCTAGATTCAAACATCTGGACAATCGGCTTGTTGTTGGGATTCACTGTTAAGAATAAAGATACGGCGGTTTAAGAAGGGACCTTGTCAAGATGGATTATCCTGTGTATCTAAATGTGTTAAGCTCTGGCCAAGAATGAAAATCGTGACCTTCGGGCAAGCTTCGTCAGAGTGAAGCGTTCTACTACTGCATTGACTTGACGCTTTCCTGTATCGCATATTTTCCAGGCTGCTACATGGGCATTCATCCACACTATCACCAAGCATTATTGCGTTGATGATCGGGTCCACAGAAAGGACCAATTTGCCTGCTTGATTTTACATTGCTTTCTGGTGTGAAGTCCACTCCTTCAGAACCTCTGCCTTTTTCGGGGGTACTGCTTTGGTATCGATTCACAGTATGAGGAATGTGCATTTATAGGTATCCCTCAGAATAACATGTTACTTACATTTGTTAATGCTTTTTCTGGAGGGTGCTCTGGAGATTCCTCCCCACTCGACCCCCTTCTTACTGTAGTGGAATTTAGATGTTAAAAAGTTCCCAAGTTAGATTTGGTACACTGTCAGCATTCAGTTGTCTTTCAACTTTGCGTCTATGAGAGCAGAAAACAATGGCGATAAACTGACGCCAGCAAGGCTTTGTATTGCCACCTCCAGAGTGGTGTGAAGTCTACCTGGAATCAGATTGTGCGACTTGTCAGCGCACAGCAGCTACTGCAAGTGTCAGGATCCAATCTGGCGCCTGGGATGATTCACGTTAGACCTATGTTAAGAGAGGGGCTGCCCCCATGGCAACAAATGAAGGCTGACTTGTCGGCTGGGTAGGGCCGCGGTGGGAAAAGAGCCCATTCCAGCTGAGCGAGAAGCAAGGTCACCAGTATGCTGCACAGGAACACTCTCGGACTGCCACTCTACTGAATTGTTAACCTGCTACTGGAGCAAGGATACAGCGCGATCAGAGATGTGGTGCACAGTTGTAACCAGTGTATGCGACAACAATTGCCTTCCTGACGATTAAAGGCTTCTTCCTTGTACCGCGATACTACGCTCTTTGGCAATTCTTGAATGACGAACCAGGGGGCTCCCAAGGTACTCCTCCTGATCATCCAACCCTCGCAACAAAGCTAGCCTGCTTCAATGCCCTCCTTTCCAAGGTGGACTATGTTCTTGGTATACCAGTTGTAAGCAGGGAATTTGACTGGACAGTAATCAACTCCGGGTCATCTATTTTCCCTGCAGCAAACCACCCTGGTGGGACTCCCGGTCCCAGGGCGCACCGGCCTGCCTTTAGCACAGTTGGGGTGTGGCCATCATGCTCAAAAGTGCTACCTCTACCCCCACAGGCCCGTCCTGCGTCAGTTATCGACAAGAAGAGGCAGGGCAGGGCCACCTCTCTTACCCCTGCCATTTGGCAACTGAAATACCAGTGGATCTATACTGCTGACAAGGTACTGTGATTCCAAAAGGCTTACTGGGACCTTTTTATATTTCTACTGTAGAGCCACGGGGTTGGTGAGATCAGAAAACGCAAGGCTACGGAGTGCGCTCCTAGGGCCCTGAAGGAGAAAAAAAGAACAAAATAGGAAAGGGGAAATATCCTCTACTTTTAGAGTGCACCATTATCATCAACTACAATTCTGGGTCAACTAAACCCAGTGCAGTGGCCCCTTCCCCCATATTAGCATGTGATTCAGAGGTCATTTTTAGGTCTCGCAGACCTGCGTTGCAGCGCGCATGCGCTGCTCGCTCTGCGAGGCTTCTTGTAATCGATTTCATTTCAGAAGTGGAGTGTAGGCTCCGCCCCTTGTTTTCATTGGCTTGCGTCATTGTTTATGCTAAACGCTGTCTTTCCATTTTAAGTGAGATTTTTTAGTCCCTCCTTGTTGCCGCTCTGTCTCCTTTTGGCCCCGCCCACCCGGACTGGATCTTTTGCTTGCGGCGTTATACGGTCTCCTTTAATTAGTCGGTAGGCACTATGTTTTTTCATTCGCCTTTGGCAAGGGTGGCTGCGTGTTCATTTTTGCATCGCGCTTTCACTTAAAGTGAAAGCGTGATGCAAATATAAACAAGCGGCTGCCTTGGCGCAATGGCGAGAGCTTGTCTTTGATTCACACTTGTTATTGGTCTCTTGTCTAGGCATATTTTGGATATCAGGGGCGCGCCATGTTATGTAAGTGAAAGGCTGCTGCGCGAGACTAGGTGTTACTGAGCTTCTCGGGGTCGTGTTTCTGTGAACGCGGTGCCGACTGAGGCACCATATACCCTAAAGCAGGTTGAGCTGTAAGGATGTTCCCCAGATATTCCAAATAGCTCTAAATGATGCACCCCTTGCCCCCTCTCCCGACGACTGGTTTGAACTCTAGTCAGAATGTAGCTTTGGGCCTGCGAAACGGCGTGAAACTCGCTCTTAACCAGCCACCATAGTTGGAGAGCAGGGACACGGGTAGACCAGGCCTTAACAACTGACACCCACCCCTCCCCGCTCCCACCTCTTCTGTACATGTGTTGGGAGGGGAGGGGGTGCAAGCCTCTATCGACTTCTGAGGGCGGTTACACGGTTCGACCCCTGCATGTGCGCTGCTACGCTCGACTTCGCAGCTCATTCAGAAGCTGCGAAGAGCTTCTCTGTCTCTCCTTATCAGCGGCTTCACTTGCGCGGCAGTGGTGCCCAGGGTCGGCCTCCTGCAAGAATTCATTACACCTCACACAAGTGGAGAGCAGCCCATCAGGCTCACAATAGACTGCTTTGCTTTGACATGTGCTATGATTCACATTAACGTTTCTTGCTGCTAGGTTCAGCATAGAGTATCGCCCGTGCTTCCCTGTGCACCGCCTGCAGATCAGTCCTGGCCAGAGAACAACCTCTGTGCTCCCCAAAACTTTCCCTGCATCGCAGCTCTGGCAGAGAGCAGCATCCATGCTTCCCTGCACCTCTCCTTGCACGTCAGTCCTAGACAGAGAACAGCCCCCATGACTCTCCTTGCACCTCAGTCCTAGACAGAGTGCAACCTTTGTGCTTCCCTATAAGTCTCCTTGTACCGGAGTCCTGCTCAGAGAACAGCCTCGGTGCTGGCGCATCCAAATGGCTCTCCAACTTAATTCCTGGGCAGTCAGCTGCCTATGTGCTTCATAATGACTCTCTGTTTCTCAGCTCTGCACCTCTGTGCTTTTCAGCAACCCCCCTTTCAGTTCAGTCCTGGCAGAGAGCAGCCTCTGTGCTTCCCAGTGACCCTTATGCAGCTCAGTCTTGGCAGAGAGCAGCCTCTCTGCTTCCCAGTGACTCTCCTGCAGCTCAGTCCTGGCAGAGAGCAGCCACTGTGCTTCCCAGTGACACTCCTTTCAGCTCGGTCCAGGAAGAGAGTAGCCTCCGTGCTTCCCAGCGACTCTCCTGAAGCTCGGTACTGATAAGAAACAGTATAAAATTAATTGCAGTTAGCACAGCGGATACTTCCTAATGCACATTCTAACCCACTTACAGTACGTTTCTAAATTTCCATGTGGAATTGAAGTAAAATGAATGGAAATGATTTTTTAAATTTATTTATTTTGACTTTATTTTTTACTTTTTGTTTGTTCTCGTCTACTGAATGCATTACTTAATGGAAAGGATTTGCTTTCCCCCGCCCATATTTTTCATTGGCTTGTGCCTTTGTCCTTCGTAAATGCAGTCTTCTGATTCCTAAATAGGCTTGTGATGAAGTGTTTTATTTAGTCGTTTCTGCCACAACCTTCTGGCTTCACAGCACAGTAACTCATAGGTGCTGTTGAACTACAACACAGCAATACACGTGCTATCGACTTCGGAAGAATAAGTGTCTGATTTGCCCCACTTCAGATTCGCACATGCAGGCTGCACAATGCTCTCCGCAGCAGATGCATAAATCTGTTGGGCTATTACTTCATTGTTTTAGAGTTGGCACTTTATAAGAGGAGGGGTGCAAATCTGCCTGTACTTTAAATGTTAAACAGCCTTTTTATCATGGTCTGGAGTGACAGTGCAGCTATCTCCAGAAAATTATGTGTGCATCAAGAGAGAGGGGCTTTCCCTTCGCCCACATGTTTGGAGGCAGGAGTGCATGTTTTGATTGGGCAGAAGTTGTATGTTTCAACTAAAAAGTGCTTGCCCTCCATGCAGCAGTGATCATTTTGTTTATTTAGCCAGCTGTCAACTCTCAAAGTCAGTGCTCAGATGCATGCATGTCATGTCACCCTGTTTGTAAAAACAAGCTCCATAACGGGCCAGACTATAACCTCTATGGAATACAAGCAAAGAAAGAAAAAACATTTTCTGTTTATTGTAGCTGCAAGAAAACGATAAGCGCATGTTAGACTCCTCTCTACTCTACTATGCCCCACTCTACTGTATGCTAATGCTCTCTACCACACTCCACTATACACAATTGCACTCTTTGCCACTGCACTCTATACAACTCCAGGATAGGCCACTCCACTGTACTTAGCACCACTCTACTCTACGCCACTACACTCTATACTGCACCACTCTAAGCCACTGTTTTACAATCTGTGCCACTCCATTGCATCATGTGCATCGCCACTCTGTACCACTATACACATTTTTACTCTACACCACTGCACTCTACATCACATAATTACTATACACATAATTCCATTGCACACCATGCCACATATTTACACTCCACAAATCCATGCGACACAATTATGCAACTAACAATTCAAATCCAATCCACATATTTCTACTCAAACCACATACCTCCACTCCATAACACAAGGATAAAAGACACATCCATTTACAACGCCAATAGCTCTAACTCAAAAAAAAAATGCGAGACCTATTGCATTTCTAATGCTTGTTTAAAATGTCGTATGGCTTACATTTGGATGGCACAAGTGCAAAGAAATTCAATTGGTAATATCAAATGTTATACTATTCTATGTTCCCAAACGACTCCCGATAACAATGGTACCTCGCTTATGTGGCTGGGCTTAGCACCTGCGGCACAATACGCACCAAAATACTTCCTGGAGGCATCATTTTTTCCCCACCAGAATCAATGTTTTTTTTTGCAATTTTGGTAGCGGTGGATTTTGGGTGCTAGCTTAGCTGTAACCCAAGAAAACCTACCATATCCATACATTTCTGAAAACTAGAACCCGTAAGAGTCCAGGGTGATGTGACTTGTGTGGCTCTCACCAGATATTTTTACCCAGAAGCCCTTGTGATCCTCAAACGTTGACTAAAAACAAATTTCCTTACTTTTCTGTGATGGGAAAAGTCTGGAATCTATGGGGAGCTACAAATTTCTCATCACCCAGAATTCCCATACATCTCCCCACAACAACAGTACCTCACTTGTGTGGGTGGGCCATGAGACTGCGTCACAAAAGGCCCTAAAGTGTTGTGTAGTGAACACCCATTGGGGTAGCTACAGTATTTGGGCTTTGCTCTGCCACCACTAATGGAAAACTACCAATCTCAGACATTTTTGAAAAATAGACACCTAGCGGCTTCTACGGTGGTGTGCCTTGCATGAATCCCACAAGAGTTTTGTACCCGTAGTGCCCTGCAAACCTTTGGGCATTGTGGGAAAGAATAGAGTGAGCATATCTACCTTTGAAACTAAGATAAACATGGTGGGGAAGACTGTCCTAAGTTCCCTAAACGGTACTTGAAAAATTACTAAAGCCTTCAGGTTTTGCTGCACAGGGTAATCTACGTGACGGCATGTGCTAGTCCACTGTTATGTGCAGTGTGGTGTCTGTAATGCACTCTATAATATGGCTAGCAGAACATCTACCTCGCTCTGACAGCAGATAAAGGTGTCAGGCAGGCCATAAGTAAGTCAAAGATTTTCTCAACTAGATGAAACTATTTGAAAAGCAACTTGCCTAGTGAAGTAGTGGCCCATGGAAGGTATGTATCCATGCACAGTCATTGAAAGGTACATACTAGGACAGCTCCACCTCAGTCAATTTCCCAATATTTCAGTTTTTGTATGGTACAGCGTAAAGCCCGTTGGAAAACATAGGCCTGGATAAGATGGGCACTGGGGATAGTAATGAGTCTCCTGTCTCTTTCCCTGCTTAGAGCAGACTCTGCAACAATTCTATTGTCCTGTCTTTCTCGCTGATGTTGGAATGCGGTCGATAAAGTGCTGATCCTGCAGCTTTACCATGTCCTCTACACCAGATGAAGTGGAGGTGACTGCTTCTTCATCAGTAAGACTTTCAAAGACGGTCAACTGAAAGTCCATGAAAGAAATTGGTCTTGCTGTGTTCCTCTGACAGTAATCATATGCATTGTATGTTGCCAACTGGATCAGGTTGGTAAACAAGTTCTTCCATGTGCGAGTTTTATGACTTGCATTGTATGGCTAAATTACCTGGTAATTACCACTCCGCCCGTGTACATGTTGTAATCAAGTATACAGGTGGGCTTGTGAGCTTCAGCCAACTGACCCCCACCATGACAGGGGAAGTGCTGTCGTCATGGACTGTAGTGAGCACATACACATCCTCCCTATCAGTGAATTTGACTGTGAGCAGTTCGTTGAAACGCAACACCTTGCTCCAGGATTTTGGCGATTCTTACAAACAAGCGTATGCGGAAATCCTTTGGAGTGACATTGAACTGTACTGCATGCCACAATGCCAGCTTTGTACAGCTCGGTGAGCAGTTCTACTCCTGTATTGAAGTTGTCCACATAAAGGATATAACATTTATGAATAAGTGGCTGGACAAGCTCCCCTGCAATCTTTGTTGTGATTCCAAGCTTGAAAGAGCAACCTCCGGATTAAAAGCGGAGTCCTTCCCTGTATATACTCTTAGGTTCTCTACATAACCAGTAGAGATCTCACGTAGCATGTACATTTTGATGCCATAACTAGCTCTTTTGCTCAGTATGTACTGCCTGAATAGCAGCCGCTCCATGTACGGGACCATGGACTCATCATGGTTCTTTCCAGGAGTATAAATCTCTGGAAACCTGGCAGACAAATGTTCCATGACAGGCCGAATTTTAAATAACCTGTCATGGTCTGGATGATCACGGGGCAATGCAGTAGTATTATCATTGAAATAGCAAAATCAGATCTCTGCTCATAACTAGTGCGAAGGAGTGTACGCTTGGTTTGTGCACTATCCCCATTTTGAGCGTATGGCCCTGAAATTTCTTCAACTCCCCAAGTGAAGTGGGAGTTCACTGTGCCCTAGAATGAGGTCTAAGAGTACCTCCTTGCGACCTCAGAAACTGTTTGCCACACATTTGTTTGCTGCACAATTTTTCGAAAAATAGATGGGCATAATAGTGAATCTGCAAAAAATGTGCTATATCTACCTTACATCCAGTGTCTGCAGTGAGCAAGGGAATTTGGCGCTGCACTAAATTGGTGGGCTGCCAAGAGAGCACTCTGTCTGTGCCGGCCGGCGCAGGTGCCTGTTCTCTGGGCTGGTCCACCCTGCACAGATCGTGTTTGCGAAGGGACTTTACAACTACCATGACCATGTTCCTTAGAATCACTGGAAGGTGAGTCATTGGATGGAAACTCCACCGCCTGAAATATCACTTTTAGATTGTGCTCCATTTTCTTCTCCCTCGGATGCTCTCTCAGTATCTGATCCTGCCTCAGAGCAGCCATGGCTGATGCAGGTGGGAGCAGTAGGGCGGTGGGGCTGGGTGGGCGGGTATTTCGAGAGACGACCACGAGGGAAAATTATTTAATTTTCCCTCGTGGTCATCTCTCGAAATCCCCCCCCCCCCAACCCGGCACACCGCTCTTACCTGCAACGACAGCGGCTGCCTCAAAGCGGTCCTCCGTAACTCAAGTTAGGACCTGGGCAGCAGTCATCCACTATGATGCAGTCTCTGTTGATTTTCTAGAACCTTCCTTCTAAACCACTTTGTCCCACATAGAAGGCAGACGTATGATTCTAAATTGGTGGGTGGATGTGCACGTCTGTGAGGTGTGCGTGATAAAATGTAAAAGCAAAAAAACACCTAGCTTATTGATGCATCTTCTCCAAAGACACTAAAAAAAGAAAGTATCACTTCATCATGCCGCATACACAATACCACAGCATACCTCTTGGGACAAGTGGTGCAGTGTATTGAGCAAAGTTGCTGTGCTGCATCACCTGCGTAGGGCAGAACTGCAGCATTTCTTCAAAGAAATGGCGCAGTTCTCCTTTTTCCATGCGCAGTGGTACTGTGTGCTGCCTTGCGCCAATGCAGGCACCCTTGTGTCATAGTGCAGAGGTGTTTGCGTTATGGTCAGGATAGTTTTTGTGCAGGGAGTGGCCTCTTTTGCATAAAATCTACCCTTTGAGGCTTTTTCCTCAAATAAAAAGATATTTCTCAGTGATGTGAAATTCCTATAGCCCGACACCCTGGACATATTGTTTGGGGTCAAGGGCAACAAGTTTTTATGTGTATTTTGTCCTTGGGACACGTAGGCCCAACCCCCTACAGAACAACCGCTTTGGCTGCCAGTTTACAGTACCACATTATGGATCAGGGAAAGGCATTGCCTGCAGTTAAGGTAATATTTGTGCTTGTATGCTAATGCTGTTCAAACTTGTATTTATGGTTCATTAATGTGAAGCCTTTATTATTAGGGTGAGCACTCTAAGTAAATGTTGTAAACTCAGACTTCACTACTGACAGTGGTTCCAATATAAAAATGTGTACACACGTTTTCAAAGATTAGCAATATGAGGCTATGTATAATGCTCCCAGAATGCTCTCTGATTAGATGCAAATATTTGCAGAAGCCTGAAAGTAAGATTGATGATTCTTTGCTTTCAAAATAAAATGTTCACAAAAAAATGCAAAAACATTTTGCTAAACTAATATAACATTTTAGGTATTGTTACTTTGCAGCAACATTTTTTTTTTTTTTATATAACAATTTTATTAAAAATAAATCACAAATAAATCACAGAGTAATCATTGCACTATCATAGTACATGTCAAATGAGTTACAATGCATTTATAATCATAGGCTACATAACTTAGGCAACTGGGAGTTTACCGTTGTGTTCTTCCGTGCATTGCCAGATCTTCTGTTGGTGATGTACAAATATCTCCCCTAAACGCGTTCCATCCTCCCCATTTCCTATCCCATTTCTTAGGACAGCCTCGCATTTTATAGACCTCCTTCTCTGCTATCATGCACCGGTCCATTTCTGCCACCCATCCAATCGTTAAGGGCCGCGTATTGGAACCCCAAAGCATTGCAATGGCTCTTTTCACTAGGAGGTACCCCAATGCCACCCATTGTTCTATTTCCGTCAGATCTGTGGCCTCCCATATATTCAAGATCCCCAGTCGTGGTGTCAGATGAAGTTGCTTGCCTAGTGTGTCCCTCATTTTTTGGGTTCCTGACCACAGCTTCTGAGGCATAGCGCGTCCGTCCTGCTGCCTATTTTAGCCAGGAGTACACCGGATAGGTAGGATCTATGTAGGATTTTTAGTTGGATGAGGCGAAAGCGATGATTTATCGCCGTTTCCGTAGGGGACATTAGCGCAGTCTGCAAGTCCTCGTCGTCTATTGGCCCTACGTCCACCTGCCATTGGTTTCGGAGGGTCTGAAATGAATCAGGTAAGTTGTTACAGAGCTTGCGATACGTGCAGGAGACAGCCTTTGTTAGGAGCGGTTCAGAGAGCAGACGGTCTTCCAGAGGGGAAGAGTCTGGTATGGAGGGTATGTCAGGGATATTAGTTAGAAGTGCGTGTCTAATCTGTAAATATCGAAAGATTTCACCTGATGCAAGGTCGTGTTTGGTTTGCAGCTCTTTAAAGGTGAGGAGTTTGCCCCTGTGTATCAGGTCTCCAATGTTTGTTATACCGATGGTGTCCCATTTATCGACACCCGTGTGGTGGCAGAGTAGTCCTAGCTTCTGAGTGGACCAAAGCGGTGTGGATTTCGGGAGTTTATCCACCCATCCTAGACGTTTGGTGGCTTGGTGCCAAATAGCCACCGTTTGTGACACAGGTCCGAGGTACCGGCCCCTTCGGACCTTGCTATAGAGGGCGCCTAAATAACCCTCCCGCCCAGTTTGGTAACTCTAGGTGAAAGGCCGGATTTGACGGGGAACCATGAATCCAGTGGTTAGTGGCCACCAGCTGTGCGGCCCAATAGTATAGGCGTAGGTCAGGAAGAGCGATCCCCCCATCGTACCACCCCTTTGTCAGTTTACGGAGGGCAATGCGAGGTGCTCTGCCATCCCATAATAAAGTACGGATCTCTCCCTCTATAGCAGTAAAATAGGTGTCGGCAATTGGGAATGGGCAATTTTGGAGCACGTATAAAAATCTAGGGAGTGCAAGCATTTTAAATAGGGCTGCTCTTCCCAAGAGGGACAAGGGCAGTGATCTCCAGTGTTTGACGTCATCTTGTAGCCGTCGAAGGGGGCCCAGAAGATTCCGATCATAAAATGTCTTGGGGTCAGGTGTAATGTAAATTCCTAAATATTTGAAACCTTCAGTGGCTACCTCAATTTCATAACCATTCGACAATTTAGGTGGGGGGGGCCGTGTAATACGTATAATACCGACTTTGACCAATTAATAGTGTACCCCGCATACTTACCAAAGTTAGTAATGACATTGAGTAAGCTATTAATTGAGGCCCTTGGGGACGCCAAATAAATCAAAATATTGTCAGCGTATAACGAAATTTTATCTTCTTTATCTTCGCTCCATCGCAGACAACGTATTGAATCAGTGTCGTGCAGTTCCTATAGTACCCATGAAGGACCTGCGCGTTTGGGTAACAAACTGTAGGATTGGTGGCAGACTAACTCTGAGCACCCCCACCCCGTATATTAGCCGGTTTTTTCATTAGCTAGCTCACAGTGCCACTAGTGTCTCCTCTTATCGGGGAGAGATTAGTTTCTGGCAACCTCAGAACATGACAACCCTGATCCCTCAAGATTGTGGAAACAATGTACTACTTTTCGCTCAGTCACTCGTGCTCATTTAGTTTATCTCAGAGATGCACAGAATAAACAGCCTGGGCATTTCAATAAGGATTTATTGAAGTTATTCTCGTGTAAAATATATGAGCTGCAACAACCATTAGACAGTAGCAGAGATATATGATTAGCAGTACTATGAATATAAAAGGATAGTACCGTTCTACCATCTTGCAATAAGCATGAATAAATACATGAATATAAAATGCATGATAAAAGAAAGCGTGCACTCCTACGATGCCTATCTAGTTGTACCTAAGTGTACCTAGCATGTGAGTAGGTGTGAAGCCAAGAATCCCTCTAAGGTTTAGTTGAACCCCATTACCTGAAGTGTGAGCATGTAGGAGCCCTTCTTGGTCTTGAGTTGGACACCCCGCAAGGGATGTTCAACCACTGTCAGCTGGAGCGTCTGCATGCAGGAGCCTCTGCATGCAGGAGCCTCAGCGTCTCTGGTCAGTGTGTCAGCCTGGAAGTCTCGGTTCCCTCTAACTACTGATAGCAGAGGTGCTGTATTTATACAGAAAAGTTTATAGAGTCCCTTTGTCCCTTGTTCTTGTGTTAACCATTGTTGGGTATGAGGATGACGTATGTGATGATCCTTGTGTGTAGATATTAGGAAGGTGGTGTATAGCCCCTGCCTGGTTTCCAAGTAGCCTTATGAATATACATTCCTGCGGTGTCAGTCTAAAGATGAAGTCATAGAACATATTGTTCAGGGAAAACCCTCCTTCTGCACCCAGGCCTAGAACTAGGTAAAAGGTTCAGTCCATAAAAGGCGTTCAATCCTTAAAAGGCTTGTTACTATGTAATGTAGGGAGGTGATGTAGGTGAAAGGGTATGATGTTCCCTGGGCCTATATTAGGGTACCTGTATGAAACATAACACCAGTTTTCATAAGATTATGGGAAACATAAAATTAAACTAGCATTGGCAAAGCCAGTAGGTCTGAAATTGTTGGTTAGCCTTTTGGTTTTGTCAATGCGTGACTTGTTTTGGCATGGTTTTTGTAAAACCTTGTTGGTGTGGGAGCTGTCAGGCCCTCTCCATTATAACATACATTGGCAAAAGCAAAAATTGTTTTTGGTCTCAAAAAGCACACATTGCCACAGTAGTTCCTGGCACTGAATAAAACAACTGTGTGTCGATATACTCCTTGTGAAAGAACAGAATGCTGTCTCTCACAGTGAAACTAGCCGATAGACCGAGAAAGAGACAGATTTTAATAAACATAACATTTCATGGTTAACGCCAGACCTAATTAGGAGCCCAATTATTAAATAAAGTCTCAAAAAGCCACACATGTTCTTGCATTAAGTGCAGACATACGGCTTTCGTGAATTCACAAGACTTTACAGAAGTAGGCAAAGAAATAGTACTCCTAGAAAATATTTGTGAACTGCATTTAGCATGAACAAATATGTAGGTGTAGATTTGCTCATGTGAAAATCTGAGTGTTCACAAGTTCATTTTCGCTCCAACCACTTTTTTCCCCAACCCTGGAAGAAGTTGTATGTCTGCCATTGTCAGGAGTAAATTTCCAACCTTTCTCAGTATGGAAAAAGATTAGAGAAGAGCTGGTGAAATCCCTCAAAAACATGCAAGTTAGTAGGTTTTCACAGACTGAAAAATGGCATTCCAACCCTGGAACTATTGCTTACCATTATCTTCAGCCCCAGTATGTAGATCTGCAGAAATGTGGCAACATAAGGGAATTGCTAGTATTCAAACCCTACTATGGAAGGAGCCCTGGCATAATCAGAGAGGCTATTTCAGAGCTCTTATTTAATGAGATTGCTGCCAGAAATTGTCTCCGCATTACATGGCACAAAAGGGACAAGTGGATTTTGTTACAGGACAAGTAGATTTATAAAGCAACCTGCCCCATGGACAAGTAGATATTTTATAAAATTCCACACCCTTGTTTCTCCTAGCTACGCCAGCCTCAGGCGAGTGCTGGTTTTTGGCGCAAGTCCATATCGGCAAGTCTTTGTAGATATGGATTTTCATCAATAACCAAGGGTGGATTAACCGGAACGCCCATGCACCATCCATTGAACCCCTCTCTGACTCAAAGTAACTCAAGGCAGCACAATGCGGTTCTTGTTTTTTGCCTTGCATTGCCTTGGAAAATACCAACAGTGACTTTGCGTTGGGTATTTGTGAAAAAAGTCATGCAAACATGGCACAAGATCTTTGTCAAGTCTGGCACTTGTTTATTATAGTAAAATCAACATTGGGACAGTTTTCAATAGACATTACTAAAATCATACCCATTACATGGGCTGTCACATTCCCTGGTGGTTCAGTGGACTGTCCATTTTTTCCCCTGGAGGGGTGGGGGAGGTGCGATAGGGCCGGGGCAGGAGACTGCGCTTTATAAGTTATATTACATTACATAGTGCCCCCAGGCGAAAACATACTATTCGTAGCATGTTAGCTGCAGAAACACATGTTATGCACACTCCTGCCATCTACTGTTGGGCTCAGACTTTGCAAGTTGTTGTTCTCAAGGAAGTCTTATGGTAGACGTCGTGCATCATATCTCCTCCTCCTCGAGGCATTGTGCATGTTTAATGGCTCCCTGGTTAGATTGTTTTCTGCCATCGGGCTCGGACAGACTCTCTGTAATTTTCAAAGCCCCTACAGCCGGCTGAAGGTTCCAGCGTATCGAAGATCGGCGACGGTGACTGACACACAGCTCCCGCAAATGCAGGAACTTTGTACAAATTGAGTGAAAGTACCCAACTTCCACTTTGTCGCCATCCACACCTGTTAAGAATGTTAGTCTCCAGGTAACAGAGGCCAAAAAGGAGTTTTTTTTCAGGAGGTGCCCTCGGTGCGGGGCCAAATATGCCTGTTAAGACACCCACAAAGTCTGTAACCTGTGCCTGTCGCCTGAGCACAAGGAGCAGGACCGCAGCATACAACCTTATTAAAAGCAAGAAAACGAGGCACAGCTGAGATTGAAGCCTAGCCCATAATATGGAGATGGCAGTGGAGGCGGACTTCTCCCAGGAAGGGTCAGATTGGCGTCAAGATACTGGTTTGAGGAGGTGGTATATCTGAAAGAAACACGTTAGTTATAGATTCCTTACCTTAGAATTACCCCCAGGCGTCAGACTGGATCCGGAAAGTTTTTTCGTCAGCAGTACCTCTGCGCGTCGGAAGGTGGCGTCGTTCGGCTCCGCGTCTGTCGTTGGCGTTGTGGTCGCCGGGATGACGTCGCGGTAGCTACTTAGACGCCGCCCTTGCGCGCTGACGTCAGTTCTTTCTTTTTCCGCGCCAGCCAGCGCAGATCCGGAGAGAGCGGTACCTCCAGTCCATTTTTTGACTGACTTTTTGTCGACTTTTCTCGAAGTCTTTTTTGAGTCTACGATTCCTGGTGCACGAGGGATGCCCGGATTCAATGCATGCGGTTCCTGTACCCGACTGATGTCTGTTACGGATCCGCACTGCGTGTGCCTCTTTTGCTTGGAGCGCGACCACAACCCCAAGTCGTGCTCCGACTGCCGGTCCATGGCTCCGAAGGCTTTGCGGGAGCGGTCCCGAAAGCTGCTTTAGTGCCGGCAGTCGGCTCCGCGCCGTTAGAGGTCGCGAGGGAGGTCGAGGGACCGGTCGCGGAGCCATCACCATTCATCGAAGTCTTCGCACTCTGGGTCGGGTAAGTCGAAGCACAAAAAGAAGTCGAAGAAGCATCGTTGCTCTTCGACTACTCCCCGTCGGTCGGCTGACGCGACGAGGGATGCGGGCGGTGCCCCTCTGGCGGCTCTGCGTGCGGAGCCCGAAGAGTCCACTCCGGGCTTCCCTCCCTTCGCGGGACCCGGAGCGACTCCTACCCAGCTTCGTAAATTTTACGAGGCGATGCACACCATCTTCGGGCAGCCCGAACCAGCCGGCGTGCCTTCGGGCCCCGCGGACTCGGTTGGGGGGGCCAAGGCCTTCTCTGCTGTCGGCTCCGGCGCCACAGGCCCCCCCGTAGATCCAGGCCTGGATCCGGAACGGCGCCAGTTGACCTTTTTTACACCTCCACCGGCGCCGCTTTCTCCGGCGCCGCAACCGACGCCGATTGTGTCCCCGGCCGGCGTCGACCCCGGCCTCCATCCCGCTGTGGACCCGGTGCCGGACCGGCGTCGTCCGACGCCGGACCCGGCGCCAAGAGGGGTTTTTGTGCCCCTGTTCACTCCTGGGGTCCCTTTTCAGCTAGATTGGCAACCTGAGGATGAGGAGGAGTACTGGGAGGGGTCAGGTGACCCTTTAACTGATCAGCTAGGATCTGGACTGGAGAGAGGAACTGGGGGATGCCAGTGGTCTTGACACCTCCCCTGACCTTGGCATGCTGTCTCCTCCTACCGTGGCTTCGGAGGAGGGAGCGTCATACGCAGTGGTGTTGCGCAGGGCGGCCAAGGCTCTCAACCTCGAGCTTCCTACGGTGGCGGTGAGGACTACCTGACGGAGGTGCTTCAGCCGGCTGCGAGCACTTCGGAGCCCCTGCTGCCGTTTAATGAGGCCCTTACCGACGTCCTTTTGGGCGCATGGTCCAGGCCCAACACGGGGGCTCCCGTGGACAGGATGATTGCCCGACGCCACCGCCCGGCTCCGGACGACCCCACTTTCCTCTCCCAACACCCCACCCCGGAGAGCTTGGTGGTCCAAGCCTCCACTTCCAAGAGCGCATTTCCTACCACTCCACCGGAAAGGGAATCGAAGAAGCTGGATCATCTTGGGAAGATTTTCTCTTCCGCCAGCTTGGGACTGCGGTCGGTAAACACCGCATGTCTATTGGGCCGTTATTCCCACTCTGTGTGGGATACGGTTGCGCAGGTGCTGCCTCAGTGTCCGGAGGAGGCCCAGACAGTTCTCTCCCAGGCTATCTCCGCCGGGAGAGATGCAGCGAAGTTTACCATCTGTTGTGGGCTGGATACCGCGACTCTCTAGGCAGGACAATTTCCACGTCTGTAGCCCTTTGTCGCTACGCCTGGATGAGATCGACTGGCTTTTCGGGGGATGTCCAGAACACCCTCATGGACATGCCCTTTGATGGCCTTCGCCTTTTTGGCGACAAAGTGGACAACGCTTTCGAGCGTTTCAAGGACTCACGGGCTACGGCCAAGTCCTTGGGCCTCTCCAGCCGCCCAGCGCAGTCTGCTTTTCACCTCTTTCGTGGCTACGGAAGGGGTGCCCCACTACGTCCCGCCCAGAGCCACAGACCCCAGCAAGTTTCCCAACCTTCGCGCGGCCGGGGACGTGGGAACCACCGTTGGGGTTCAGGGGGCCAGCGGGCGGGCCAGTCCACCAACCCCCCCTCTGCAGCAGCCTCCAAACCCTCCTAGTCCGACCTTTCAGGCCCACCAAACGCCAGTGGGCGGCAGGATTCGCCATCACCTCCCCCACTGGCGCACCATCACCTCGGACAGGTGGGTTTTGCAGATAGTCCGAAGGGGCTACTCCCTCCCCTTCGAGGCTACCCCTCCAGCCATGCCGCCTCAATACCACTGCATGTCGGAGGATCACCTGGCACTTCTCCAACAGGAAGTTTTGGCTCTCTTGGCCAAGGGAGCCATCAAGCGCGTTCCTGCCCCAGAAGTAGGTCATGGTTGTTATTCCCACTACTTTCTGGTACCCAAGAAGGACAAGGGCCTGTGTCCTATCTTGGATCTCAGGAACGTCAAACGCTTCCTCCGGAAGGAGAAGTGCAAGATGTTGACGCTCGCTCAGGTCTTGTCTGCCCTCGACCCGGAAGACTGGATGGTGGCGTTGGACTTGCAGGATGCTTATTTACACATCCCAGTCCTGCCGGCCCACCGGCGTTACCTGCGGTTCACGGTAGGCCACGAGCACTTTCAGTTTACCCTGCTCCCCTTTGGCCGTACCAGCGCCCCTCGGGTGTTCAGGAAAGTGATGGCGGTGGTCGCAGCTCATCTGCACAGATCAGGGGTTTCAGTCTTCCCCTATCTCGACGACTGGCTGTTGAAGGCGGGCTCGCCCCAGGCAGTTGTCTCCCACCTCCAGACTACGGCCGACCTCCTGCCCTCGCTGGGGTTCTCCATCAATGTGCCGAAGTCGCACCCGATTCCCTCTCAGAAGCTCCTCTTCATCGGAGCGGTTCTGGACACGACGCGGTTTCGGGTTTATCCTCCCGAACAGCGAGTCCAAGATATTCGGGCTATGATTCCGATCTTTCATCCTCTATCCCGGGTTTCGGTCCGGATGACCCTGAGGCTGCTGGGCCTCATGGCCTCCTGCATCCTGCTGGTCGATCATGCCAGGTGGCATATGCGGGCTCTGCAGTGGGACCTGAAGTTCCAGTGGGCGCAGCATCAGGGTAATCTGTCCGATTGCGTCCAGATCTCGGAGGGCACTGCTCGACAGTTGCAGTGGTGGCTCACGAACCAAGATTGGGTCAACGGCAGATCCCTCTCCCTTCCCCAACCAGAGTTCACTGTGGTGACGGACGCATCCCTTCTGGGATGGGGCGGCCACATGGGAGAGGCAGAGATCGGAGGCCTCTGGTCTCTGGCGGAGTCCAAGCTCGACATCAACCTTCTGGAGCTTCGGGCGATTCGTCTTGCACTCAAAGCATTCCTTCCCTGTGTCCGGGGAAGAGTAGTGCAGGTGTTCACAGACAACAGCACCGCCATGTGGTACTGCAACAAACAGGGCGGGGTGGGGTCGTGGACCCTATGTCAGGAGGCCCTCCGTCTCTGGACATGGCTGGAACATCAGGGCATATCCCTGGTGGTTCAACACCTGGCAGGTTCCCTGAACGCCAGGGCAGACAAACTCAGCCGCAGGTGCATGATGGATCACGAATGGCGTCTTCACTCGGAGGTGGTGCAATGTCTCTTTCGACAGTGGGGAGAGCCTTGGTTAGATCTATTCGCCACCGAAGAGAACGCGCAATGTCATACATTCTGCGCATTGGAATTTCCAAGGCGGCACTCGCTAGGCGACGCTTTTCGACGCGAGTGGAGTTGCAGTCTGTTGTACGCCTTTCCGCCTATACCACTTCTGCCCATAGTGCTGAAGAAGATCCGGCGCGACCGGGCCCAAGTCATCCTTGTGGCTCCGGATTGGGCACAAAGAGTCTGGTATCCCGAGCTGCTCAACATGGCCATCGATCCTCCGACCCGTCTGCCTCTTCGGGAGGATCTTCTGTCGCAGCAACAGGGGACGGTCCTCCACCCGAACCTGTCCAGCCTCCACCTCCTTGCGTGGAGATTGAGCGGCGGCAGCTGACTTCTTTTGACCTGCCTCCTGAAGTTTGTGATGTAATCTTGGCAGTCAGGCGTCCCTCCACTAAGACGGTATACTCCTGCCGGTGGAACAAGTTTGTGGCATGGTGCACAGCAAAGGCTGTGGATCCTCTTTCTGAGGTTCTCTTGTTTCTTCTTTCTTTAGCCCAGCAGGGCTCTGCTCTGGGCACTATCAAGGGCTATCTTTCGGCCATCTCTGCCTTCCTTCGGCTTCCAGATCAGCCCTCTCTTTTCAAGTCCCCAGTGGTTAATCGTTTCTTGAAAGGCATAACTCATCTCTTTCCTCCTATTCCCTTTGTTATGCCTCAGTGGGACTTGAATCTAGTCTTAACCTATTTAATGTGCTCTCCCTTAGAAGCCTCAAAGGACCGTTGTGAAGCGGCTCAGACGCTTAAAACTGCTTTCCTGGTAGCCATCACATCAGCCAGAAGAGTGAGTGAGCTCCAGGCTCTTTCCTCCAAGCCTCCTTTCCTGTCTGTTCATCCGGACAAGTTAGTTCTCAGGACTCGTCCATCCTTCCTGCCTAAGGTTGTCACTGCCTTTCACATCGGGCAGACCATCGCTTTGCCCACCTTCTTTATGCCTCCGCATGCTTCGAAAGAGGAAGAGAGGCTCCACCGTCTGTACCCAAAACGTGCACTTTCGTTCTATCTGGATCGCACAAAGCAGTTCCGGGTGGATGACCAACTCTTTGTTGGCTACGTGGGCGCCAAGAAAGGTTGGGCTGTACACAAGTGAACCATTTCTCGATGGGTCGTTTTGTGTATCTAAACAAGCTATTCTCTGGCTAAAAAGGAGCCTCCTGTGGGGCTAAGCGCCCATTCCACCAGGGCGACGGCAGCCACTACTGCCTTAGGACGAGGAGTTCCTCTACATAGGTCATGTCAGGCAGCTACGTGGGCATCACTGCACACGTTTACGAAACACTGTCTGGACAGCCAAGTCCGGAAAGACGGCTTCTTTGGCCGAGCGGTTCTCCAGGACTTTCTGGTGTGATCTTGGTTCGCAGACCCACCACCGGGGTTGGTATTGCTGGGGTATCTATTCTAAGGTAAGGAATCTATAAGTGACGTGTTTCTTTCGGTAACGCTATATCTGTAAGAAACATTAGTTAGTTATAGATTCCTTACCGCCCCACCCATCCTCCCCGTTCTGCGAACTGATTTCTAGGGTTAAGGATATCCTTTCAGGGCCCTAGTTTTGTGCACCAGTGGTCAGTGTCTTGCATGGCTCTGCGTTTCTGGCGTGGAAAGTCGTGTACAGAACTGACGTCAGCGCGCGAGGGCGGCATCTAAGTAGCTACCGCGACGTCATCCCGGCGACCACGACGGCAACGATGGACGCGGAGCCAACCGACGCCACCTTCCGACGCGCAGAGGTACTGCTGATGAAAAAAACTTTCCGGATCCAGTCTGACGCCTGGGGGGTAATTCTAAGGTAAGGAATCTATAACTAATGTTTCTTACAGATATATCGTTACCGAAGGTAAGTAACTTGTTCATCATCGGCAGCACCCACTGTCTCTCCTTTGATAAATCTAGTGGGGAAGCTGAGTCGGACGTGTAAGTCGGAGACAATACGCAGCAGACTCCACTACCAGATTTGGGGCTCAGAATCAAGACCACACCAAGGGCCGTTAGTATGATTGACCCACCCCAGATAAAGAAGATTTTACATAGGCCTCCCCCTCCACGCCATGGCGCGCCGCAACCCTCGGGCTCTGGTCGACAACGAGAGCAATCTCGATACCGATCGGACGACAAGGCCTACAGCGATGGCTGGAGCTGATACAAGGCCGGCATTGATGCCAATACATCCATCGACCTCGACACATAAGTCTGTGCCGACAAAACACACGCAAGCAGCTTTGGCATCGGACAAAGAATTGGAACCTAAGAAACGCTCCGCTTCGACCCATTCGGAAACTAAACACACATCGAATCCGACGAAAACCAAGGAGCGCAGTCACTCTTAGACGCCGCAGAAAACCTTGCCACCATCTACCCTTTCCTCAGCAACAAAAGTGCCAGAGAAGCAGGCGAAGACAACACAAAAACACCCTCAACAAGAGGAAGAAGGCAATGTTTTTGAGGTTCTACATAAAATGATGCAAAAGAAACAACATAAAGAAGCATCCAAAAGACCGGGTCAAGAGTTGGATGTGCCACAGCCACTACCCAAACGGGTGGGTTGGCAGCCGAGCATAGTGCCACAAGCCCCATGCCAATCAGTCAGCCTCTCTCCCCTCATACAAGGTCACCCTCACCGACTCAGGAATATGAGGGAGGTGATGATAGCCCTGAGCATAAACATGTAGATTACTACTCACTCGCATAGGGATACACCAAACAACCAGACCCCGTGGGCTGACTACAATGTGGTCCTTCTAGACACTGACATGGATCTACCACTACCAACCAACGCTTCTCCACCCAATGACACCACCTCTTTCCACAGTGTTATACAAAGAGTAGCTGAATACCATAAGCACACAACAGAGGAGGAGACATATTTCTTAGTGTAAACACTTTCAAAACCAGAAAGGGCAGTATAATACTTGCCTACTGATAGGATCAATACTAAAGGTTTCCAAAGATATTTTTAAAGATTCCGTCAAATCCTAGGTACTTGCCTCAGGAATCAAACGTAAAATACAGGTCTTCTCTATTAGACCCAATATATATTAGAGGACATCCTACTGTGGACTTCCCTGTGCCCAAGATTGCAGTGAATCAAGGACCAGGAGGTGGTAAGAAGGTAAACTTTGTGCTGTCTCTTTCCTGAAATTTACTGCATCATTTTCACTTGTTTTGTTTGTGGTTGTTACAGTTTAAATTTGAAGTTTTTACTTGTCCATGACTGCCTTATTTTACTTGTAACATTGTGGGCTTTGTAGTCAAAAATCTGTTTTGCAATTGCCCGTAACTACCTGTTTTTCCCTCCTAGTTTCTCCCTTAATCTGTGCTCAGACCTGTGTGTTAAGCAATCCACCCCCAGCTCCTTTTTTAGGTCGAGCCTCGAGTAGCGCGCAAGCGCTGCTCTGGCAAGACTTTAAGTTAGGGGTTTCAAAAAGCTGACCAGACTCTCGTGCGTCATGGCCTTTTCCGTGCGGTTACCCGCAGGGCCGACATCTGTTTTGCATTATCGTGCCCGATAATGCAAAACAGATGTCTCGCTGTGGCGCGCACGCGCGCACCACTTGTTTCATATAGATACTGTGTCTCCTTGCACAGTCATATGAGGTTTAAGTAGGCTATGTTTCTTTTTTGCACACAGCTACTATCACCTCCCAATAACCAGGGACATTAATGGGTTGTGGCATTTGCCCCAGGTCTTCTGTGTCATCAGCGTTCAGCCCAACACCCGCCTGATCTGTGGTTTGTCAACAACACTTCTGCACCTTCGTCTACTGTCGATCATCTCCACATAGAGCGCGCGTGGCCCTCCACGGTCACTGGGGGGGGAGCACCAGAAACTGAATAAAGTTATATAAGTGAAATGGACCTCGGCTTTCTGGCGTTTCATTTTGAAAGGCTTGCACATTCACCTTATCTCCTACCTGAGTCTGCTCTCTCCCTGCGCGCCCCTCCCAACTGTAGCATCATGACACAAGGTATAAGTAGGCAAAGTCATGAGGGCGTGGCCAGATAATGCCACGACCCCTGAGCTCCAATGGTGTCCCACTAATCTGCCAGGTCACACCCAAAAAATGCTTGAATCCTTTTTCCACTTCGCTGTTACTTTTTGATCCTGGCATGCTTTACTTTATCGTCATTAAATAACGAGTCCTTGTAGGAAACTGCAGCATAATGTGTTGGTTAAACAGAAACTATGTCATTTTGGGTGCAGCTCGCTTGGGCACAGGTGGACTCAATATGGCGTTACTGCATCTAAAAGGGCCTTAAGAGTTAGCACATAGCACAGACAAGGTCCTTCACTCAAAATTTGGAAAATACATCCAAAGCTTGACACAAGGGGAAGCGTAATTGAACGGAGTTGAAATATGGAAATAGAGAAGAGTTATCATTAATGTAGTAAACAAACATTTTAGTTTAAAACGGGGATGCCCAATGCAGGTCGAGGAAGGCTATTACATGCTAGATTTTCTCGACGGACACATACGAAATATTTCAACACAATACACCTAAATGTAAATAATTTACACCGTCAGAAGTTATCCTGAGCATCTGACATGGAGCTGGGCCCCCTGGACCAGTGTCCGACAAACCTCCTTCAAACTATTTAAGTTCACAGAACAAAAGGAGAAAACGCGTTTTACATGATTCAGATGTTGTGGCAGGTGTGATAAGAGCAAAATGGCTGATGGATCGATTGATATCTCAATCACGTCAAATGGAAGTCAGGAACAAGGATCTGAAATGCACAAGATTCAGAGAATACACATAGGAGAGAGGCTGGCCCAGGCGAAGAAATAATAACAGAGACAAACAAGGAGGTGCAATATGCACCAGAAATGTAATAAGAAAATTACATTATGAACCAGTTAGAAAGGCGGTAAAGAAAACAAGCATTGGCATAGCCAATAGGTCTCGCCTTTGGGACCTTATAAGTATTTAGTTATGCAGCACAATAACTTTACTGCAACAACATTAACTGTTGCATGGCTAAACACTTATAAGGTCCCAAAGGTGAGACCTATTGGCTATGCCAATGCTTGTTGTCTTAGCAAGTGAGTGAAACCAGTTTAACCCCTCCCCCACCAAGAAACAGACACAGAGCAGAGTGTGTTTTGAGACTGCAGTAATCTGATGTTAGTTGTTTAAGCTGTGTTTGGAAAGGTATTGTAACACTCGTTTTTTGTCTAGGAGAATGAGTTGTTTAACAATACTGCTTTTCCAACACTTAGAGGGCAAAGTACCTGCAGAACCATGGTGTGGATTAAGCCATTGTGTTTCCTAAGAGATTCTGAATTGAGGAGCAGCTTCCAGCCCCCTGCCCAGCAACCTGTGCCTGAGGACACAGGCACCTTGTATAAGCTGCTATTGAATGCAACATCTGTGCACTGATTGGTGGCTGTATCTGGTGTTCCTATTGGATTAGGATTAGTGTTCTTATTGGCTGATAATTTGAGAGTTCTGATTGGTTCCTGGGTTAGTGATTCTATTGGATGTTAGGGCTTAGGGTTAGTGATCTGATTGGTGGATAGGTTTAGGGTTTTGGATTGGTTCCTATGTCTATGGTTTCTATTGGACGTATGGCTTAGGGTTTCGTGGCTGCTGGGACTAGGGCTGAGACTAGGGTTTCTATTGGACCTAGGGTTTGGTTTCTGATTGGCTGTAAGGGCCTGGTCTCCTATTGGCCCTAGGACTTGGGGCTAGTGATGTGATTGGTTAGGGTTAGGGTTCCCATTGGCCAAAGGGGATACCTGATTACTGGGGCTATTTGAGGTCCGGGTTCAGGGCGTCTCAGCATGGGCATCGAGGACAAGGGCAGGTGCCGGTTTGAGCCTGGTCGGGCCTAGGGCCAGAAATGCTGCCCAATTTTACATGCACCAGCATCCACCCTACCCCATCCACAACCAGATCAACACACTCACGCACATGTATTGTACTCATTTACAAACACAAGGAGATGATGGACGGAGCGCTGACACTTTTCAGACACTCGCCCCCAGTCACAGATCTGTGTTGAATCCATAATTGTTCTTTAGCTCACTTTGCCACCCCAGTTTAGACCCAGCTATATGCAAATCAGTCTTGACCCTGTGCCTCATGGGAACAGTCCAGCCCGAACTGCCAAGCCAGGTCTTCCCTGGACCATAAACGAGCATCCTGGGGCCGGTTTCGGGGTAACACCCCTCATCAGCCATCTATTGGCAAAGTGAGCGTTTACTACACATTTTACTACTCATTTACTACAAACTAATCAAAGACAAAGTTCAGTGTCTAGGCATCCCCTGCAAAACCCCAGAAAACACACCTCTACACCCTTCTATCCCAGCTACCACACATGTGCACCATCACTTGCAAACAATACACAACTCTATCCTATACCACTAACCAATCCACTCATCAGTAACAAAACCCCATTCCACACCATACTTAACTATATCCCATCCAGACACACATTCCCTATTGTAATTACTCATAACAGACCCCTTTTGTCACTAACGAACCAATACTGAGCCTTCCATCTTTCCAGCCACCAACACCCTCCACTTCGTTCTACCACAATAAAACAACCACCCAACACTTACACTCCACTGCACCACACACATTACCTCTTTCAGCAATCAATTCTAACACACTCTTAACTCTAGTTCATCCCCTCTTACACACAACACTCTACTCATAAACACATCACCACCCCTTTACCTTACAACTTCTACTCACCAACAATACTTTACATACAAATCCTTTTCAGAAAACAAATACATCAGCACCTCCTTTCACTACTCCTCAAAAGCAAAACATACACAAAAAAATCTCTTGCACAACCTCATAATACTTTCCATCACAAACTACAAACATACACCCACTCCCAACTGCCAGACTACACAAATGATGCACACTATGCAGAAACTCCAACACCAAGCTTTCTCTCTTCCCCCACACTTATACAGAAACTCTCTTTAACAGCCTTTCATCCATTGAACAATTTAGAATCTTACTACATGACCCACATGCTGCACCACCACCCCTAACTCGTACACCTTCCGCCCTAAATAGACGCAAACAAAATAGGAAACATGCCACCCCATACAATTTCGCTTCTCCAGGTCTACTGCTCAACAAGGTTACACTACAAAAACAACACAGCACACCAATTCACTCTCAACCACCGTCTCCACCACCTACAAATGCAACGCAGATCCATCAAAATGCCTTCTTAGCCTGCTGGACGGTGAACACGATACAGAACAGCTACACGATTGCAATCCTCATACAGCTAATACCAACACTAAGGACACACCTGCTGCAAGCCCACAAAATACTGCTCACTCTTCGACAAAACAAAATCACACTGTCTCCAAAGCACATTTCCTAAACTGTCTACTAATAAATGCTCAATCTCTCTCTAAAAACAAACATCACATCTACGACCTTGTAGCTGACGCAAAACCTGATATACTATTCATAACCGAATCATGGTTGGAAGTGCTTTAAATGGGCCGGTAATGTCTGGTACTGAGTACGGGCACTTTTTTATTTTGCGAGGGAGAGGACCGACACTTCTCAAGAGGAATTTAATACTTTTGATTGGAGAGTACTGGCACTTCTCAGAAACGAGCCGGTACTCTGGTACAGAGTACCTGCACTTTTATTTTTCCATTTCAAGCACTGATGGTTGGGAGATGATATGGCTCCAGTCTTGCATGAAGCCGTTCCTCTAGGCTATCAAACGATCACCCAAAATCGTATAGTCAAAAAAGGAGGTGGCCTAGCTGTTGTGTTCAGACAAACATATCACTAAAGCTGACGACGTCTCCATATAAGATTGTGAGGCCCTTTTCACCAGATGCAATCCTATACTGTCTTCCTCATGTAACTTCCTGCTCTTTACAGACCTTCACCAAGCAATGCAATATTCCCAGACATACTTCTAGACACAGTTTCAAACCTGATAAAACTACACTCCAACCTATGCGTTCTGGGTGACCTCAACAGTTGGTTTGACAAACCCAATATGCCCCATCCGAAAACAATAATCGCTGGCCTAGACACACTGAACCTGCATCAGATCGTCCATAAACCCACATACATCGCTGGACAGATCCTAGATTTCATTTTTGCAAATACAAACTAATTACCTTTCAAACAATGATTCAAGTCACATAGTCAGACCACCATTTGCTTGCTTTCCAACATAAAACATAACTAAGCGACGCACCTGGAAACAAAACTACATGTATACTATGCCGGTGAGCTACCAGGTAAAGAAGGGGAAACAGTAAACAAATTGAAAGTCCTAATAAGCAATTTATTTCCAAATTAATTCATACAATAAATAAGTTAAGACGGTAACGTGGTGAAACGGCCCATTGCTCTTGTGAAAATAGGGTTCAGAAGTGTACATAAAGACAAATTAACCCCCATGGTGCACGTGTCAGCCAACACTCCTGGCTAGTGCTGGGGAGGGTCTTTGCACGAGAGATTTCCTTTTTTTTAAAAAAATTTTTAATTTATTTTTTTACATTTAACTGGGCGAGAGCAAAGCGGAATCACTTCTGCTTCTCAGCCCGAGCACCCTTTCTGCCATCTGGTAAGTCCGTGCACCGCGAGGCGCGCTGACGTCACAGATTCCAGGCTGAATTAGCGAGGAACAGCAGCCGAGTGCTCTCTTGCGCTCCGCTGGGGATTTTAGGCCAAAAACGGCCTCCCCAGGGCTGAGTGATACAGCCTTGAAAGGGGAAGAGCCTCCATTTTCCAACAATGTATTCCTCAATCAGTTTCTATCTTGTGGATCACTGTCTCACCGCAGTCCACAAGCAGGAAACCACTAGAGACTAAGCATTTTCTGTGTCGTCGTTCCACCCCCCGCCCCCTTGTAAGCATCTATTCATAGTGTGTAGTCCGGCAGATTCACATGCTGTGCAGTCTTTTACGGTTGACATTGTGCACATGTTCAACAGCTCCTTTGTTAGAAGGCAATGTTTATTCCTTGCCATACGGGAAGTGAGGATATAGTCTGCTAAATTAGCTTTGTGCTGTTGAACATGCTGAATATTACTGTGTATGTTTCACCATCTAATACCTGCGGTTTGATGAGATGGGTGGATGAATCTAGGATTCCCGCTACAGTGGTCAAGACCCAATGTAGAAGATGGCACACGCCTCACGAATGGCTGCATCCAAGAGCCATTGGAAAGAGGATAATTTGAGTTGTGGGTGGAGGTCTGTGCCTGTTAATCAAATGCAGTGAAAGGAATAATAATTTCCAAAACTCATGTTCTTTTGTGCTTGGTTGGCAGGATGTGCCGTTTTTAATTATTCGTTCCAACAGTGAAATCACACGAAAAAACAGCCGTTCCTTTCACTGCATTTGATTAACAGGCACAGACCTCCACCCACAACTCAAATTACCATCTAATACCTGCCAGGGAGGCGGAAGGGGGCATGTGAATCTGCAGAACTACACAATAGGAATAGTTTACTGGGTAATCAACATACTCCTTCTTGTAGCATGTGTTGGCTGCAGATACACATGCTATGCATAGACTGTAGATTAGTACTCCTCTCGAGGTGGCTCTAGGCATCAGATGGTGAATTTGCCTGAACTAATGTGCGTAGAACTGTTTGTCCCTTTATTGTATTGTAGTTGCATTATGGTGGATATGTTAGTCAGTTATTTGGATTGAGAAGGATAGTGGAGGGATAGAAGAGGGAAAAAGGTTTGCATTTATATAGCGCTTGCTACCCCTGATGAGGTGTTGAAGCGATTTTCGACAAGTAGCACGCTACTCCGGAACTCATAAAGGATTAGTGGTGAATTAGTATAGTGAAATATGAAATTAATTTGAGTGGTGTACATGTCTGTTATTATGATTAAGAAGGATAGTGGAGGGAAGAATTTGGAACTTTTTTTGTTTGTTTTAGAGCTCATAGGAGGAGGAGGCTTGGGATGAGTAAAAGGGAGGTGGAGGGGGAAGATTCGGAGGGAAGGGTTTAGAAAGGCTTGTTTAGGGAGGTCGCGATAGTAAAAGATGATGCAAGGAGGGGTAGAGTGGGGAAGAGTCTAGAAAGGGCTATTTTGGGGATCATAGTAGTGGTATGAGGTTTGGGATGAATGAGAGACTGGAGGTAGAGGATATATTGATAGAGGTATATTGTGAGAAATGGGGTAGTGCATTGGATATGCTGAATTCGAAGAAAAGTTATAAATATGTAGATCCATAAGTACATGGAAGGTATATAGATGCATAAAGGAAGGTAGTATATGTAGATTAAAGATGCATTAAATAAACTCCAACTTTCAAGTGTTGTACTTTACATTTTTTTTTTTTTTTTGTAATTCAATAGTGAAGCAATTGTCGATAAATTGTTATGATATATTATAGGCCTTCATTACTTTTTGTCAACATACACTATTCACGTCCAATTTTCGCCCTTCTTTCCAAATCCTGGGGAGTCGAAAAGGTACCCGGAATTTGTGGACTCTCCTGGAAGGGACTGAGAAATAAGCCAATATGCAGCTACATTTTGATTTTTGGGGGTGGGTGGGAGAGGGGGATGGTAAAAGGTGCTGCAGAAGAAAGTGTCTGTTTTTTCCTGCAAATGGCGTTAACCAAGGGTTTGTGGTGCTAAAATCGCCATCTTCCCAGCTTTCACTAACGGGCAGATGTTCCAGAAACCCAAATATTTTTAAACAGTTTTGGCAATTTAGTAGGAGATAGCCCTTTTTTCCTATTTTTGGTGCTTTCAACCTCCTTCTAGTTTGTGTGGGAAAGGGATATGTAACCCATGGTGTATCCCTGAAAGCTATACATTTCTGAAAACTAGACAAAAATCTGAATTCAGCAAGGGTCTTTTTTTTTTTTTTTAGATCAAGGTTTTCCTATAAAATGTAACAGTTGAAAATTAAAAAATATTGAAATTAAGTTGGAAAAAACTGCCATTAGTATCTGTTTTCATCTGTAACTTCTTACTATGGCAGATTTTCGAAAGCAGTATACTTTTACATCCGCTGGACCCTTCTGGTTGCGGGGATATGTAGGGTTTGAAGGTTCTCCAAGAACCTGAGGTACCCAGAGTCAACAACCAAGCTGCACCTTACAATGGTTTTTCTTTGTGTACCGACTATACAGCAATTCATATGGTAAATTATAAAGAATGGCAAAAGGGTATGAAGGAAAACTCTGTATTTCTGAAATGTGCACCAGATACTAAGTTTAGGAGCAGTGGCTGTTGTACATCTCTAAATTTATGGGTACCCATACTGGCATGTCTTTCAAAGGGCATATTGTAAAATGTCTACTGAGTTAAACACTTGCTTACTATTGAAAGGCACAAACTTAGAGATATTTAATTAGTAATAACAAATGTTCTACTATTCTGTATTCCCACATGTCTCCCTATAAAAATGGTACCCCACTTTTGTGTCTGGGCTTTGCGTCTGCAACACAAAACACCCCAAAACCTTACCTAGGAGAAACCTGATTCCACCCAGCAAAATGCATGTATTTGTACAAGGTGACTAGCTGTGGATTTTGGGTCCCAACCAGCTCAGCCGGCACCCAGGGTAACCTACCAAACCAGCACATTTTTGAAAACTAGACACCCGGGCTAGTCCAGGGTGGTGTGACTTGTATGGCTCTCACTAGGTTATTTTTACCCAGAATTCCCTGCAAAGCTAAAACTTTGCCTAGAAAAACGAATTTTCCTTGCTTTTCTGTGAGGAAAAGTCCTGAAATCTGCAGGCAGCCACAACTTTCCTACCATCCAGCCTTCGCCCAAGTCTCCTGAGATAAACGGTGCCTCCCTTGTGTGGGTGGTCCAAGTGCCCACGAGAGGGACGGGCCCAAAAATTATTGTGGAGTCATCAAAATTATCGATCACAAAACGACCTGGTTTTGCAAGGGGGGCACCTGCTTTTTTGGCCTCGGTCAGTGGCCATCTAGGAAAACCTACCAAACCCAGACATTTCTGAAAACTAGACACCTGGGGGAGTTCAGGGAGGTATGGCTTGTGTGGATCCCCCATCGTTTTCTTACCCAGAATCTCCTGCAAAGCTCAAACTGTTCCTAAAAAAAACAAATTTCCTTGCATTTCTGTGAGTAAAAGTCCAGGAAACTGCAGGCAGTCATAAATTTCCTACTACCCAGCGTTCCCACAGGTCTCCCTCTAAAAATGCTACTTCGCTTGTGTGGATCAACCAGGTGTCCACGACCGGGAAGAGCCCAAAACGTATTGTGGAGACATCAAAATTACCTTACAACAAAGCAACCTAGTTTTGTAAGGGGGCACTGAGAACTTTATTTCTGGTGCCAACAGGAGGTTCTTCTTTGAAGGCCATAACTGTAGAAGTTCAGGAAAAAAGCCACTTAAGCAACTATTTTTATTGTGTTTTTTTCACTTGTTCTAGAGTAGAGCAAACTGCCAAACAAGCTTATGTATGCCAACAAGAAATCTAGGTGGCCCTTGTAAACCTAACAAAATATATGGAAGATTGAAGGCATGTTCTACTTTGAAAAGGCATCCTGTTTTCACTGAGGCTCATTTAATGTAAGGTTGGGTGAAATTGCATTGTTTTTCTGTAGAAATCCATTAAAATTTCACGAAATTGGCCTTCAAGGCGGATTGTGGTTTGCCTGTATCTTGTGTAACTTTTTTCACACAAGTACAGTTTGGATAAAACAGTCTTGTAAGATACTGCTAGAAGAATGGTTCGAGTTTCTGTGCAAATAAGACTTCAGTGCAAAAATGATGCTAAATTTTGTGATGCAAAATTTCAAGAAATTTTGGGAAATTCTTGTAAAGCAAAAATTCGGAAATGGTATGAATTTAGTCAGTATAATTAGTTTACATTGTGATTAGGGCTCCCGGTTTTATGGTATTTATTTTCTTGCCATTTCCGTCTGTATTTATCCATATTTATTTTTTGATAATTTTATCTGTATTTATCCATATTTATTTTGGGGTTTATGGAAAAATTAAGCTGAAATTAGTATATTTCCACATTTATTTAACCAATAAATATGCACTCATGCTTGAATGTCTGCCAGGTTTCTGTGCTGTGAACACACGCAGAAGATAAATCAGTGCACTTATATGAAAATATGCAAATTTCAGTATCAACCTTGTGCATATCTACTGCTGTTAAAGCCTCTTTACTAAAATAATTTTCTTTTTTAACCCCCTTATCTATCAATCCACATATCTATTGGCCTGGCCGTCATGGCAGACTGTATTTAGAATTTCTCAAAAAGGTACCCAATTTCCGTTTTAATCCACGTTTAAAAATAAATACTGACTAGAAAATGAATGTTTTCTGTCTGTATTTATCTGTAAAAATCAGTAAAAACGGAAAACAGGGAGCCTTAATTGTGATGCACATAGGGAAGGTAACATTTGTTTAGGAAGTTAGCATTCCTAGGTCGGTTTAAAATTTTGCATGCATGTAACTTCTCTTTGAGCCTTGTTTCATAATGAGTTTTAACAAATCTATGGTATTAACTGTTCTTAGGCTCTGTGCCTTTACAAACATACCTGCTCTGCAAACATTGGGGTGTTATTACCAGCCTGTATCATCTTTATGATAAGAGGTGGAATCATTGTTAAAATGAAGTAGAGGGTTGGGTGGCATGGCATGGGCAATTTATAGGGCATAGTTTCAGTAGTACGTTTGTGGGAATACACTCTGGTTTGTAGTGTGTGCGAGAGAGTAAGTATTTGTTTACTTGTCTCACAAGCCATCTTTCCAGGGAATGTTTTGCAACATTTCACTAAATTCCTAAGGAGGCTTAATACTGGATGCACCCGTCGCCAACTGGAAGCAGTCACTGCTTCCAGAACCACTCAGTTTGGTATACATACTTCGAAATGTAATGAAATGGCAGGTTGAATGTGGTTACACTTGGGTACTTCAAACATAAAAACTTGACCCTGTGGCTGATATGCAATAGAGGGATGAAAAAGGGGAGTGGGATGAGAAAATATCTGTAAAAACAAACATTTCCTTAGTCACTTTTTTGGGGGGAAGATAATGGCATCTACAGGAACTTTATGGGTGGCACATATTTAAAAAATGCATCCAGACACTGTTCTGTATACTTGCCAGCAGTTTGGCCCTGATGGATAGTGGTAGGTCACTTTTTTTATTTGGATTTTTTTGGGCAGATTAATGACGGCTTGACTTAAAGGGATAACCAGAATATCAAAGCTATACACTTCTCAACGAGTGTCTGTTTAAACAAGCTGTCTTTTTGATGATGATCTATTTAAACTAAGGGTTTTACTGGACCGGAGTCTTCAAATGTTTTCATCCAAGGGTAGTTAATTAATATCTCGTAGGGGTTTTGAGCTGCAAGCTGGTTATAAACCCTTTTTAGAAATATCTCTACGAACCCTCCTTCCCAAGAGGAGGTCCTACCTTCAAGGATTTCCTCTCAGAATTGGACACAGCGTTACTTTGTGACCCTCCTCCACATTCTTCCAGCTTCCTTTGTTTGTTAAACCACCAGCTGCCACTGGAAAAGAGCTGCAGTTTTTGGCAGCAGAATCATTTCCTAACGGAAGAGGAGAGCAGAAGGAAGGGTTGTAGAGACTTGAAGGTAGTTGTGAAGTGGCAGCTGGAGGGAGAGATCAAGATCAAGATCTAGTCGGCAAGAAACCCAAAGATTGGAGTGTGGGTAATTGCAGAGACCTATGGAGCGAGCACATAGACCAGGGAGTGTGAAGAACAGCATAAGCAAACCCATGGGAGCTGAAGCGATGTGGAGGGGGAGGTAGAGTGGGCTTAACAGCAGTCTGCTGTTGGTAATAAAGTTTGTGCACCAGTTGTAGCTCACTAGTGCACTGGCACTTCACCAACATTGAGTTGTTGACCAAGATGAGATAATGGAAATAAAACATCAGTAGGACATATGGCTAAACTAAATGTGTCGGGCACACTGCCACAACAGAGCACCCAAAGTCTGAGAGGAGAGTCGGTGGAACATTACATTGAGCATGGCCACTGGAGGAAGGTTTGGAGAACCAGGTTTTGAGAGTGAATGATGAGTGGAGTAACAGGGCGAGCAAAGAACCTTGGAGTATTAGTGGCAGCACTAAGAACCTGTGATGTGTAAATTAATGCACGGGGAAAAGAGAGCCTATGCTTAATGGATATAGGGGCAGGGAGAAGGGACAAGAAAACAAGAGCCTCTGATAAGTCAGTGGATGATTATGGAAGCTCGATTCTGTCTGTGTGGGTGGAGGAGAGAGCATCTGGTTCATTGGGAGTAGAGATGGAAAGTATTTGATGGAAATGTAGGATAGACTAATGTTTTGCGATGAATGGATTGATCAGAAGATGGAGCACCAGAGGAGTCTTTCTCAGCTGAGACCATGTAATAATTGGAGTGGTCAAGTGAGGAAAGCTCAAGAGCATCTGATCGGTTTAGGCAGGAGGAGCCTGTGATGGATGGATGGATGGGGCCAAGAGGGCATGGCGGAAAGATGAGCTAAGGAATGGTTACAGCGGCATGGATGGTGGAAGTGTGCGAGAATGGTATACAGAGAATCTTTTGGTGCATTTTCATGCATCTGCTGACTCCAAGTACATATGATATTGTTGTCAAACCCCATTGGAAGCAGTAGTTGTCAAAATCAGTACAGGTTTGCTTTCTGCGAGTGTCGGTTGGAAGACACCAGGGTTGGATTGGGATCAAAAATAGGCTTTGGCGCTCTTTTACAAAAAAAAAAAAAGTCCCACATTTGCAGATTGCGCCTTTTCACGAAACACGGTTTCAGTTTTTTAAGTATCATGAAAAGAAGTGGGGGGGTTCTCTAAAGGAGGCATACACCTGAATATAAGTGAGGCCACTTCTGCTCAGGCCTCCCGTCGCTATTCAATCAGCACACATTAATGGGTCGGTCCAGCGAGAGACTGGGAATGATACCAGTGCCCCTTTGGTAAAAAGAAGGTAATAGAGTCCCATCTGCCTTGGAAAGTCCGTTCAGGCTCCCACTGCAGCATCTTAACAGCACAGAAACAGCCTATATTGGCCACCACTCTGGCCCAAAAAGCGAGCCACAACTCCAAATCCGATACCGGCCCATTGCCTGAGTGCCTGCCTTATCAATCTGACGCTGGAAGACGCATACAATGACCAGCTCTAGATTTTCTGCTTTTTGGGTTATGTAGAATACCAAGTTCCTTTTGGTGTTGAGTATAGTATGGTTAGAGCTTGGGAGCTTCATTTGCAAATGGCATTGGCTGAAATGCACGGCCTTCCACCGAGACATCTTTTCTGAGACTTGTGCTTCCTCCCGAGAGTGTAAGCTTTTGATTGGACAGCACTTGTGTTGTGGTCCAGGCTCCTGGGCTCGCATTGTGCTCATTGTGCTTACTTCATGCAAGTGCGAACTGCTCTGTTCGGCTGAATGACCAATTTCTCCTAATTGTTGCAGTGCCTAGCTTTAATTTCAAATAATCTTTATTGATTTTTCGGTAAAAAACAACAAAAATGAGTGTACTTAACACAAAATAAAGGGAGAGAAGCAGCCGCTTAGGCTGAGCCAGGAGCAGGACAAATAGAAGTCATAACTGCAATAGTGTTATACATGGAATAGTCGTGACTAATTAATTAATTCACCCATAATTTAAGAGATAGTTCTAGAGGCAAAGGAGAAAACATGACAAGCGGAGAAAGAGAGAGGAAGCAGTGCCTAGCTTTATGAACAGATTGAAAAATAAAGCTTCCACTCTGCAGGGGATTTTGGGGAAAAAGCACTCCCTTCATAACGCTCATACATGCATTTTCAGGGTCACTAACCCACGCAGCTGTCATCCTCATGCACAGATCCTGCAGGCATGAACAGTAGAAGTATACGTGCCAGAGGCTTCAACTTCACTGGGGTTTAGGAGGTGAAAGTTGAGTGAATTAGGGGGGGAAGGGCGAGGGCATGCTGGCTGCTCAGACTGCCTGCATTGGGGTGAGGGGTCAAGGGTGCTAGAGATTAGGCAAAGTGTAGAGGCTGTTTTCATTGAAGAAGCGAGGGGTTCTGGTGAGGTTGGACGTAGGAGGTGAGTTGCTCGACTTTTAGTAGAGATTAGGGGATGTGCTGCAGGTTCCGCATGGACCAGAGAAGGGCGCTTCAGTGGTTCTAACTACTGGGTGATTGAACATGGACGTAGTTACTGAGACACAGCCGAGTCTAGAATGGACCGTGGATTCAGGGTGTACAGAATCAGAGTGATATTAAAGATCTGTGTCCCATGCAGCACGGCATAAGGATTGGACGTCAAAGCAATGCAGAAACGAAAATAGCAGGCCAAGCCATCGTTCTCCATCCCTACAGCACTGTGACCAGCTCTGCATGCAGCGGGCTACAGCACTGTGCAGAGCCTATCCGAGCCAGCACAGAAGGCAGCCAAGATTTGTTTTTATATACTGTGCTTAGTCTCCGGTTTTGTTCTTCAGTTGTACTGTTTGGTTCATAGCGATGTTTTACTACTTTTCCGTTGTACTTTAGATGTGGACTAAATAAACTTGAACCAGATGTTGCCTAGTGGGAGTTTTTTTTATTTACGTAAACACCTCTTGGCTCAAGAAGAAGGATATTCCTTCTAACTTTTCCACACTTATTGCACTGTGCATAAAGAGCTGGGTTCTGGCGCTCTACATGAACTGTAGTGTAAAAGCAGGCCGCTGTAGCCAGCGTCTACTCTTTTCCAACCTGAGCTTCAGATGTGGGCAACTTGAGAGGTTATGGGGAACAAAGAACCAGGGAAACAGCCAGAAAGTCAGGTAACATGCCTATGGGCCATCAAAGAGTTTAGCTTATGGGCTTGAGGGGCAGGAGGGCGCTGGAGGGAGTGAAGAGCTGTGAGAACCATTTTCTTGTCTTTGTATTTGGTTTAACAACCAACTGTAGTCCTTTCTTTGCTCAATCTACTTAGGAATGATGTTGCTGAACTTCTAGACATTTGAAGAAATCATTGGTCAATGAGAAATGCTTGCTTTAAAGGAGAAATGACTGGATGGCTTCCTCAGTCTCGCTGCATGATCTGGGAGATACTAGGAGAAGCTTCCCGGCGTCCTTTCTAGTGACCTCCTGGAATCAGCACTACAAGAATAAACAGGCATTCGAGGGTGACTTCCTTGAAATTCATCCTGACAACTCATCTCCAAGAGGATGGTGTGGGCGGCTCATTGGAATGTTGCTGGGAGTTCAAGCAGTACCTTTCTACTGATCGTGTGCCAGGGCAGCGTGTCCCCGTCTCCCATTCATGTTCAGCTGCACATCCGGTGGATTCACCCTTCGTCACCCTTCTACAACCCCTAGAGTCTGTGGTTGCTTATATTAAAAATATTATGTGAATTGTAGTCAAAGAGCGCACATAATGTAATGCTAGCATTAAGATATGCAGTATTTATTGCAATTGCTACCCCGTAACACATTGCTGCATGCTTCTTTAAATTATATTTTCAAATTATATTATTTAAGTATGTTGGATATAGTGAAGATGTCTCTATAAACTAAGTTATTTCTTTGGCATCAGCTCAGTTTTTTAATTGTTTTCACTTGCATGCTTGGGATGGCGGAAAAAAATGCTAGTAATTATTGCATGTATATGATTTGTACTGCACAAACCTAGCTATGCTTTTCATATGCTTAAACAATGGGCACAGGATGGCTTACCTGAGTAGACCAAAGTCCATTTGTGATTATCAGTGGGGCCGAAATTCGTGGGGAAGCCTCCTTGTACTGTTAAGATTCCCATAATTGCTCTGGGAATCTGCTGAGCCAAAGCCCTGACTGCAAGCGCAAATGAAGACCCGTCCATGTATACTTGTTAAGAATTAAAGAAGTGAAGAGTGGCTGGAGCAGAAAAAGACACAAACTCCTGTCACCACGTCCTGCACACAGGTAAGACTTCTAGACTACTCTGGCACAGCTGGAATATATAGTGTGCCAGAGAGAAGAGCTCCTAACGATATGAGGTTTTGACAAACATTTCTTGATGAACCTGTGGGAGCTCTACCCACAGATCTTGAATGGCTGCCTTTCTCAGGGAACAGAAACAGCTGAGGTGCAAAGCCACCATTCTGATGCATAACGGGCTCCTTAGCGCTCGAACTACCTTATTTTCTTTGTTGCACAGGTGACAAATACAGTCTTCTCCTTGCCTAAAATACCTCTTGTGTGTTGTGTTGCATGGATTTCTTTGTGTAAAGTAGTTTTAACCAGACCATTTCTTCTTTTTTTTTTTTTTTTTGTACCAGGAGGAGTGCAAACCTTGGCCCGAATCCTGATCGATACGAGAGGAGACTGAGTGACGAAGAGCCCTCCATACCGTATGTCATGAGGTATGGGGATGACTTGCTGGATAGTGATCTTTATAAGCCCCCTCCATCTTACAGTCCTCCGTCTAGTCTTCAACCAGACAGGAACATTGATGGACGATTGAACGAGTCTTTGCACCCATTGGACCGCGATCTGAAACGTCCACGCTATGAAGTAGAAGAGATCTATGCATCGGTAGCACCGAAATACAGAAGGAGCAGGAGTCCTTCCCCATACAGCCGACAGGTGACAGTGGGGCACGACATTTCCCAGCGTATGCAAGTACTGGGTGACCAGAGTAGAAATCCTGCTTTCGATATCTCAGTTTCATCAAACCCCCCACTATCTGCTAATGCTGTGTACCCACTACAACAACCAGAAGAGCCCTCACCAATGCCTCGGTCCATTCTGAAGAAGCGTGTGGAACAGGTACCAGAGCCTGCCTTGACCAATCAGGTTTGGTTCATGCATTTGTAATCTCCTTTTTCCTGTAACTTTTAGTGAGCAGGATGGCTACATGTAAAATTGTGCTAATGATGCATGTTAAAATGATTGCACAAAATCCATTCTGATTTCCTAGAAGAAATCAACACTTATATTCTTAAAGTAAAATAGCCATTGTTTGCATAAAGATAGCCCCAAACAGCGTTTGTGTTGATAAATCTCAACTTGCAATCATTTCAACTATACTGATATTTTATATCCTGTGTCTGACAGCTTGTGCCACACACAGATGGAAACTATTGGAATTTTCCTTTACTGATGATTTTTTTGTTAACTAAAGGAGTATAAAACTGCACTTTATCTGTCATCAGCAGTCATGCCATATATTGCCATCTGTAAAATGATTTTCGGACCATTAACCACTGGGTCAGAAAGCTGGGTCATCTGTCTCATACGCGCTATTTCAATGTGCTCTTGAATTGACAACTGATTACAGAAAGTCTGCTTTTTCTAGGGCAAAATCTTTCAACTCCAGCTAGAATTGTGTCCACTGGTTACATGGTTAAGAGTATTTTTATTCTTGTGTCCCCAGCCTTCCATCTTTCAAAGTTTTGTATGGTGTCCTGTTTGCAGTCTGTTAATCCTTGGACCACCATCAAAATAGCAGTGGTAATATGGTGCATTCAATATAGAAACATATCCACCTCCTTTTTTGATCCATTTTTATGGAAATTGAATTGAATATACTACCACTCCACCCCATAGGCTGTATTTCAAATTCTTAGCCCTTGTGTGAATTGGGTGGGGTCTTTCTGAAAGCTTTACTTTCCCTCTCCCATATTACAGCCCGAAAGCTAAAGATTTTGCTCAAGTTGAGCAAAATGAGCAAAGTGACTGCATCGTACTGCTGATATATATTTAAATATTGTAGTTTGTTTCATAAATCTTTTTTCTCCGTCAGCCTTTGAGTGACGCTATCTGCCTGGTGATCTGCTGTTATAGGGAAAGCTTTAGGGATCTGGAGTGAGAACCTTGATTTAGATTACAATGATGCCGGCATCATGTCTTTACAGAACCAACAAGGTTTGGTTTGTGAATTCGAGACTTGTAACATAGGTACTGTTTTTGTGTCCCACTCGCAATCTGAATATATTTGCTTTCTTCATCTTTAGTACATTTCAAATTAATGGTAATTTTGCAGGGTTTCTCTGAAAAACTCTAAATGATGGACAGATGAGTGTAGAGTTCTCCCTGAATGAGGGAGACTGTCATCAGGTGACAGACCCAATAGTGTTCCTTTCCATGGGGCTTTACAAAGCTAAAATTCTTTCAGGTAAAAGGGCAGGTTCGACTCTCTCCCGAAAAAGGAACATTTAATTGTATAGTGCTTTGTAAACAAATATTCTACATGTCCATGGAAAACCATTAAGCTGGTCCCAGTCATCGGCCCCTGAATAAATGTTGTTCTGGTCATTGAAAGCAATACCATATTCACCTTGTCAGTGTCACTTGTTTTTGTGGTGCTGTTGTGAGTCAGAAGGTCAGCAATAAAAGCACTGACTGAGGTCCAAAGCACCACAGTTGATTTTTGTTTGCATCTATTAATATGGCGAAGAGTGATTTAACAAGATTTTTGACTAAGAGCTCATTGACCAGGGAAGCAGCATGTAGCAAATTAATCTTTACCACAGGCCTGTCCTGTAGCCATTTATATTGTTTTTTCCACAAGAATGGCAGAGGAACTTAAATAGAGGTATACTGACCTTTATACTCAGCCTCTTAATGAAGTCAAATCATAACCCTGCTATGCCGTCCACCTGACAAAGAGCAGTTGAGTATATGGGGCTGGTTCAGTGCTAATAAGTTCTAGCTGAAGTGAAGGTGTGGGATATCCCAGTGACAGTGAAGGATCAGAAACATCTTCTAGCCCATAAAAACCGAGCAGAGACTGAAAACTTTAGGAAACTTAATTCAAAGAAAGAACTATGTATTTGAGGAGCAACAGGAACTAAACCAAGGTCCGGCAAATAATTCTTCTTTTATAAATAAGAAACCACTTACCCAAGAATAATAAATAGGGACGACAATGTTTTAGGAACACTAGGAGGTGAGGCTTAGGCCAGACCAAAACTGAGACTCACAAAGAGGCTGGACTCTTAAGACATCTTTTTCTGCTAACTCTGTACTTTGGTTGGGAAGGAAGAACCTCCCTTTACCATATCCCTCTAACTAGAATGTATTTATTCATTAGTTATTGTAACGAATACCACTAACCACTCATTTCCTCACCTTTGAAATGTTCCCAGGTGCCGGACTGGATCTCGACATTATTTCAGAAATGCTCCCCACGTGCCAGTAGGTGGCACTGTATAGCTTGGTGGTGATTTGACACTGACCTGGAAGTGACGGAGCAGAGCTGCTTATAAGCTCCACCCCTGCACACTAAAGTCTGTTCTTTGTTCCTGATCCCTATGATGCGGATCTGGAGCTCCACTTCCAACTTGGTTGGTTTTCCGCTAACTACAATATTATACAAACAGTTTGCCAGAGAAGATCTCCACCCCCTCCCCCCGATTCCAGCAATGGTGGGACTACAATAAATGGATGTCTGTCACACAATATGTGCCTACAATGCTTGAGCTCTGGTCCGGACTCTTTCATGTGATAAGTACTCTCTTATGTACCTGAGGGCAGTCGGGGAATAGGAGGCAAAGCATAATATGAAGTCGCGTTTGAAACAATCACAGGCCTGTTCTTGGTCACGTGATCGGTCCGGTTTGAAATCTGGTTCCTGCTTGAACTCTTCTGCTGGTTGAAAACGTACTACAAGCGCAAGAAAGCCAAGTGGGACTCGTCCTATCTTACTGTTCGAAGTAGAGTAAGAAGTCACATTTGTGACACTTAAAGGATCTGGCATCTTCTGACTGGTCCCTCATTTGATCCTGGCGGGCCCTCATTATTGTGGGCATTGTTGAAGCAGCATCAAATAATGGCCCCCATTTAACGTCATATTATACATTTTCCAGTCTCTGCCAGCTCCCTCTCGTGTGCCTTTGGGCCCGACTGAACCACAGGGGGCCTCCAGTTGGACTGCAACTGGTGAGCCTTGCCAGACAAGACTTTCACCTCAGGCTCAGTTGGCAAGGCACGTTCTGAAGATAATTCAGACTTCCACTCTGGCCTCAGGGTACACACCTTTGCACTCTACTGCCACAGATACCAACTTTGCCTGTGCTGGTACCTGATCCGACCCTGAACAACTGTTGGCCTGTGCCAGGCCTATATTACACTATGAAATAACAAAGGTGAAACCTGTGGTTTTACAGCCAGTCCTTCAGACTTGGGCTTTCCTTCAAGATTCGCGTTATCATAGACTAGAGGATCTCCTTAGGCTCCGACTACAATGTGGCTCAAGGTATACCTAATTTCCTCACAATACGATGATGACAAGGAGGCAAACAATCTATTCCCCCTCTCATTTTACTACTGAATGGCTGTAATTTCAACTAGCAAAATGTCAGTGTGTTAGATAATTCACCAGAGACAGAAGTGGACACACTACCTGGTCCACCAGCGCAAGTAGGTGCCTCTTTTGCTGTAGTGGTGCGAAGGGCAGTAGAAGTGCTAGATTAACAGTTGCCTAATCTGGAAATTCACGCAATTTATTAACGGAAATTCTTCAGCTGAGTGACTTCATCTGAGCCACTACAACCATTTGAGAAGACCTGTATGGACACTCTCATGGCTACTTGGTTTAAGCCATGCTCATCCTCTCCGGTCTGTCAACCTGTGGCTCAACTGCATCCGGCCAGCCGCTTTCGAACATGACTTTCTGACAAAACACTGAAAGCTTAGTGGCGCAGGAATGCACAAGCCAAGTCAACCCCAGGACCTTTTCAGATGAAACCCACCCCACAATCTCCAAGTTAGGGAGTTGAAATGTATTGATGTCTTTTAAAAGAAAATGTTTTCCTTAGCTTGACTGGCTCAAACGATAAAAGACAGACAGGTCGCAGCAAAATGCGGTGCCTGTGCACCGTAGACTTTTTATAGTTCGTGCTGTTGGCGCAATTTTAGTGCTTAGAATGCGCGCCTGGATGTAATCAGTGATGTTTTAAGGATATGTCCTAGCAACCCTTGCTGGCATTTCCCTTGATGAATCTAGACTGTACAGAGAAAGGGCTAACTGTGCTTAAGCAATTTAAGACAATTTGAGACACGGTTCAATCCTTGGAGCTATCGTACCCAGTAAGATAATTCCACCAGCAGTGTAGAAAGTTTAGGGGATATTCCGGAGGCCTACCCTTACGGGCAGCTTTCCTGACTGTCGCAGCAGCAAACTCTGCCCTTTCATTTCGGGGTGTGTGGTGGTGACTGAGGCTATTCAGTCCAGTAGGGACATCAATCCTCCAGCTCATCCTTCCTTGCTGCAGCTGTTCCCAAGATGCTGTGATTCGCCTCCCCAGGACTACAAAGCTTTTGATTTGCCTTCTCAGGACCACGACCTGCCAGTGAGGCTCTGGATATATGTGCTGCTTGGCTGGAAATCTATCATGTTAAAGCAGTGGGTTTTACTTTTGCCAAAAGAGGCTATGCCCTGCTTTCATTTGTTCCTTCATCCCCCCCCCGCACCCCTCTCCTGCCCAAAAAACCCAGCCCCTGTGATTTTTGGCAGACCATACCTCTATCTTGACACAACAATTCCATCACCTCCTGGTCGAAGGATTCCATATAGCGTGTGAACTCATAAAAGAGCAAGGGTGCTATTACGCCACTTCTTTGTGCTGAAAAACGGAGACCTCCGGTCTTTACTGAACCTCCAGCCATTGAAGCCTTTCTGAAGAAGAGCAAGTTCAAAATGCCTATTCTGGCTCAGATCCTCTCTGCTCTGGATCCAGGTAAGTGGATGGTATCCTTGACCTTGCAGGACACTTATTATCATATAAATAGTATATTCATGTCCTACAGTCCCACAGTCGCGATCTGTGGTTCACAATGGGTGTGGAACTCGTTTTTTGCCATGGCATTGGTCGCGGCTCATCTTTAGAGAGCAAGGATGCGTGTATTTTCATACCTTGATCACTGGCTGCTCAAGGCCGGCTTGCCGCAGTACACTACAAATCATGTCTGGATGATGGCTGAACTCTTGATCTCCTTGGGCGCTTTCCTTCAATGAGCTGAGGACCTGTACAGAGTATTCCCTTCATAGCTGCTACTGTGGACACTGTGGCATTTAAGGCCTTGCCACAGCGAGTCAGAGACATTCACTTTATAATACTGACTTTATTGGGCTCTATCTTGGGTCTCTGTCAGAATGGTTCTGAGGCTTCATGGCCTCCTGGCCTTGTGCTTCCTCCTCATCCTTTAGGCCAGATGCCGTATACGGTCCCTGCAAGGTAACCAAATATTTAAATGGGCCCAGCACTTATTTCAGTGTCCAGATCTCGCAGGAGACCGCTCAGGACCTCATGTGGTGGCAGACAAGCCAGGCGCCTTTCCACACGCAGACTTCACATTTTGTCACAGATGGTTTACTGTTGGAATCATCTGGGAGAGGTTGTGATCAGAGGCCTCTGTGGCCATATTCTGCCCCGGGGACACGACAAGCGCATGTGCCCACTTTCTGCATCCCTGGGACACTTTGGTGTTACTGATACTTGCACTGTCCCTTCTTTAATACAGATCAGCCGAGAACACGCACAGGCTAATGAGAAACACTTTGTCTCTGTGCCTGCACTATATTATGTATGTGGGTGCAGCCACAAAGAAACCACTGGGAGGTGCACTGACTGTGCCCTACAAAGTGGTAGCCTATAGTCCGTGTGCCCTTTGCAAGGGGGAAATGAGTGCTTTGGACCCATTCCTCAAATCCGCCTACAGGAGGGTTCAGTCTCTCACTGAGCCCACCTGTGTAGGGATCTCGGCCCAGCTTTCAAAATTAGATTGGGATCTGCCTGCACTGTGAAAGGCTTGTGTTGTTGTTTCAAACAGCCAGTCAGCCTTTCAGTAATGTGCTGCCACCAGGGCAGGCATGCATTTGTCGCTGTCATGGGAGCAGCTCATCTGTCATAGGGTGCACAGACCATGTCTGGTCTCCAGCAGAGCTCCAGTTTCTCATTATCCTTTTGGTGCTTCGGTGATTTGGTTGTCGTCAAAAGCTTTACCAACTGTGAAGGGACAGCTATGACAGGTAGACAAGACAACTGCTATGTGGTACTGCAGAAAGCAATGCCAGGTGGAGATCTGCCAGGAAGCTCTACATCTCTGGAGGTGGCTGAACCAGCTAAAGATATTTTTGTTAACCGGCCACCTAGCAGGTTCCGAGAACACCAGATAAGAAGAGCTAAGAGTTATTTGGCTGGCGAACCACAAGCACCATCTCAATCCTGAATTGGCACAGGCCATCTTTGATCTGTGGGGCATGGCCTGGTTAGATCTGTTCGCCATTGTCAAATTCCCAGTGTCAGAGAATTTGTGTTCTGGAGTTTCCTCAAACGTCACTGGGAGACTCATTCCATCTGTGAAAGGACACTGGTTTCCTGTATTCTTTTCCACCACTTTCTCTATTGCCTGGAGTTCTGAGAAAAGTAAGATTAGACCAGGCCCAGGTTATCTTAATATCCCCAGACTGGATCAGGAGAATGTGGTATCCAGAGTGCCTAAGCATTTATCCTCCGATTTGGCTATCCCTTTAGGAGGACCTTCTGTCTCAGTAAGAGGGATGATGCCTGCACCTGAATTTCTGCCACCCACTACTCCTGGTGTAGAGATTCAGTGGTGACAGTTTACTTATTTTGAATTAATTCCTGAAGTAGATGTCATTCCTATAGCCAGACACCTGTCCATAAAGTCCATCTATGTTGGGTTCTGGGAAATGTTTGTGCCCTGTTCTGGGGGTTACTTGTCGCCCTTTTTAGATTTGCCTGATGAACCCTATCTTTTATATCACTGGTGATGTGTTTTCTAAAGGGCCCGACACCTGTTTCCTCCAATTCATTCCATCATGCCTCAGTAGGACCTAAATCTAGCCTGCTTATTTGAACGCCATTCGAGCCTGTGCACAGTTGTGGTCTTCTATTAATCGAAACAGATTTTCTTATTTCTATCACTTCTTCACCACACGTGTGAGCTACAAGTGCAATCTGTTCAACCGTCAGTACTTCCTTGACAAATTGGTTCTGAGGACCCTGGCTGCTTTCTTGCCGAAGGTGATAGTACCCTTCCATGTTGATCTATCCATCACCCTGCCGACATTTTTCGGTCGGCCACACCCCGTGAAAGCAGCTTGACTCTAAAAGAGCAGAACATTTCTACACTGATCTTACGAAAGACCATTGTGTGGGTAATTCACACTTTGTGGATTTCACTTGGGACAAGAAAGGCAAGGCGATGCAAAAGTACTTTAAGGTGGATAGTTCTCTGCATTAAAATCTGCTGTGCGCTGGCTAAGAAGAACTTCTAGAAGGCCTTTGGGCTCAGTTCTCCTCAGCAGCGCCCTCTATGATGGTATTAGCAAGAGGGTTACCAGTTCTGGACATCTGCGAGCTGTAGTGTGTGCGTCTGTGCACAAGTTGATAAAACACTACTGTCTTGACTGTCTAGTCCAAATGTAGGGCCATTTTATCTGCTCAGTTCTGCAAAACTTTGTAATTGGAGTCTACTTATCAGACCCTCAACCTTTGCGACGTACTGCTCAGGTATCTATTCTAATGACGAGGAATCTGCAGTTAGAGGTGTCCATCAGAATAACCATTTACCATTGGTAACTCTTGGTGCTGAGCAAGTGTGTGCCTAGCCCTGCCTGTTTTAGGTTGGTTAACTAAAAAGCTAGGTCTTCTGCTTCTTGCAGAATTCAAGAAGATAAGAGAAGGCTCTCATGTGGAGTGGAAGGTTGTTCCACACTTTAAGAGCGATGTAATAAATCACCCGTCCTGATCTGAGTCTATTTATACGAGGGATGTGTGCGGGTAGGAGCCCTGTAGAGCGGAGGGTCTGGGTGATTGGTGGAAGGAGATGTGGTGTGAATTCTGTGTGGGAAGTTGAGGGTGAGTCTGGCTGTTGGGTTGTGGAAGGTTTGTAGTCTCCTGGTGAGTCTGTCGTAGAGGGTGTTCCCTAGTCCAACTTGCTGGCATCTAGGGTGTGAGTTAGTTTTACTTGTGTTGCTTGGGAGCCATTTGAAGATCTTCCTCAGCATCTTGAGGGTATTGGAAGCAGGATGTGTTGACAGCGTTGACTTGTGTGGCCATGTCTAGTTTGCTGTTGATGATTATTCTGAGGTTCCTGGCTTGGTTTCTGGTGTGGGTCTGAGTTCGGCTGATCACCACTTGGAGTCCCATTATGAGGTGTTCTTGCTGAAGATCACTATTTCTGTCTTTTCTGTGTTGAGCTTTAGACAGTACAGAGAGTATGAGTTGCATGCTGTCTGCGTAGGAGAGGATGTTGATGTATGTATCTCTAGGTTTTGTTAGCCAGAGGGATCATGTATTTGATGAAAAGGATGGGGCTGAGTAATGAACCTTGAGGCACACGAAAGATGATTTTGCTGGCTTCTTAGTAGTAAAATGCCAGACTGACGGCTTGCTTTCTATCCATTAAGAAGGAGCAGATCCAGTGGAGAGTGGGTTCTTGGATGCCAGTCTTGTGCAGGCACCGGACATTGATGGGGTGTGAAACTGTGTCAAATGCTGCAGAGAGGTACAGGCGAATGAGGGCTGTGGTGTCTTTTCTGTCAAGGATCATACGGATGTCATCTTTCATGGCGATGATTGCAGTTTTTGTACTGTGGTTGGGCCTGAATCCGGCCAGCGTGGTGTCGAGGATCTGGTAGTTGCTGAGGTCTTCGGTGAGGCGTCAGTTGATTAGTTTCTCTAATACCTTTGCCGAACATGGTAGGGTGGAGATGGGTCTGTAGCTAGAAAACGTGGCTGGATCAGCAGATGATTTCATTGAGCAGGGGCATGATGGTGGCATGTTGCCAGGTGTCTGGGAGCGTGGCAGAGTCGATGGATGTTAGTGCTTTGCTGATCGGTAGGAGTCCTTTGGTGATGGCATGGTGGGGCAAGGGTCTGATGGAGCCCCATAGAGGGTGATCTTCATGATTGTGATTTTAAAAGTGGTAACGGCAGGCCAAGAGTTCAGGCTTCGTTCATCTTCCGTGATGGAAAGTTAAGTTGCGACGGTGAAGGGAGTACGGTAAGTCCGTTTTTTGAGGGTCAACGTTTTTGTATATGACTTGATTTTATTTATGAATGATTCCTAGAGCTAGTTGCAAAGGTCTTGTGATGGCGTGATATTGCTTAAGGCGGCACAAGGCACAGATCTTTGATGTAAAAAGTTTCCTGCGGTTACTGCTTGCGTCGATGTGATCTGCAAGAGCTGGGTGCTTGGTCTTCCATATCTGTTGCTGGTAACGTCTTATGGCTGCTTTGAAGATGTCTTTCTGTGGGGTCTCGACTTGTTCTCCGTTTGCGCTCCAGTTGCCTGTAGTGGCATTTCGTCTGATGTTGTGGGATGGGTATGCTGAAACTAATGAGGGCATGGTCTGTCAAGGTCTTAGTTGCTGGCTTGTCCACTGTAATGTTGCAGATTGAGGAGAAAATCGGGTCAAACAAGTATTTGGCTGTGTGGTTGGGTTCTGTAACTTGCTGGCTGAGTCCAAAGTTTCCACGTTTTTCTAAATGGCCATAGAGTTTAAGACAGTTGTGTCTTCAATTTGAATAGTGGATACTCTAACTGCAGATTCTTCACCACCCTCCTACCTCTTCATTCCGTGGAATTGACTCTTGAACTTCATAATAAGGTTCCAAATTAGATTTTGGCACATTGGCACCTGCAATCTCATCAAAGTGTGGTACATTTGAGTGTTCAGAAGAAGGATGTCAGCGTATGAGGGTGTCGTTTCAATGGGGCTTATATGTCCTATATGCATTTCCTGGCAGTGTGAAGTCCCTATTTAGCCATATAGTGCCTTCTGACGGCCCATGGGGAACATTGCTGAATAAATCTCTGGATCCTGCTTGACATCTGGAAAAAAGATAAGTGAGGAATCCGTGGTAAGATAGTGTCCACCTGGAACAGCGTTACTGAATGGGAGTAACTTGTTCGATTTGCCTAGAAAGCTGCATCAGACACATCTGTGACAAGGTAACTTATTTATGTGTGTTGGGTTAATAGTGATGGTGGAAAGGAGTGTTCGAGTCAGAGAAATCAAAAGGGACAAGTAATTCCAATTGAAGTAAGCTAATTCCAATTGCAGTAAGCAGCTGGAGTTTGTGTGGAAAAAACAACCTCATGTCCAACTGTCTCTCAGACTTTTTTTCCAGAAATTATCCTACTCTTCCAAAGATGACAGAAATTAGAGGATATAGATTTCAATTCCAGGGGATCCTCATCAATAGTCATAAGTTCTTAATAGTCCCACTCACGTGTAGGGTCCCGAGAGCAGTTCTAAAAAAAAAAAATATATATAATATATATTATTTTTTTCACAGAAAATTCAGCAGTTCTAGTTATCTGAGCTAACTATAACTTTCGCCCCCACAATGCACTGCTTATGACCTCGCATATGACCTCACATAACATCACATGTGACATGCTCAGTGACTTCGCTGGTGACATCATCCAGTGATTGTGAGTGTTTTCCAAAAGTTTTTGTGTTAAACGTATATACTAAGGTACCACAAAAGTCGGATTAGTATACTTTGTGTACTACTGAGTGATTCCTTTTTTTTTTTTTTTTACATATACTGTGTGACTGTGTGTATCTGTGGGTGTCTGATTGCTGGACAGGTGCGTGAGTGGCTGTATAAGTGGTATCTGAGCAGCTGAGGGTGACTTAGTGGCTGTATTAGTGAGTGGTATGTCAGTGGCTGTATGGGTGGGTGTGTCAGTGACTATGGGTGAGTGGGTGTCTAAATGGCTGTATAAGTAAGTGACTGGGTGTGTAACTGGCTGTATGGGTGAGTCAGTGGCTGTTTGAGCGATGGTTTGGTTAAGTGAGTTATTGTGTGAGTCGTGTATGGAAGAGTGTTTGGGATTGGCTGTATAGGTGAGTGAGTAGCTGTGTGTATGGTTGTGTTGGTAAGTGGCTCTGTTGAGAGGCTTTATGAGTGAGTAGGTAGTGTGAGTGGCTATATAGGTGAATAACTGGGTGTCTCAGTAGCTGTATGGGTGAGTGTGTGGTTGTGTGAGTGGCTGTTTGGATGAGTGACTGGTTGTATGATCAGGCTTTGAGTGAGTGGATGGGTGAGTGGCTCTATGGATAAGTCAGTGGTTGTGTAAGTACTTGCATGGGTCTGTGAATGGGTGAGTGGGTGTGTGAGTGGACGTATGAGAGGTTGTATGGGGGTGTGAGTAGGTGTGTGTAGTTCTGTGGATGATGCCACCAGTGATGTCACTGACCATGTCATGAGTGATGTAATATGCGAGGTCATAAGCAGTGCATTGCGGGGGCGTAAGTTATAGTTAGCTCAGATAACTATAACTGTTGAATTTTGCTGGTTTTGTATGAGTGAAATTTGAGCCTAACTATAACTTCCCTGTAACTTTTGTTTTTCAGTGACTTTCTACGTTTAAAAAAATTTGTCTAACTAAAGCGTCCTTGTAAGCTTTGTTTTTTAAGTGAATTCGTAAGATTTTTTCCATTTTTATATCCTAACTGGAACCACTAACCTTTGACAGTGAGCGTGAGAGTGCATGAGTGTCTCAGTGGATGTATGAGTATGTTTGTAAGTGGGTGTGACAGAGTATTACTGGGGCTGCAAGTTGGTATTTGAGTATCTGATTGGGTCTGTGAGTCGGTGTGTGTCTGAGTAGATCTATGAGTGGGTGAGAGTGTGATTCTGTAAGTGGGTGCATGAGTGAATGGGTCTGTGAGTGGCTGTGAGGGTGTCTGAGTTGTTCTGTGAGTGGGTGCATGAGTGCCTGTGTGAGTTCTGACCTTTATTTTTGCCTCTTTCTGCTAGTTTCTGATCTCTTTTGCTTCTTTCTGACCTTAATCTTTCCTCTTTCTGCTCTTTGCTCGCTTTATTTTGCCTCTTTATTTCTACTTGTATAGGGGAGGAGGCCCCCCTCACCGGGCCGATTTTGGCTCCTAGGACCCCATCCCCCAGGGCCCGGTCATGGCACCCAGTGTGCAATGGGACTGCAGGGGGGCCCTCAAGGCCTCTACGGTCCCAGCCGGAGCCCCGACTCCCGCCTGAGCTGGCATTGCTCTGACAGACGGAGGGCTGCTGAAAGGCAGCTCCCTGTCTGTCAGAGCAATGTTTTCATCTTTTGCCCTGCATGCATATTTGCATGCAGGGAAACAGATGAAAACTCCACTTTCTGCAAGCTGGAGCTGTTTGACATCTCCGGCTTGCAGAAAGCAGAGTTATGTTTGCTTTTGCTTGGTGGGAGCTGTCACCTCCCACCAAGCAAAAGCAAACCGCTACCTCCTGAGGGTGGGAACCTCAGGAGGTAGCAGGAGCCGGCCCTGGGGGTTGGCAGTCCCCAGGGTTGTTTATATTCCTCCGGGGGGCGTGGGTGGTGTAATGCGGCACTCCTCTATTGTAAAACATAGCCCCGGGGAAGTGACTGTCCGCAGGCTGCAGGGGGGGGGTAGGGCTGCGCGTGCCTCCTGCATTCATTTTATATGTTTAGCCCTGCGAAGGTGCGGTACCCAGGGCTGCTGGGTGGGGCCGTGTGGGCCCCGCCCACTTGCATACATTAAAAGCAATGCTCCTGGAAGGTAGCGGTTCCCGTGGCTTTCATAAGCTCTTGGAGGGGCGCCCGTGCACCCCCCTCCTATTTTTATGCTATGCCCCAGGAACTTGCCCACCGTGGGAGGGGGGGTTAATTAAAAGCAAGCGCGGGAGCCCGCACTTGTTTTTGGGTCGATGCGCTGCTCTAGGAAATCGGCCTCTTGGAATCACTTCAGCTTTTCTACAAGCTCCTACAAGCTCGTGCGTGTGGTGCTCACACGCTATTGGCCTTTGCGTCTGGCTTTAGCATGCAATTGGCCAAAGGCGTGTGGATGTCCCAGCTTTTTGTGAAATGTTTACTCCCAGAGCGTTATGCTCTCGGGAGCCAGCAGCGGCGCGCAGGGGCCATCTCTTTTCGGTCAGGTTTCATTTCCAGACCTTGCCGCTTTCATTAGAAGGCGCGTCCCCTCCACCCCACCTCCACAAGAGTGCGCGTGGCCGCGCTTGTTTACATTCACTTTCGCGGGCGCGCTGGTTTTTCTTTGCCAGGTTATTTCAATGGCTGCAACGTCGTGCACGTGTCGAGTTGTACGCTTTGCTGTATTTTGGTGAAAATTGAGTCTTCTGCAACAATTTGTTGCAGAAGGAAAATGCGTAGAGGAAACTGCTGCCTACAGTCAATGTTGGGAGTTATAAAAGGTGAAAAACGTCCTCGCCTCCACATCACGCGCCCCAGCAGTTAACTGCCCTTGTCGCCCCGAAATCAGACAGCCAGCGGGAGCGCTGGGATTTCAGCTTTTGTCAGAAATACCCCCCGAGTCTATCCTTTCCGGGACACATTCTACACCCACCCTTCTGCTGTGGATATCATGGTCTATCCGACGCACACACAGACAGGTTTGTCTCTTTTTAAATAATATTAACTGTTATTACCGAATTCAACGGTGCTCTTGCTGTCGACTTCGGTGGGATAAAACGCACCCTGCCCTGATTTGACCCTGTTGCGGACAGGCTACACACAGATCGCTACAGTGGGTGCATTCAACCACTGGGCTCTCTCTCCAGGCTACGTATGAGGCTGCCTGCCTTCCTCACTGCTCTGTGCCTGGGTCCTGCGATTGGATCCAATGAAGGGATGCGTGGGTTCGGGTGTGAATTTTAGCTGGGAGGGGCGGTGTGCTTTCTGCTGTATACAACCCAACATTATATCAGAACTCCCTGTCCACACACCCGGAATATAATATCCCTGAGACCTGTTTGTTTTTTCCATTTCCCGGAACCCCCTTCCTTTGAAACACCAGGCCCTGCTGATAATCCCAAAGGAAATCTCCTTTGTGGCTCCAAGTCCCTTTCCTGAATGGGCTCCTCTGGTAGCTTAGGTGCACTCAGAGGCTGATGAGGTAGATCAGCAGGTCAATGCACCTACTGGGCACGCCCCTTTGTAACCTGCAGGTCACAGGTTCAAATTGCAGTGGGTCGCCTCAGAGTCACTCTTCCCAGGGTGATTAACATGAGGTCCTTTGCCAAGACCCCCCCAGCGCCACAACCGACACCAACTCCGCAGCTAGGGAATTTCACCGCTGGATCTCCTGCTGCGCCGACAAGCTGGCGCCTCTCCGCCACCCCGCCAAACAACGCCCTCTGAAGGCCGCCTGGTTCACGACAGAACTCCAAGATGCCAGACGCTCCTGCAGACGCCTGGAGAAAACCTGGCGGAACCAGAAGACCACGGAAGCACAGAACAACCACAAGAGCGCCCTGAAGGAATACCACCAGCGCATAAGAGACACCAAGCGGACCTTCATTAGAGACAAAGTCAAGACCAACCCATCCAACGTCAAGGAACTGTTAAACGTCATTCAGCAGTTCGCAAAACCCACCTGCGAAGCCACCGACGTCACACCCTCCCAGGAACTCTGCGACAAACTCAGCTCCTACTTCCACCTGAAGATCAAGGCCCTCTGACAATTTCAGCGAGCCAGCACAAGACAGCACCCCACTACCCACCACCACCGTGAAGCTGACCATCACCTCCTGGGCCCCCGCGTCCTCCGAGCTCATCACCGCAACCATGAAGAAGACTCACTCAGGAGCCCCAACCGACCCCTGCCCCCCTCACATCTTCCACAGGGCCGCCGCTGTCATCGCACCCGAACTAGGACAAACGATCAACTCCTCCCTCAGATCAGTCATCTGCCCAGACAACTGGAAGCGGGCGGAGGTGAAACCCCTCCTCAAGAAACCAACGGCCGACCCAACGGCTCTGAAGAACTACCGGCCCATCTCTCTCCTCCCCTTCGCAGCCAAAGTCACCGAGAGACTCGTGAACGCCCAGCTGACCGTCTTCATCGAAGAAAACACCATCCTAGACGCCTTCCAGTCTGGCTTCCGCAGCAACCACAGCACCGAGACCGCTCTCCTCGCCGCCACCGACGACATCCGCAAGCTGCTAGACCAGGGACACACCGCGGCCCTCATCCTCCTAGACCTCTCCGCAGCCTTCGACACCGTCTCACATCGCACACTAGCCGCCAGACTCCATGACGCAGGGATACAGGGAGCCGCCCTCGACTGGGTCCAATCCTTACTCTCCGGCAGAACCCAGAGGATCAGACTCTTCCCCCCCCACCCCCCTCTAACTCCCTGAACCCACTGACATCAACTGCGGAGTACCCCAAGGATCTTCACTCAGCCCGACGCTGTTCAACATGTACATGGCCCCCCTCGCCGCCATCGTCAGACAGCATGGATTCAGCATCGTATCCTACGCCGACGACGCCCAGCTCATGCTCTCCCTTACGAAGAACCCAGAAGACACCAGACTCTGTTTCCAGGAAGGAATGAGGAACTTGGCAGCATGGATGAAGGACAGCTGCCTAAAGCTCAACTCGGAGAAGACCGAGGTCCTCATCCTGGGACCCTGCACCTCCGCCTGGGACAGCACCTGGTGGCCCTCCGCCCTCAGGAGCCCACCCACCCCTACAGACCACGCTCGTAACTTCGGCATCATCCTGGACTCCTCCCTCTCCATGAACCGCCAGATCAACGCTGTCGCGTCCACCAGCTTCAACTGCCTCCACATCCTCCGTAAGACCTTCAAATGGATCCCCCCGACTGCAGAAGGACCGTCACCCACGCACTCATAACCAGCAGACTGGACTACGGCAACGCCCTCTACGCCGGAATCAACAAAACTCTTCTTCACAAACTCCAAACCATCCAGAACGCCGCAGCCAGACTCGTCCTAGGGACACCGTGCCACGAACACATGACCCAACACCTACGAGGCCTCCACTGGCTCCCCTTGGAGAAGAGGGTCGCCTTCAAAATCCTCACCCACGCCTACAAATCCCTCATCGACATCAGACCCAAATACCTCAACGACAGAATGTTTCCACGTACCCAAGAGGAACCTCCGCTCCGCCGACCTCACCCTGGCAGAGGTCCCCCGCATCCGCAGAAACCGATTCGGCGGGAGAGCCTTCTCCTATATCGCAGCCAAGACCTGGAACGAGCTCCCTGTCAACATCAGACGCTCCCCGACCCTGCACACGTTCAGGAAGGACCTCAAGACCTGGCTCTTCGACTGATCTGGATCTGCTCCCCCCTCCCCCCAGCGCCTAGTGCGCTTTACAAACCCCTGATTGATTGATTGATTGATTGATTGTATGATGACGCCTGTTATTGAAGCTACAACAGCCAGTTGTGTTTGTGTAGGAGAATTACATATTCGCGGCTGGACATTTTCTCAGCAGTCTAAAGTCCCCCCTTTTTATGGTGATTTGTTCATTTCCGCCTGTATAACCAAGTGTACCCGCTGCGGTGTATTAAAAGCGTTGCCTCTCTGAGAGAGACTTCATTCTAACATGAGGCCTGCTTAAGTCCTTCTTGGTGAGACAAACTCCCCCCGCCTGGGTTCTGCACAACCCGTGACGGTGGAAGGGCGGGGGATGTGAGGATTCAAATAACGGTACCAGTGTTTTCACTTCCCCCTCCCACAAATCCCACTTTGCTGCACCTTTTCCGGGCGCATCAGTTGCCAGCCTGGTGTTTATGCCGGGACAGCACACAAAGCAGAACTGCATGCTGATTGGTCAGCGAGTCTGTCTGACACGGGCGACGCACGGGTTGGGTGGGAATTGGGGTGCCTCGACCAGCACACCTTCCTGTCAGGTGACTTTCACATGTGGAGGCCTCGATGTACCTCGAAGCTAGACTAGGCCCACGGCACCCTTGCTGACTTGGGGCATCAAAGTTATTTATATATTGAATTTCAAGAGATATTGGGTGGGGGGTGCTTTGAAAAATAGCAAATAAAGGTTTAAAAAAACAAATGTAACATGGATTGTTAGAGAGAGAAGCATGTGTTTACGCTGTGAACGGCAGCGCTGCAGGGCCAGCATTGGAAGTTTCAGTCTTCGGTGTCGAACCTTGCCTCTGTAAACAGTTCACTTTCCTCCCTAGATTTGCAGGACAAAGAGGTCGCACCAGTGAAGAAAGCTGAAACCCTGGACTCTGATGAGAAACAGTCCGCGCAGAGGCTGACCTCATGGCCACATGCATGGACTAGATGCCCATGGCTGTAAAAACAGCAGCACTTGGGTGCGTGCCTCGTCGTAAGCGCTCTGGGTGGGGTGCACCGGCAGAGCACGGGGTGCTGTGCTTCAGGGGGCACACTGGGTCACCTACCTCCTGGTTGATGGACTGTATGCACTCCCTCCGTATTTCACATGTTATGTATGCTGGTTGATGTACATGTCAGAAGCACAGGGGTGTCTGCCATAGGGTGGTCAGAGGGCGGTGGACAAAGGTGGTGCGCGGTGGAAGAACATGTCTGTCCTTCATTCCACCTGTGACCCCTTCAGCCAGATCTAAGTGTTGTCGCCATCTGCATGCTTTGATTTCAAACCTATATGGTCAAGTCCCAGAATGTAAACGTTCTGTTGACCAAACAGATAGAACTGCCCTAAAGGGGGCCATGACTGTGCCATTTGGCAGCTGTATACCTGGATTTATGGTGGTAAATAAAAAAGAAATCCTATTTACGACGTTGACAATTTTACATGTTGGGATTCTTTTAAATGTTCTCTGCCTTTTTCATATTCCGAATTCTGAACAAAAAAACTGTTTAACTGCTGACAATGTCAGATGTTTTACTTTATTGTGCTTTAAAGCCTTAGCATAAAGTTTACATTTCGTTGCAGGCACCACGCTGTCACTCAATACATGGTTGTAAAGGGGTGTCCCTCTCTCCCTCCCTCTATCCATCCCTTCCTCTCTCACTACCTCTCTCCCTCTCTTCCTCTCTCACTACCTCTCGCCCTCCCTCTCCCTCGTTCCCTCCCTCGTTCCCTCCCTCGTTCCCTCCCTCCCTCGTTCCCTCCCTCCCTCGTTCCCTCCCTCTCTCCGTCCCTACCTCTCTCCGTCCCTACCTCTCTCCGTCCCTACCTCTCTCCGTCCCTACCTCTCTCCGTCCCTATCTCTCTCCGTCCCTATCTCTCTCCGTCCCTATCTCTCTCCGTCCCTATCTCTCTCCGTCCCTATCTCTCTCCGTCCCTATCTCTCTCCGTCCCTACCTCTCTCCGTCCCTACCTCTCCTTCCCTACCTCTCTCCTTCCCTCCCTCTCTCCCCTTCTCTCTCACTTCCTCTCTCTCTCCCTCTCTTCCTCCTTTCCTCTCTCCCTCCCTTCATCTCTTCCTCCCTTCCTCTCTCCTTCCCTTCCTCCCTCCCTCCCTCCCTCACTTCCTCACTCTCTCCCTCCCTCCCTCTCTCCCTCACTTCCTCTCTCCGTCCCTTCCTTGCTCCCTCCCTTCCTCTCTCCCTCCCTTCCTCCCTCCCTTCCTCTCTCCCTCCCTTCCTCTCTCCCTCCCTTCCTCTCTCCCTCCCTTCCTCGCTCCCTCCCTTCCTCTCTCCCTCCCTCCCCCTCTCCTTCCCCTCTCCGTCCGTCCCTCCCTCTCTCCTTCCCTTCCTCTCTCCGTCTCTTCCTCTCTCTCTCCCTTCCTCACTCCCTCACTTCTCGCTTCTAGCATTCAACTGCCTCGGATCATGTGTTAAATATTTATAATGTGAAAGCACGCACAAGTTGCAGTAAAGCGTGCCTTCTCCATTGTTTGAGATCTTATAAGAGGTTTCCCCATGCCCTCTTCTCGTTTGATTGAACTGCAGGTACTGCATGTATCAACGAGGTGTGGGATCCCTTTATGTTAAATTGCATCTCTTACCAAACTTCCAAACACCTCTGGCAAAACACTTCTAAGGTCCCAGATGCGAGACCTATTGGCTATGCCAATGCTTGTTTTTATTGTTCCCTGCGAATTTGGTGCAATTTTTCTTTTACCGTTTTTAAGCTGTGGTGGGGTCCCACAGCTTAAAAGCGTTAAAGAAAAAAAAAAATACATTTGCAGCAAATTCGCAGGGAGCAAAACAAAAAAACCAAGCAGAGTCCCAAGGTGGCTGCCAACACTTCCTGGTTGACGTTTTGGCAGTCAATCAGAGCTCTGCACTTCCCTGCACAAGCTCGTTATTTTTCACAAAGTCATCGCTGCCACAGATATCACTAACTATATTATCTTAAATTTCTCAACAACTAGTGAATGTATTTACACCAAATAACAAAAAGCACAATCTGCGTAACCATATCTACCTCTTTGCCCTCCCCCCCTCTTTTCCCCAATTGACTGATCACCCCGAAACTTCCCATGCACAACAAGACGTAACTTGACACTTGTTTTGGAGAATTTCGTGAAGATTTGACTACTGGGACCAAAGTTAAATAACTTGACACTTGTTTTGGAGAATTTCGTGAAGATTTGACTACTGGGACCAAAGTTAAATGCAAGTCAAAAAATGCTTTTACTATGGAAACATGGTCCTAACTATACTTATACCTACTGTGTATATATGTGTGTCTGTATGTATGTATATATATATATATATATGTTTGTGTGCGTGTATATATGTGTAGCAACCCTGTACATAGCACTTTACATGTATGTGTATATGTGCATATATATCGATCTATCTATATATGTACACACACATTTATATATATATATATATCTATATATCTATATATATAGATATATAGATATATATAGATATATATATATATATATATATATATAGATATATATATATATATATCTACATATGTTTATATGCACACATTATAACTGCAGCTTATTGAAAGGGTAAAAAATGGGCAGATTACTTTTCCTTTTAATGTTACATGAACAATAAATTCATGTTATTAATAAAGAACTGACCATAGGAAGCCTTCTGCAAACCTTTATTTGAAAGGAAAGGTAATACGAGACGTTAACTAGTAGATTGCAATTAAAATAATAGCACATAAAACTGACACTGTGCCTTTTAAGAACCTCGCAGCACCCCCTGTATCCCATCATTCCCTACTGGTGACTGGACAGTTCATTGTTCCTGGTCCTACTGTTAGGATCCCGGAGCACTGAGCTCTTCTTTTTTGACAAGAAATGTCAGAAAATTCTTTTTTAAACATTTCCAAATTATTTTCACTTGAATTTAGCCAGTACCCACAGTACTTAAAACATTTTTACTGACATAATTTTTAAAATTTTCTGTCAAAATATGCCTTCACTCTTCGTGAAGTGTCCTTCCTGTGGGAAGATGGCGGCTCAGACTGATCCCCACTCACTTTGTATTGTTTGCCTGCCATAGTCCCACCATCCTGACACCTGTCCTCAGTGGCCCACCATCAAGGACAGGGAGAAGGTCGGGCTTCATGGACTAAAGGAGAGAGGATCAGCTGGATCATCAAGAGACCTTGGGAACACCAGTCTTCTGCCAAAGAGCCCTCCTCTCGTCCCTAAGATCCCCACTGAGGTAGATCGCATGACAAACATCAAAAACGCGGTCCCTGTGGACGTCTAGGGGTACATCGAGAAAAATACTGGTTTGTTAACAGTCGATGACTTAAGACCCCATCGAAGGTGGGGGGTGACTCATTGCTCGACGTTGAAATACACCTGACGTTTGTCATTGAGTCACATCGTCGGCAAGGAGACACTATCAGTTGACTTAAAGAAACTCCTCGGTGCCGGGACGTCCATCGTTATCCAGGTCGGCGACCATGTGACAGTCATCACCGTCGAAGTGTCACGGCATGAGGCTGGGAGAAACATCACCATCGAAGCCTCCGCTGACGTCAATGAGACATCCGCCAAAGTTGAGGCCTGCGGAGATATCCTGCCTGATGTTGAAAGAGAAGCATTCATTGACGTTGAGAGACAAACATTTTCCCATACTGCAAAAAGGCCTCAGTCGAATTCAGCAGAGGTCCGGTGTGTCACAGTGGACTTGGTGGAATCAAGACCTTTTTCTCATGCTAGATCTAAGTCGCAGTGACTTTTAAAAATCTCCCCAAGGTGGTTGGAAAGTCTGTGGAAAAGACCTGTGCCTCCTAGTTCTGGCTCAGAATATTCACAAACACTCTGCTTTAAGGGTCAGACCATATACACCATCTCCGAAGTGAACACTTTCGGCAAGGTTTTCATCTGGCACACCACCGGTTCCTCCAATAGTCGCACCACATAGGAGTCCGAATCCATCACCTTGTAGACCAGGAAGCCCTATCCATCATCGTTCTAGATCTAGAACATCTAGAACAAGGTCAAGATCCAGAAGATCTAATACTGCATCATCAATGAATGGAAGGAGATCACCTTCTTGGTCCACGACGTCTCGTTCCTTAGTGCGAGATTATTCTCCTATGCTCTCAGATACACCTCCAGCAAGAGTGTCACCAGTTGACTATCTCTTGACCTTCAATGATGTCCTCATTAGAGGTGACAAAATTTAATTTGGACATTCCGACCACTGCAATGACTTCCTCTGTAATCTTTGACACATTGCATCAAAGAACAGCCTTAGGACTTCTGTTGCAACTGGTATCCAGACACTTCAAGCCTGCAATGCAGCTATTTTTAACTCCAGCATCATTGGGATCCGACCCATTTCGGATCCTTAAAAAATACAAGGATCCTGATACCATGATAGTGGCGGCTGCATGGAAATCACATTCTCCAGCGTCTTCCTCTTCTTTAGTTCCATCTGACAAATAGAGTAAGCAGATCGATGCCCTTGTTAAGATGGGTGGACCAACTGCTTCTTATATGAAGGTTGCCAGTTCCTCTGCTTTGCTTGGGAGTTATGACTGAGCCCTATGGGATTCGCTAGCCAGGTTCATGGAGAAACTGCCTAAGTAGGATAGGCAGGATTTGCAAGAAATACCTCATGAGGGTGACTTGGTGTTGAATGAAATTGAGTGCAGTGCAGATGCCTCAGACTTAGCGGCACATGGTTATGCACACTACATCTGTTCAAAAAGATCATCTTGGCTGCGTCTTACTGGATTGAAGCCAGAGACACAACACCGAGTCATGAACCTGCCATTTTCGGCTAACCTTGTGTGGTTACATAACGCCTGGGTACCATTTTACATGTTCCCGTTTAAAGTTGACATCGTTTTTAGGTCGAGCCTAGCGGCAATGCGCATGCGCTGCTCGCTCTGCGAAGCATGCTGTAATAGAGTATGCAGTGGGAGCCCCGCCCACTCTGCTCATATTTTTAATTGGCTGGTGTCATTGTCCTTTGTAAAAGCTGAATTCCGATTCATTGAGGCATAACGACTGGACCTTTTACTAGTGGTGTTACACGGCCTGCATTATAAGTGGGTGAGCACTATTTTGTTTATTGACAGTATTGGGGACAATGGCAGCCGATTTTCTTGTACCGCTCTAAATTGTATGCTGAATGCGGCGCCCGCTTTAGGGACACGGCGCTCAGTTTACATTTAAAAAAAAATAAACTTTGATGTTGAGTGCGACGCCCACTTCAGGCACACCGCGCTCTGTGTTTTTTTTTTTTTTTACTTTAATAACAGCGGCCGGGCTCGCAGGTACGTCATTCAAACAATTCGCAATCGTGGTGAGGCGGGTTATCCAAATCTAAAAACAGCAAAAAAGGTTTTCTTTTTGACAAAGGTTATCAGCTGCCTGTGTGCTACCAAGGACGCGGTGCTCCGCTTCTGGGTGTTTGCGTAACAATTTATTGTATTTTGGGACTTGCAGTTCCGGTTTACTTCACTCGATCCGGTGGAACAAAAACACCAGAAAAGCAAGGATTTTTGGAAGTAAAGCCCAGGACATGAATATTGCGCCCTGGTACCTCGGAATCACAAGGAAACTATAGTTTTGATAACACGTGTCTAGAAAGTCTACCCATAACTAACCATTGCCATATGAGCCGTGCTCAGCATGCAGGGAAACACTGCCCTCTGCTGCACGAACAGACAAATAATCGATAGCTGAACATAGGTGCCACATGCCCCCCATGTCCACTAGTCACGGCTCTTGCCGAAAGCATAGTCAATGAGTTGACTCATTTTTCGTGTGTCACTTTTCACCCAGTTCTGGCTTTCTGGCAAACAGCATTTTGCATTCTAGGATTTGTAATTTCCCGTTTTGTGTTTAATCTTAAAAACACAAGCTTGCTGAGTTATTAACGTTGTCACTCATGAAATTAGACCATTTGTCCAGTATTCACACAGCACTTGGCATCCTCATACTTAAAGACCCATTCCTATTACAGGAAAGGAACAAACATTTGCAATGCAATAGGTCTCGCATTTACGCAAGTTTGAGCTATTGGCATGGTAAATGACAGTGCCTTTTATTTATGTTTTGGTTTTTAAAAATAAATAAAAGGCATTGTCATTTATAATGCCAGTAGCTTAAATTTGTGTAAACACGAGTCCTATTGCATTGCAAATGCTTGTTAAACAATGACATTTGACACACATTAGCTTGCACAGTCATATGGGATAATGTTCTCAGAAATACATTTGCTCACACTTACACTAATTCGTAGGCATATTATCAGGCCTTTGAACATCCTGTACAAGGGCTAAGTTCACTGCGCAAAATGTTGTTTGTTGTCCGTTTCACAAGAGCTCTGTGAGGGTAGAATAAACAATAACAGGCGAGTTGAACTTCAGCTTAGAGAGAATGGGTGAAGTTTATTATAAAACTCAACCTAGCCTTTGTTTAGGCAAAGGAGCATTTTGATGGGACTGTCGAGGTCGCCCCATGCCGGAAGTTCAGCCCAGCTGAATTCCGTTACTATCCTGTGAAGGACGGCGGCCTGCTGTACACCAAGACGGGCTCCTAAATTACACTATGGGTGGTTAGACCACGCTATGGTATTCTGGTAGATCTCCACACCCTAAGCATATTAAGATAGGAAGCACTTGTATAAATACAAGTTTATGTCTTCATATAATAAATGTAACAGCATAATGGTTTAGCTATTCATTTTCTTTACCAATCTCGTAATGCTGATTAGTCCGTTTTGCTTCCTTCTATTAATCATTGCAGCGCACATATTTTACACACGAATCCTATTGCTTCAATAAATGTTTGTAATGCCAATTTGAGTATTTATTGTGTGTCCTTTTGGGCATACCCGAGTTACTAACAAAAGGGTTAGATCGGTTTCCACGATTTCCTTGAGGAATCGGAGTTGCATGTTCTAAGGTTGCACATGCCATCCAGTACCATGTAAGGTTAGAGGTCCAGATGGTGCACTGTGAGCCAGCCTGGACTTAGGTTAGCTTATGCTGATGGTATTTACGGACTTAGTCCCGTATAGTTTTGACAGTTATGGTGCCCAAACGCACAGTCTTCTAAGAAAGTAAGAACCGTGACACATGGCACCACCAATGTTCTAGCTTGTTTACTTATTTAATGGGGCTTCTGAGTAGTTTTTCTTTCATGTGCCCAAATACCCTATTCACCATTTTAACCGGAGACGTCCATGGGGTTAGTGATAATTCCTCAGCAAAATAGGGAATCCCTATTTCTGACTGTCGGTTGTTTAAGCTTGAACCTTTAAAAAAAAAAAAAAAAAAAAAGTATAATACCCCACAATAGCTACCCTCTCTGAATCCCACATATTCAAATGGCTGATCCAGCACAGGTAAATACCACTACATTGCAGACATGCACTAACACAACAAGGACTTCCTCTTACTTGGGGGTATGTTACCTTTGTGGTAGAGGGCCACGAAGATTATAGAACAGAGGTATTCTATTCATGGGACACATTCCCGTCTGTAAATGCAATAGTACCAAACAACTATAGAGCATATGAGGATTGAGAAATTCCATTGACATATCAAGAACACATGAACTGGTTTCAAGGCACCCTACCACATAAATTTGAAAATGTCACACTGGGTCCCCTCAGTAATGAGGGAGCAACATTGTCATTCCTAGCCGGCTATACACCATGTCCACAAATATGAGTTCTCACAGTGGCAGAACTTCGTACACTATACACGGGTATAGTTACACTATATAGACTAATACAATTCATTATGCGAACCATAACAACAACCCCAGCAAGGTCTGTTGAAATTGCACAACCACAATTGGCAATGCCTGGAATTATTCCAGTGACTTTTACTGCTGTTAAGGGCAAGGCTACCGTCAGACTGGGTGAGATTCCATTCTGGGTGCATGAAAAAAAATCAGCTCGAAGCAGTGTTTCCCCATACAGGACTCCAAGAAAAACATAATTCTCGCAACGTGCCTTCCTTTGGGAATGGTTCCACTGGTAGAAAACTGTGCTACATGGGGCACAGTATTTGCCGTGATCTATACCATAGCGCATCATACACCATCATTAACTGTTTTGCCAGAGGTGCTTAAACAGATTTAAAATCAATACGGGGCAGCCCCTGCCCTGGATTTGGGGATAAAATTAATGGGCACTTTTGCTACATATCCTCAGTGATATTAAGTAATATAAAATGGGTAGCAGCAGCATTGGCAGTACGCTAATGTCTCACGCAGGTCACTCTAGCAGACCAAGAGCGCAAACTATCTAAAATTATTTCAGAAACCTATACATCAATTGATTGAGATAATTTGGGGACCAGACCTCACAAACCACAGCTCGAGGGTAATTCTGAAAAGGATAACTTAAAAAAAGGCACCACTCCTATCTTAAAAAGAAAAGGCTGGAACAATAAGAAAAATAAAGAAACGACTAAACCACGGGGTAGATATCCTCCACAGGAATCCTCTGAAAAGCGCTATAATTTATGTATCTGTGAAACAAATACCTTGATATGTATGAGGATACTGAGTTCCTTTCAGCGGGTCATCCGAAAAACACTTGGAGTGAGGAGGACGGCCAGAGCAGAGGTTGGAGGAGTACGTGAAACCAAAGAAGTACTCGCAAAGCTCTTCTGACTTCATAATAAAAAAGGAAGGAAATCTTCCACCCCAAAAGCCTCAATTTAAAACGAAGGCGGTGTCTGGGATAAAAGTTAATCATGCCACAGATATTGAAGACTCTGCTTCTGAACGGGGAGTGGGATCTGACTCTGCTAGACAGCGAGGCAGAAATCACAATAGTTCGTCTGTATCTTCAAGAGTGTCTGGCGGTAGTAGCAGCTAGCAACTATGCCCAGGTAGAAACACCGGACCTGAGACTTAAGTGTCCCAAGTCAGTTGTGTGAGTTACAACTTCCGAATGCAGGTTGAAATACCTCGCACTGTTAACGTTCTCTTTCTCTTTCTGTTACGACATTCTCTTGGATGAAAAAGACTGGCCTCCTGAGTTTGTTAGATAAGTCCCAGGGGGAAAAAAGTGTAATACTGCCAGCCTTTTCTGACCTTTTTCCTGAATCAGTAAAACATACAAACGCCAAGGAGTGGGGCCTTGCACAAGCCGTGGCGTTATACCACAGTCACGTGGGTTGGGATGAAGGATCCCCTTACCGTAATATATCTGTAAGGTCAAGCCTACAAGTGCAACCGCAATACCCCATTAAACACAAGGCAAAACGACAGGTTGGAGAAATACTTACTCACACAACTTGAAAATCAGGGTGTAATTGAAACTTGTACCTCACCAATGAACAATCCTTTCTTTCCCATAATGAAACCAGGCCATTCATATCACTTAGTCTTAGACTGTAAAAATTAAATAGTGCTACTCGCACCTGTGTAGTACAAAATGCTCATGGCGCGGCACTAATGAAAAATATAGTGTACAAAAAATATAAAACCACATTAAACATCTCAAATGGTTTTTCGCCAAAACATTGTACCTGAAAACAGGTATTTGACAGCATTTACTGCCCCGGGCTCTCAAAACCAATTTTGCCATTTTCCACAGGGATAAAAGAATAGCTCTGAGTTGTTCTCAGCCCGGGTAACAGACCTGTTACAATCCAAGACAATGAAGCATTGTCCGATGTCGACGACATATACTTGACGGATGATGATTAAGAAACCCACTTGACCAGAGTAGATGGCATAATTCTGGAATTTGCTCTTGTGGTCTACAAATTCAACTTAAAAAAATAAGAAATTGCCCATCTCTGTGTCCTGTTCTTGGCAAAAGCTTAGCAACACATTTCTTAGAGAAGTGTGTGCTTTTACAAACACCAAACATATTGAAAAGGGTAGAATCAGTATTGGGTTTTCTGAATTTTGGTGGAGCATACTTACCAAATTATGCACTATGGGTAAAATTATTTTAGGATTTTATTTGTCCAGACTTTTCAAGCATACATTGGACATCAGAACGCACACAGATCTTGCTTTCAGTACAAGCTGACATGTTAGCTTCAAAATACTAACACATACATGTCAACACCACAAACTTGGTGATCCTCGTAATTGCGGGAACTTTGGGTTACAAATGTCACATTCAAGGATGACACTGTACCAATTGCTTCTAAATCACATTTATACTTCAGTGCAGAAATGCGTTTACACCAACAGACAAGATACCGATTGCAGTGCAGACAGCTGTAGTGAAAGAAAGATCATTATCTCAGGGAAAACGCACAAGTGTTGTGACTTTCATCCTAGCCTAGAGGATGTGTCAAAGGCCAGCATTCCTAACGCGAAAACCTTGCATCCTAGATGGATATAGTGGGCTAACTCACTCACAGCAACAGATGTAGACTATGTCTTTGACTCTACATTACAAACACGAGCATGCCTACAATATGAACCAGAATACCTTCTGCCCAATGAAATGCCTCTAGATCAGTATGACTTTATAGTTTATACTGATAGTTGTGCCTAGCCAGCAGTTCGAACCAAACACCAAAACTCTGCTGCTTGCACAACGAACAAGGGTAAAATGAGGAATGGAGAATTCCAACCTCTTAAAACATTCACACAGGTACTAGGTGATTGCACTGCACAGCTGGCTGAACTAAAAGTTCTAATTCTGGCACTTGAGAATACTGATCCTGAATTCCCGCACTTAGTGTGTGATTTGTATTATTGTGTCCAGTCTTGAAATGAGTATCTACACTATTGGAGCCAGAATGGATTTCGAGATTCTAAAGGGTGCACTATCAAGCATAAAATCCTTAGGGACAGGTGGCAAAAATTACAGTGGGTTTGCCATGGGCTCATGTTATTCACACGTGAGCCACCAACATGTAGGGATACACATTGCAGGTAATTCACTGGCCGATGAAGCCGCAAAGGCAACAGTGCAAACTGCTGTCGGACCTGTAGTGGCTCGTTCTAACACAAGGATAGATTGAGACATAATGAAGGCTGTCACAGCTTCGCTCTGTGGCACCCTCTTACTAAAATGGTTTTTCAGCAAAATACTCGTACCAGCTAAGTGTGCTAAACATTCCGTTTGCTCATCTTTGTGGAGTGGGGGATAGAGTAATTGAGACCAAATTATAATAATAATAATCATATTTGTAAAGCGCGACCATATCGCCCCTTAATGTTTCAAGGCAATGGGAGCCATTGGGGAGATTAAGTGAGCTATTGCCCAGAGTCACATGATGAGGAGCTGATCTGCCGCTGTCTGGAACCGTGATCCTGTGCTCCAGAGTCAGATGCTCTGGCCGCTGCACCACACCGCTCCTTTATTCACACCGCAAACTAGAATTCATACTAGCAGCACATGAGGGTCTAGTATTTGCTCACGCAGAGGGGGGTGGGGGGGCGGCAACAATCCCGCTATTGCAGCAAGTCTATAGCTGGCCAGGTCATTACAGACCGACTAAAGACTGTGTCCTTAAATGTGATATTTGTCAACAAATAAAGATTTCTAGCACAGCACGCCCACCACAGTCACCTCTTTTAATATTAAACACGCCTCTTCCTTGTGTTTAATCTGGACCACTACACACCAATGGCTCTTTTAAATATATTATGTTAGCAGTGGATTCCTGTTCTGGATTACTATGGGTATGGCCATAGAGATCGACTGACGCTTGAACTGTTATAAAAGATTTGCAAGTCTTCATCGGCACATATGCAGTAGCCACATTCCATTCGGACAAGGGCCCAGTGTTTGCCTCTAAGACTTACTGGGATACCATGGGAAAATTGGATGTGACTGTGCACTACTCTTGCCCTACCAACCTGAGGGAAATGCGGTAGCGGAGAGAAAAAACTGTGACTTTGAAGCAGTATTTAACAGCTAGAGTATTAGGTTCAACTCGCAGTTGGGTCCAGTTCCTGTATGGGGTACAGAGAGTTTTAAACAATCTGCTAGGAAGGCCCTTGGATGGACAGACTCCCTATGAAGTCCAGTTTGGGGTTGAGATGTGGGTTCCAGACCTTGTCAGTCCTAGTGTACTGCTTTTGACATTACTGAACGTTTGGCTTTCTTACAAAAGCTGAAAGACTTCCAAATCTAACTAAGCAACAAGCTACAAAAATGTTCTGCCACTGGCGAAGTGCAGGCACTACCAGCAACTCCTGGCTGGATTCCAAAAATCTGTGATCTGGTTAGGGAGAAGATTGTGGACAAAAAAGAACTTGGCCCATCTTACAGAGTGCCTATCCTGGCTGTTGAAGGTACCAGAACTGTACTTTTACTGCCCCTTGCTGTTGGTAAACACAAAACGTTTGTGTCAATAGATCTGATCTAACCTCACCCTGTGGCCAGTCCTACAGAGGGGGCCACAAGTTCTCTACCTGCCTCCTCTCACTACCGTACAGGAAATCCCGTTACAAGCTTTAGCCAACGCTGAAGTTTCTTCTCCCATGCTGGGGACAGCTGACACTTAAGTGTTGCTACTTCAAGTCACATCAACTAACACACACAATCAGCGTGTGCGAATTTACAGATCTCAACACAGGCAATCAACAAAGCTGTTTACTATATACCACCATTGGAGTTAACTACATCTTCTTCACAGCTGAACGAGGCCCCCTACATTTGCACAAACTGCTTAGGCTATTTTGTCGACATTGATGACTTTTCTTTGGTTTCGTCAGTCCCACCACTGCATGGATTTCATGGATTTATAATTTGGCTTAAAAAGAAATACTTAGTTTCTCCTTGGATTTACATTTGGCTTACCATTTCACTACTTTTTCTTTTCCTTCCAATTGGTTTTGTGACACTATTTCTTTTTTTTTTGCTTCTGAATGGACACTATCTCCCAGAACGCACTGCTATTGTATTGGTAACCGAGGTATTGAAGCCTCATTCTTCACCACATAAAGTGCGAAGAGACCTGTCCCTTGTGAACATTTCCAAATTATAGTAGTGTTTGACTGAAAGAGACATTGCAGATTCCATATTTTTTAAAGATTTCTCTCCAGGCAGCGTCTCTGATTGGAATATTTGTACAGTGAGGACAATGCTAGATGAATTAGAGCATTATACTGTATTTGAAAGTGAAGATGTATATAGTGGTACATATAATTTTGATGAAATGTTCTGTTTTCACCATTATGCACACCTTTTCTTACAGAAAGCAAGTACTCCACATGCAGTATTTAATTACACACAGTAGGAACCCTGCCCTACACCACCAGTGGGTAGCTCCAAGACATTTGCACAGAAGTTTGCATATTTTTCTGGCAACAACCAGGTAGACCCGGAATCTTATTACTATAAACGTATCCCTTCCCCTGCAAAGAAAGTATGCTAACTGACACAAAGCAAATTTATTCAGCCCCTTTTATTTCACCAGTGTGACTTTTGAACAACAATATTGATTTAAAATCTGTTTGAGGAACTAAAGACTGGAAAGTTCAAGCAAATGATGCTTTGTTTAGGGCATGGCCCATACCAAGATAAGTTATTTTCCTGAACAAAACTATGCAGCAAATATCCTCCTTCGGCCTAGCCAAGATAAAAGATATGAATACACAATATATTCCTACATTTGCACGTTTTGAGAATTGGCAGTAATTCACAAACTACACAGAGGAAACATTCAACAGCATGCTCAGGAATGGTACATACAATTCTTAATATTCCAGTCAGGAGGGTTGATTACTGAGGCCATTAGATACTATTTGTGTCAAGCATGGTTTCTAAACAACACTAAAGGTTTAAGTATAAACAGGTAAGACCCATGTTACGTTCAGACACAACGCTAGGGGTAGTACCGATATATAGCTTTGTAAAATTGTGCCTAGAATGGCTAAAACATTTCCACGTTAGGTGAGGTGAAAGAACACTTGTCTCTCCTTTCTAATGACATAGGTTTACAGGATTTCTTGCTAGCTACTAGAAAGCCACACTAAAAGCGCTTTTTGTATGCAATATACAACGGAGTGTGGAAAGTTTCAAAGCAAGAAGCTGCCGAGCAGATATGTTAAATTGACAGAGCTAATTTATAAAAGGCTCTAGCAGTAGTTTACAATAGTATGACTACGTTATCCTCAAGGATTTATTCTCTAAGTAACATTGTGTCATCTGCTATTGACATCATCCAAAGTGGCATGTCCCTTTTACAACATGGACAAACACAGCTTAGGTCTATCACGCTATTGAGATGGACGTTACAAACTTTGCGCAATGGTCGCGGTCCCTAGAAGCATTTAAACGCCACAAGATTATTTCTGCCATACAATTTGACAAAAGAACAGAAAACCATGGCAGGGAAGGACGCGGCATACGCAATGTTACACATAGAACATCTAGAGAAATTACCATTCACTGTGGCGAAGACACCATCAGCTGATTAGATAATTCATGGGTTTATATCTCTGCCAATTTCAACATTCCACTTTAAGAATTGCTTACAACACTATCAAGTAGGCAGATATGAAGCATTAGTGAAAAGATTTGTACATCATTCATGGATCCTGCCTTTCGTTCACCTGTGTAGAAATGGAGGTACTGAGTTTTTTCTTTGCGGTACGGACTGCGAAAACAGTTTAGCCCATTCACTAGTTTGCAGGGAGGTCATTTTTCATGCAGCATGTAATGCGTCCAAGGCAAACTTGGTCTGTTGCCTGAAAGGTTCCCCAACTATTGTAATTCAGCTGGTATTAATATTACTTTCAAATGGGAGTTATTTGATGATGAACCGCCAAGGTTTTTGTGGGACGAAGCTGGGAGTACTCTGTCGGGCCAAGAACGAGGACCTCGAAGCCAGGTCCCAGCAAAATAATCTGCGAATAACTGGCCTGCCGGAGTCGACCAATACGGGAAAACTGGAGTCATATGTTGAGGACATTCTCAGGGAAATTTTCGGTGCGGAAAACCTGTTGACGATGCTCATTGTGGAAAGAGCCCACCATTCGCTGGTGGTGCGCCCGCTCCTGGGTGCTTCGCCAAGGCCGAATGTTGCACGGTTAATAAACTAGAGGGACCGCAATTCATTCCTGCGCCTGGCGTGTGAGGGGGCGCCATAAACTACTGTGGTAACGACTTGGCCTTCTACCCGGACTTTACTGCTTCGGTTGAGGCAGCCAGGCGGGAATTTCAGCCTGTCAAAAAATTGCTACTTGAAGATAACATACCATACGCCATGCTGTACCCTGGCCGACTACACATCGGATCAGATGGCAACGCCAAGATATATACAAACCCGAAATCCTCCATGGAGTATGCCAAAACACTTAAAAGGAGGCGGCACGACGGGTCCGTGGCCCCGGAAGATGAGGAGGACTTATGATCGCCGCCTAGCGGTGCCTTTAGTTCTGCTTTGCGGTGCTCTTCTGGTGCTATAAGAGCAGGAATAGTTGCCGAGGGCCATGGAGGATGGGTGGTAGCTGACGGTGGCTACCATGGAGGTGAGGTCTCCCAACGGCCATGTACTGTGCGCTTTCTTGTTAATGCGTGAGTATTGAAATGCCTCAGTTGTTCATGACTTTACTCATACTGGCCCTGCTGCTGATAGAGTACTGGACTGATGAGCTACTATATTGTTCAAGTTTGGCCAACTCCCTGACATCTGGGAGGAAGATTGCACTCTGGTTTTCCCCTATGGGTGTAGCCCACCTCTGTCCTTGGGAAATGGTTTGTGTTGGGCTTATGTTTACATGTTTTTGGGATGGCTTTAGCATGTTGTGGGTGCTGAAGTGGGTGGGGGTGGGTTGTTGGTTCATGTTCTGGTACAGATGCAGTGCAGATCTCAAATGAAGGTCACCTCGGAGTGCTTGGCTGCCGGCAGTCTCGGCAGTAACGACTACAACAGGTTAAGAATAGACAATGGGAAGCCCGGGTGGTACCATTAAATTGATAACGTGGAATGTGCGGGCCGCAATAATCCCAAGAAAATACACGAGGTTATAACATACCTTGATAGGCAGGGTATCCAGTTGTCGTTCCTGCAGGAGACACATCTCACCAAGCACACCAAACAAAACGTGGGGGCCCGCTGGGCCGCAGTTAGAGTGGCTGCGTCATATTCCACATATTCCATAGGTGCGCTCCTTTTGCTGGGTACTCCTTTCACATTAACCCATTCGGAAACAGATGATCAGGGGAGGGTGCTCCTTTTGCAGGGCTGCCTGGGTGGCACGAAGCGGTTTGTAAACTCATATGGTCCCAACGCAGATGACCCTGCGTTCTATAATGATATCTGGAGACGCATAGCAGCGCTGCCCCCCTCAGCTGTGATATGGGGGTCGATTTAAATGTATATCTAGACCCGCAGTTAGAAAGATCAGCCAACACAACATGGCATGGAAAACAAGCTGCGCAAATGATAAGTGAGATAATGGAAGCAGAGGGCCTGGTTGATGTGTGTAGATGTTGCAACACTGCTGGCAGGGAGGGCACGTTTGTCTCTTCAGTGCATGGCTCATGGTCCAGGCTGGACTACTGGCTTGTATCCAGGGAAGTAAGTGCATGGACAGTGTTGGTCAAACACCTCGCTAAAACACTTTCTGAGCATGCCCCTGTACTTTTGGAGCTTGTCATACCGACCTACACTAGGCCAGCTTTCCAATGGCGACTGCAGGCTTCGTCGCTACTGGATCGAGTATTTTGCGTCACGATGGGTGCAGCCATACAAAACTTTTTCTCGGAGAATGAAGGTACGGTGGACGGGGCTGGCTTAATGTGAAGGGCCTTCAAAGTGACATAGGAGCGCAGGCAGGGGTTCTCAAATCACTGCAGACTCAGCTGTGTGGATTAGAGGATTGGATCCGTGCGCTTGAGCGTCAATATGAACAAGCACCCACTCATACACTGTTGGCCCAGATAAGAGATCTTATAACAGAATACAACGATGTGGCTCAGCAGGAGTCCCGACCAGGTCCAAAAGATGGATAGCGCGATGATATGGGGATGAGGCAGACCGGGCCGCTCGCTGGCCGGTAAATTGCAGGCACCTAGAAGCCAGGGTCATATTGTTGAAATAATAGACAGAGACCTTGTAGCTCAGCACACTACACCGGAGATCAGCCGGGTCTTAACAAGGTACAGCTCTGACCTGTATGGTCCGGTGCCGCTTATTGCAGAATCCGAGATCTCAAACTACTTAGATGACATTGCTCTGGGCTTGCTGTCCCTGGGACAGGGGGAGTATCTCATGCAGCCCTGGACGATTGAAGATGTTAACGAGGACATAATGTCGCTCCCGAATGGTAAGGCAGGTGGGCTAGATGGGCTGCCCAGTGAATTCTACAAGGCGTACACGACTCATTAGCCCCCAGATTGCTGAAGGTCTTCACAGAAGCATATGAGACAGGCGCACCTTCCCCCCTCTCCTTGAAGGAAGCCCTTATAGTGACACTGTTGAAGCCCGATAAGGTACCCAATAGATGGGAATCATATAGGCCGCTCTCTATGATAAATATTGATACCAAAACATTGGTTAAAATAATTGCTAATAAACTGCAACACTTGGTCCCAAATCTGGTTTTGCCGGATCAATCGGGGTTCGTACCTAAGAGATCCACCCCACATAACTTGCGTACTAGATTCGCGGTGTTGCATCGGTTGGACCCCAAGCTTCCCGCTGCAGCGGTCCTTTTGGATGCGCCCAAAGCTTTTGATTCGCTACACTGGGAATTTGTTTGTAGTTCTGCAATGCATGGGGATCCCGCCCTTTTTTCTGAAATGGGTGCGCCTCCTTTATTCGGGGCCGGCGGTCAGGGTGCGCGTGAATGGACTGGTCACTGATCCCATAAATATCTGTAGGGGAACTAGGCAGGGCATCCTCTTATCCCCAATGCTGTTCTCTCTGGCACTTGAGCCTCTGGCTTGTAAGATATGGCAGGGCCATGCCAATGCGGCACTGGGCTTCAGACAGCGACCGCTTGCCATCTCCCTATATGCAGATGATATGCTTTTGTATGTTAGAGAACCTGCGATACACTTGGAACAATATTCTGGCCTGGGCATTAATTGGAGTAAGTCCATGGTGTTTCCCCTTACTGAGTGTACAAAGGCGCAGGAGCTGGAGTTCCCGCTTGCCTGGTCGAGTGAACCTGTGAGATACTTGGGAGTCTGGGTGCGCAGAGACTCCGAAACAATATTGCGTATGAACTATGGGCGAGTACTGGTTAAATAAATGATCAAGTTGCCAGATGGACCCGCCTCCCTCTGTCTCTAGCGGATAGGATAGCTGTTGTCAAGATGGCGATCCTCCCTAAACTGTTATATCTTTTTGTGAATATCCCAATAGCACTAAAAGTCATGTTTCAGGCTGTGCAGTCATGTCTACTGGGATTGGTCTGGGCGGGCAAAAAGCTGAGATGTAGCTGGGACACCCTGATGCAACCATTCGAAAGGGGCGGCTTTGAGGCCCCAGATCTCCGATTATATTATCTTTGTGCGCAAACCCAATTTGCACACTACTGGTACTTCCCACAGCGTTTCCTGCCGCACCTGGCAGTGGAGGCGGATTGTGCACATCCTGTCCCGCTGACTGCCAAGGTATTGCACAACAGAACACCAGTGAATAGGATGGAGAAAAACACAGTTACATGCACTATCAGGGCGTGAAAGGCCCTGGCAGTCTGTGCAGGGCTTGAATGTTTGTATGCACCGGCTATGCCAATTGCTGCACACCTGAACATCTCAGCGGCACAGAAGGCTGGGGCATTGCGTACTATGTCCACCGCAGGGATCACTAAAATGGGGGATATGTATTTAAATGGAAAGTTTCTATCCTTGGGCGACTTCACAGCAGGGCATTAATATAATGCAATGCAAGGGTTTGTCTACACCAGGTTGTGCATAGCTGTTAGGGCAATGGACCCGGGGTTCCCAAACGAGCGGAAGATGCTGAAAGCACTGCAAATTGTGTTGGGAGAGTCCAGAGGGCTTATCTCTAGAATGTATAATGCATCCCAAAGAGAAACTGATGTAAAATGCTCTCCCTCCTTTGCAAATTGGAATAGACAGCCGCCAGTGGCCTGGGAAGACTAGGAAGCGTGCTGTGCATTGACTGGCCGCCTCACTGCTAACTGTGATCTTAGGATAATACATTTTAAATTCCTGCATCAAATGTATTATACACCATTGAGACTGCAGAAATATGGGCTACGTGAGGATGCTAGATGTGCGAGATGCGGGGAGGATGGGGCAGACTTTGCGCATCTGGCATGGACCTGCAATTCTGTCTTTGATTTCTGGGCGAAAGGAACTCCAACACTATGTTATGTTATTTATAGCGCCCATAGATACTCCGAAGAGTGTCCCGGCGCGAACCTTGAGGAGTAGGGCGAGTCCGTTTAGACAAAAATAAATGTTTTCAGGTTTTTCCTGAAAAGAGTGGGGTCCTGAATGCTACGAAGAGTAAAGGGCAATGAATTCCAGGCCAGGGCAGCTTTCAAGGCAAGGGAGCTGCCACCCATCCTTTGCCGTTAGAATCGGGGAACCTGGACCAGGAGTTTTGAAGTGGAGCGCAGTTGTCTCGAAGGAGTATAAAAAGAGAACCGCTTTCGTAGATAGATAGGGCCTGAGCCAAGAAGGGTGCGATGTGCAATGACTAAGGATTTGAATTTGACCCGTTCTGCAATGGGAAGCCAGTGTAGTGTGCGCAGATGTTGTCTCACGCTGCTTCTAATGGGGATGTTGAGGAGAAGCCTGGCCGCAGCATTTTGAACTACCTGTAGCTTATTAAGCAGATAGCCAGGGATGCCAGCATCCCGGGCATTAGCATAGTCTAACCGGGATAAGATAAGGGCACGGGTGACCGTTCCTTTAGCAGCCCTTGGGAGAAGTGGAAGAAATTTCCTGAGGGTTTTAAGTAGCCCAAAACAATTACCGGCAAGCTTCTTGATCTGAGTTGAGAACGAAAGGTTCTCCTCAAACCAAACCCCCAGATTCTTAGCGGGTTTCCCCGTAGAGGCTGGCATAGCGAACTCAAATGGCCAGAGCGTTTCTCTGCACTGAGGCGGAAACTTTCCATAAAGGAGTATTTCTGACTTCTCTTCATTACACTTAAGTTGAGCAGAGGCCAGCCAGTGAAAGACTGTGGTCAAACAATGTTTTGCGGAGGAGATGGAGCCCTCATTTTTCCCCCATGTGAACAGGAGCTGGGTGTCATCAGCGTAGGCAATAATTTTTGCCCCCAAGTCCTCCGCTAATTGGACCAAGGGGGTAACGTAAATGTTAAAAAGAAGAGGGCTAAGGGAGGACCCCTATGGGACACCTGTAGCCACTATCTGAGGAGATGTAGAAGACGGGGGGAGCCATAGCTGTTGCATCCGTCCCTCCAAAAAGGACTCAAGCCAGCTCCAAGCAGTGCCGGATACACCAATCTCAGCAAGTCGAGTGAGCAGCAGCGAGTGCGGAACAGTGTCGAACGCCGCCAACAGGTCAAGCAAAATCAATGCTCCCCTCCCGCCGGCGTCCAGACACTCCTGGATGGCCTCAGAGATTTCCACCAGGGCTGACTCAGTGCTATAGGAAGCCCTGAACCCTGATTGAGCCGGATGTAAAAGGCCCGAGCTTTCAATGAACTCTGTAAGCTGTTTAGTCACCACTTTTTCACACACTTTTGCCACACTAGGCAAAAGGGTGATGGGACGGTAATTCACTGGGCTCAGGGGGTCAAGAGATGGCTTTTTCAGTAAGGGTAGAATCTTGGCCAGCTTCCAGACTGCCCGGGACAAGAGCCTCCTGTAGGGACATATTAATGAGGCTGTTAATTTCTGGTTTAACAGTCTCTGCAACGGCTGCCAGAAGTCTGGCTGCGCAGGGGTCCGAGGGAGAGCCTGATTTTAAGCTCTTAAGAATTCTCAATGAGCAGGACAGGTCGATGGGCGTGAAGGCAGTCAGGGAGTAAGTGGGGATAGCAGGTGGATCTCCAGAAAGGAGGGGCCCAGCTTTAACCCTGCTGCAGGAGGTAAAAGAGGCCTGGATAGTACGAATTTTGTCCACAAAATAACTTGAAAGATTTTCGCACCAAGAGTCTGAGGATGGGAGAGTACGCAATTGGGCTTTGGGAGCCAGGAAGCTCTGGACGATGGAGAAGATTTCCTTGGTATTGTTCCTGGCAAGGTTGATGTGGGCCGAATAGTAAAGGCACTAACATTGATTGTAGTGGAAACAGTGGAATGCACACCAGAGATATGCTTGCTAGGTCTGGTAAAAAGGCTTAAGCCATGCAACATGCGAATAGTAGCCGTCACCACCCTCCTGGCGAAACGCATGGTTGCAGAGAATTGGGGTGGCAGATCGACTCCCACAGTTGCACAATGGATTAAAGAACTTGTATACTGTAAGGAACAACTGGATACGTATGCAGAGGAACTGCCTGAGGCCTCTAGGTCCAAAGAGTTTTGTGCGCCGCTGACTTGCTATCTCCTGGATCACCCAGACATGGTTTAATCTTGTAAGCTCATGCATGGGTGGCATATGGATAAGCTTGCTGATCAAGGTTTGAGCATGGATATGCGGCGGCTGTGGAGCCAGAATATGCTGTATGGTATTGCACTGCACATGTTTCTGTTTCTTATTGTTTGTATTTTGATATCTGTTTGTTTTATGTCGCCGGATGCTTGCTGTTATGTAAAAGTACATATCTCTCACACTATTGCACCCATGGTGAGTTGACATGGATAATGTAACCCTGTATCACTCTTGGTGACAAAAGTCAATAAAAAAAAATGATAAAAAAGAGCACTATACATTTAAGACTTTTAGGTTTCATGACAACTTATATTTTAGCACATGTTTTATGAACCTTTTAGTTGCCTTGCAAATAAGGAGTGGGTTACAGGTTACATAGGCCCCTGCAAAAATCGCCTCCATTTTACATGTTCACTTTAAAAGTTGACATCCTTTTAAATCAATTACTTTTGACAAACATTGGCTTGCGCAGCCGTATGTGAAAATGTTCTCAGAAGTACATTTGCTTACACTCACACTTCGTAGGCATATTGTCAGGCCCTTGAGCATTCTGTACAAGGGCTAAGTTCACTGCGCAAAATGTCATTATTTATTGTCCGTTCGGCGACAGCTCTGCGTGGCTAGAATAAACAATAACAACCAGACTAGAACTCATAGAGAGAATGGGTGAAGTTTATTATACAAACTCAATCTAGCCTTTGTTTAGGCAGAGGAGCATTTTGACGGGACTGCTGAGGTTGCCCCATTCCGGAATTCTAGCTCAGCTGAATCCTGTTACCACCCTGAGAAGGACAGCGGCTTGCTTTACACCAAGATCCATCTTCATAGACCATCCAGAGGAAGAGCCTGCAATCGCAGGAAAGCTTCGTGCAAAATTCTCTTTGCTTCAGGTTCCCTTCTACTGTTCCTCCGGCAAAAACATCATGGTACCAGCCAGACCTCCTGCAGTCAGAAGTCAACACTCTTATGTAGAAGAGGCCTTAGAGGAGGTTCAATGTCCTCAAAGGGATTCTGAAATGTATTCCTGTTATTTTCTAGTAAAGACAGGACCAAAATAAGAGTTCAAATCCATCTTAGACCGGAGAGTGCTCAACAATACATATGAAAGGTTCCGAATGCTGGCCCTTCACCAAATCTATCCACAGCGGCATCATGGAGTTTGGCTGTGTGTGATAGCCCTTCAAAATGCACATTTCCACAGTCCGATTTCCAGAATTCTTCAGAAATTTCTCTGTTTCAAAGTGGGATCTCGGCACTATCAGTGCAAAGGACTACCCTTCGGCCTCAAATCAGCCCCACAAACGTTTTTTTAAATGTATGGGTGTGGTCGCAGCATTCTTAAGGAAACAGAAAATCTTAATGTATCCTTATCTGGACGACTGGCTGATTAAAAGTTCCTCACCATCGCAAACAAAGGAACATTTTCACATCTGTGGCAAGACACTTTTTAATCGGGATCTTCGTATCAACTTCCAAAGTCTCCAGCATGGGTACTCGGAATTTTTTTTCCCAAGGGCCACAAAGTTTGGTCTGTGATGTGACGAGGGCTGCATCGATGCCAGCAGGGTGGCGATTTCGGGCGGGGGGATGCAGTAAGGTGGGTATAGGGGAAGGGAAGTATATGCATCTAATGGCTGAATTGCGCAATGTGGAACCAGAAAGCCTGAGATTAATCCTAGCTTCCCTACTTAACTAAATTGTGTGGAATGAAATGCACTTTTTGAAGAGACGTTATCATATTGTTACATGTTTGCTGCAAGATAGCTTTGAAAATGAAGGTGTTCCTGAAGTTAAGTGGTGCAGGACAGCGTAGTTACTTTTTTTTAAACTTCAGTTGACCTTAAGTAAAGGCTTGCCTGTACATTTAACAGCTTTTTAATGTTGGTGCTGAGTTCAGTAAACAGCAGCCCAGTGCTGCTGTTGATCAAGGGGGCTGCATGCGGCCCCCGGGCTGTACTTTGAGTATCGCGTGTCTACAGCATGCCTAGTACAAAAATTGCACTACCCTTTGGCAGTGGGGGGCACACTTTACACACCGTCCGCAAGAGTGTGACCTTCGGAGCTGGGAAGACAAGCTGACCCTATCGCAGGTTGCACACCAGTCTCTCCCATGGTGGTTTCAGTGGAAGATTCTGATGTTTGGGATACCATTCCATCAGGTCCCACCAAGTTAGACACTACTCGAAGATACATACCTCCCTTCAGAGATGGGGAGCTCATGTGTTCCCTTCAAACTCAGGGTGTTTGGTCAGACAAGGAAAGGGCTTACTACATCAAATGATGGAATTGAGCGTAGTCCACCTTGCTCTAAAATCTTTCTTCGCAGTGATCTCATCCAATGTCATCCTTGTTCTGACGACAGCACGACATCTATGCGTACTACCTGAACAGACCGGGAGGAGCCCACTCGCTCCCTCAGTCTCTCGATTTTCAGACCAATTGAAAATGGATACTAGCCAGAAACGTGATGATAATAGCCATTCATCTGCCAGGTGGGCGTTCAAAGCATGGAAGCAGATTCTCTCAGTCGACACTTCGAAGAAAATCACGACTGGATTCTCAACGACGAGCTGTTACCAGACATCTTTCACTAATGGGGATATCCTCAAATAGATCTGTTCGCAGACGTAAACAGAAAATGCCACGACTATGCTTCCAGATTTGCCCAACCACGATTGAAGGCGAAGGTCCTTTTGATAAGTTGGTCAGGAAATGTCTCTATATATTTCCACCAACTCTTCTCATTCCAACAGTGAGTCTCAGTCTGTATCAATCAAAGACCAGACTGATAGTAATAGCACCAGTATGGCCTTGCCAATGGTTGTTCACAGACCTTCTACGTCTGTCAGAGAGGCCTCACAAGAGGTTGCTGTGCGACAAGATCTCCTGTTCAAATTCAGAGGACAGATCCTACATCCTAACCTCCCATCCCTGAACTTGACATCATGGCTCTTGAATTCCTCCAATATGGACATTTAGGCCTTTCTAAATAACGTATGGACATTCTCAGAGAGGCTAAGTGGCCTTCCACCAGAAGATCATTGCTTTCAAATGCAAAATATTTTATATATGGTGTACACAAAATAATCGCAATCCAATTTTATTACAGAAGATGTAATGATCCCATGTCTTCTACATTTGGCTAAATAAGGACTGCAGTTTTCCTCAATTAAGGTACACCTTGCAGCCATTACGGCCTTTAGGGAAATCTCCTTCACAAACCTCTTTCTTCAGAGTTCCAGTAGTAAAATCCTTTTTAGAAGGACTCTGAAAGGTGTTCCCTCCATTTAGGACACCCTCCCCTCCATGGAAACTTAATATTGTCCTTTCCAAATTGATAGGACCTCCATTTGAACTGATAAATAAAGCCTTTTTTGCAGCATCTCACATGGAAAGCGTTTTTTCTTGTGGCCATCACTTCAGCCCATAGGGTAAGTGAAATGCAAGCCCTATGTTCTGAGGTACCGTACACAGTGTTTCACTCCAATAGAGTGGTGATGAGAACTCATCCCATTTTTCTCCCTAAGGTAGTCTCAGATTTTCAAATTAACCAGAATATCTACCTACTTTCTTTTCTAACCCCTCCAATCCAGCTGAAAGGTTGTTTCCCTCTCTGGATATTAAGAGGGCTTAAATTCTACTTAAACAAAACTAAAAATATCAGGAATCGGATCACCTTTCTGTTAACTATGGTTTGGTGAAAACCGTTTTGGCATCCTCTAGACAAACTATTTCTAGGTGGATAGTTTCTTGCATTCTCCTTTCCTACAAGCTAGCTAACAAATCCTTACCTGCTAGACCTATGGCACACACTATAAGGTGGAAAGCTGCTACTGCAGCTCTGCTAAGGAATGTACCGATTTCTGAAATTTGTAAAGCCGCTACAATGGAAATCTGATTATACCTTTACCAGGCATTATTGTTTGGATTCAGATGCTAAAGCCGATACTCCAGTAGGACAGGCATTTGTTTGGTTAAGTGTTGGAGCTTCTATTGTGTCCAAGTCCGCGCTGTGTGGGGTGACCTTGGTATTCTATTCAGTGCTTTTGACTATTGATGAGGATCCCCTGGAAGAGAAGGATACATTGCTTACCTGTAATTCTTCTTCTCTTCAGAGGAATCCTCATCCAAGTCATAAGCAACCACCTGCCAACATCTCTGGACGAAAGCCGTTGCAGCTCTCAACAAGCTGTGTAACAGGGATTCCTTAGTTTTTCCATAAAAATGACCTGACCTAACTGTCACCTGTGGGGCATAATGGGATACAGGGAGTGTTGTGAGGTTCTTAACAGCATAGTGCCAGTCTTTTTAATGGCAGCTTATTGGTTAACAATGTCTCATTCCCTTTCCTTTTAAACAAATGTTTGTAGAAAGCTTCTTATGGTCAGTTTTTTATTAATAACATGCATTTATTGTTTAGTTAACTACAGAAGGAAAAGTATATATAATCTGGCTATTTTTCCCCCTTTCTATAGGCTGTGGATATATATATGTATGTATTGTATGTATATGTGTATATAGTCTGCAGTGCTGTGACTTCTTGTTGGAAGTAGCGGGACGGTGTGGAGTAAGTGTGTGTGTGTGTGTGTGTGTGTGTGTTTTTGTATATATATATATATATGTGTGTGTATAGATATATATATATGTGTGTGTGTGTGTGTATAGATATACATGTGTGTGTATAGATGTGTGTATGTATATATATATATATATGTGTGTGTAGATATATATATATATATGTGTGTAGAATATATATATATGTGTGTAGATATATATATATATATATATATATGTGTGTGAGATATATATATATATATATATATGTGTAGATATATATATATATATGTGTGTAGATATATATATATATATGTGTGTAGATATATATATGTATATAGATATATCTGTGTGTAGATAGATATATCTGTGTGTATATAGATATATCTATATATATGTGTGTGTATAAAGTACTACGCACAGAGTTGCTACACACACACACATATTTTCTTTGTAGGTTAACGCAGTCTCATCTGCCTGCTTCCACACCCTAAGCATGCTCTGCAAGATGTTCCTGTGGCACCCTGTCATCACCAAAAGGACCGTCATGCAGGCTCTCGTAGAAATCGCCCCATGCCTCCTAAAGAGATTACAGACAATACAGTACAAAACTTGGTGACCAGACTTGAACTCCCCAGACGAACCCACACCTCAACCCACCTTAAGAAGCTACAATGGCTTCTGAACTAGAAGAGATGCCAGTTTAAGATGTTGACCCACCCACACTAAGGTCTACACTATGAAGGACCAGCTTACATCGCCGACCAACCTTCCACCAACCAACCAGACACCTACATCAGCCTCCCTCTTCCTCGTAGACACCCCGCCTGAACCGCTGAATCAACAATGGAGGGTGGTACTCCTCACACCTGGCGGTCAAAGGAACCACCCTATCGATCCAGCAATTCAAGAAAGGACTTAATTGGATTGCCACAAAGTTAGCAACACCACCAGCGCCAAATCACCCTCATGGTGATTTGCAGCCCTTTACAAATCACACACACGGGCACGCACACACATACTCCTACACACACACACACGTCCTACGCACAGACACGCTCCTACGCACAGACACACACTCCCAAACACACACGCACACCCTCCCTCCCACTCACACACCCTCCCTCCCACTCACACACCCACCCTCCCACTCACTCACACACCCTCCCTCCCACTCACACCCTCCCTCCCTCCCACTCACACACCCTCCCTCCCACTCACACACCCTCCCTCCCACTCCCTCCCTCCCACTCACACACCCTCCCACCCACACGCACACCCTCCCACTCACACCCTCCACTCACACACACCCACACACACACGCACTCCCACCCACGCACTCCCTCCCACCCACTCACTCCCTCCCACCCACACACACTCCCTCCCACACACGCACTCCCTCCCACACGCACTCCCTCCCACACACACACTCCCTCCCACACACGCACTCCCTCCCACACAGCACTCCCTCCCACACAGCACTCCCTCCCACACAGCACTCCCTCCCACACAGCACTCCCTCCCACACACGCACTCCCTCCCACACACGCACTCCCACCCACACACGCACTCCCTCCCACACGCACTCCCTCCCACACGCACTCCCTCCCACACGCACTCCCTCCCACACGCACTCCCTCCCACACGCACTCCCTCCCACACGCACTCCCTCGCACACGCACTCCCTCCCACACGCACTCCCTCCCACACGCACACTCCCACACGCACACTCCCTCCCACACGCACACTCCCTCCCACACGCACACTCCCTCCCACACGCACACTCCCTCCCACACGCACACTCCCTCCCTCACTCCCTCCCTCACACACACCCTGCCACACACACACCCTGCCACACACACACCCTGCCACACACACACCCTGCCACACACACACCCTGCCACGCACACACCCTGCCACGCACACACCCTGCCACGCACACACCCTGCCACGCACACACCCTGCCACGCACACACCCTGCCACGCACACACCCTGCCACGCACACACCCTGCCACGCACACACCCTGCCACGCACACACCCTGCCACGCACACACCCTGCCACGCACACACCCTGCCACACACACACCTTGCCACACACACACACCCTGCCACACACACACACACCCCTGCCACACACACACACACTACTGCCACACACACACACACACCTGCCACACACACACACACACCCTGCCACACACACACACACACCCTGCCACACACACACTGCCACTACACACACACGCACCCTGCCACACACACACGCCCTGCCACACACACACCCTGCCACACACACTACACGCACTCCCACCACACCGCGCCTCCACACACGCGCTCCACATCCACGCACACCGCGCCCTCCACACACCCGCGCCCTCCACACACCGCGCGCCTCCACACACACTCGCGCCCTCCCACGCACTCGCGCCCTCCCACACACTCGCGCCTCCCACACACTCGCGCCCTCCACACACTCGCGCCCTCCCACACGCTCGCGCCTCACACACTCGCGCCTCCACACACTCGCGCCACTCCCACACACTCGCGCTGCCACCCTGCACACTGCCACGCACTCCCGCACGCACGCACCACCCTGCCACGCACCCCACACTGCCGCGCACACACCCTGCCACGCACACACCCTGCCACGCACACACCCTGCCACGCACACACCCTGCCACGCACACACCCTGCCACGCACACACCGCCTGCACACGCCACGCACCACGCACCTGCCACCACACACGCCTGCCACGCACACACACCCTGCCACACACACACACCCTGCCACACACACACACCCTGCCACACACACACACCCTGCCACACACACACACCCTGCCACACACACACACCCTGCCACACACACACACCCTGCCACACACACACACACCCTGCCACACACACACACCCTGCCACACACACACCCTGCCACACACACACCCTGCCACACACACACCCTGCCACACACACACACCCACCCTGCCACACACACACCCGCGCCCTCCCACACACCCGCGCCCTCCCACACACCCGCGCCCTCCCACACACCCGCGCCCTCCCACACACCCGCGCCCTCCCACACACCCGCGCCCTCCCACACACCCGCGCCCTCCCACACACCCGCGCCCTCCCACACACCCGCGCGCGCCCTCCCACACACTCGCGCCCTCCCACACACTCGCGCCCTCCCACACACTCGCGCCCTCCCACACACTCGCGCCCTCCCACACACTCGCGCCCTCCCCCACGCTCTCACTCCCCCACGCTCTCACTCCCCCACGCTCTCACTCCCCCACGCACTCACTCCCCCACGCACTCACTCCCCCACGCACTCACTCCCCACGCACTCACTCCCCCACGCACTCACTCCCCCACGCACTCACTCCCCCACGCACTCACTCCCCCACGCACTCACTCCCCCACGCACTCACTCCCCCACGCACACACTCCCACACGCACACACTCCCACACGCACACACTCCCCACGCACTCACTCCCCCACGCACTCACTCCCCCACGCACTCACTCCCCCACGCACACACTCCCACACGCACACACTCCCACACGCACACACTCCCACACGCACACACTCCCTCCCTCCCACACGCACTCCCTCCCTCCCACACGCACTCCCTCTCCCACACGCACTCCCTCTCCCACACGCACTCCCTCTCCCACACGCACTCCCTCTCCCACACGCACTCCCTCTCCCACACGCACTCCCTCTCCCACACGCACTCCCTCTCCCACACGCACTCCCTCTCCCACACGCACTCCCCCCCACACACACTCCCCCCCCACACACACTCCCCCCACACGCACTCCCCCCCCCCACACACACACACACACACACTCACTCACTCCCACACACACTCACATTCACTCTCCCACACACACTCACTCTCCCACACACACTCACTCTCCCACACACACTCACTCTCCCACACACACTCACTCTCCCACACACACTCACTCTCCCACACACTCACATTCACTCTCCACACACACACACTCACATTCACTCTCCCACACACACACTCCCTCTCCCACACACTCACTCTCCACACACACTCACTCTCCCACACACACACTCTCCCACACACTCACACTCCCTCACCTCCCTCTCCCACACACACTCCCTCTCCCACACACTCCCTCTCCCACACACACTCCCTCTCCCACACACACACTCACTCTCCCACACTCACTCTCCCCCACACACACACACTCCCCCCCCTCACACACTCCCCCCCACACACACTCCCCCCACACACACTCCCCCCACACACACACACACACTCACTCACTCCCACACACACTCACATTCACTCTCCCACACACATTCACTCTCTCACACACACTCACTCTCCCACACACACTCACTCTCCCACACACACTCACTCTCCCACACACACTCACTCTCCCACACACACTCACTCTCCCACACACACTCACTCTCCCACACACACTCACATTCACTCTCCCACACACACACACATTCACTCTCCCACACACACTCACATTCACTCTCCCACACACACTCCCTCTCCCACACACACCCTCTCCCACACACTCACTCTCCCACACACACTCACTCTCCCACACACACTCACTCTCCCACACACACTCACTCTCCCACACACACTCACTCTCCCACACACACTCACTCTCCCACACACACTCACTCTCCCACACACACTCACTCTCCCACACACACTCCCTCTCCCACACACACTCCCTCTCCCCACACACTCCCTCTCCCCACACACTCCCTCTCCACACACCCCTCTCACACACCCACTCTCCCACACACCCACTCTCCACACACACCCACTCTCCCACACACACTCACTCTCCACACACACTCACTCTCCCCACACTCACTCTCCCCACACACTCACTCTCCCCACACACTCACTCTCCCCACACACTCACCCTCCCCACACACTCACCCTCCCCACACACTCACTCTCCCACACACACTCACTCTCCCACACACACTCACTCTCCCACACACACTCACTCTCCCACACACACTCACTCTCCCACACACTCACACTCACTCTCCCACACACTCACATTCACTCTCCCACACACACTCACATTCACTCTCCCACACACACTCACATTCACTCTCCACACACACTCACATTCACTCTCCCACACACTCACATTCACTCTCCCATACACACTCACATTCACTCTCCCCACACACACTCCCTCTCCCACACACACACTCCCTCTCCCACACACTCCCTCTCCCACACCTCCCTCTCCCACACACTCCCTCTCCACACACACTCCCTCTCCCACCTCCCTCTCCCACACACACTCACTCTCCCACACATCACTCTCCCACACTCACTCTCCCCCACACACACACACTCCCCCACACACACACACTCCCCCACACACACACTCCCCCCCTCACACACACTCCCCCCCTCACACACACTCCCCCTCCACACACTCCCCCTCACACACCTCCCCCCTCCCACACCTCCCCCTCACACACCTCCCCCTCACACACACTCCCCCTCACACACACTCCCCCTCACACACTCCCCCTCACACACACTCCCCCACACACACTCCCCCCACACACACTCCCCCCACACACACACTCCCCCACACACACACTCCCACACACACTCCCCCCACACTCCCTCTCCCACACACCTCCCTCTCCCACACTCCCTCTCCACCTCCCTCTCCCACACCTCCCTCTCCCACACACTCCCTCTCCCACACACACTCCCTCTCCACACCACTCCCTCTCCCACCTCACTCCCTCTCCCACACTCACTCTCCCACACTCACTCACTCTCCCACACTCACTCACTCTCCACACTCACTCACTCTCCCTCCCACTCCACTCACTCTCCCACACTCACTCACTCTCCCTCCTCACTCTCCCACTCACTCTCCCACACTCCACTCTCCCACCTCACTCTCCCACACTCACTCTCCCACTCACTCTCCCACCTCACTCTCCACACTCACTCTCCCACACTCACTCTCCCACACTCACTCTCCCACTCACTCTCCCACCTCACTCTCCCACCTCCCACTCTCCCACACTCACTCTCCACACTCACTCTCCCACCTCACTCTCCCACTCACTCTCCCACCTCACTCTCCCACCTCACTCTCCCACACTCACTCTCCCACCTCACTCTCCCTCACTCTCACCTCACTCTCCCACACTCACTCTCCCACACTCACTCTCTCCACACTCACTCACACTCACTCTCCCACACTCACTCTCCCACACTCACTCTCCCACACTCACTCTCCCACACTCACTCTCCCACACACACTCACTCTCCCACACACACTCACTCTCCCACACACACTCACTCTCCCACACACACTCACTCTCCCACACACACTCACTCTCCCACACACACTCACTCTCCCACACACTCACTCTCCACACTCACTCTCCCACACTCACTCTCCCACCTCACTCTCCCACACTCACTCTCCCACACTCACTCTCCCCTCACTCACCTCACTCTCCCACTCACTCTCCCACACTCACTCTCCCACCTCACTCTCCCACACTCACTCTCCCACACTCACTCTCCCACACTCACTCTCCCACACTCACTCTCCCACACTCACTCTCCCACACTCACTCTCCCACACTCACTCTCCCACACTCACTCTCCCACACTCACTCTCCCACACACTCACTCTCCCACACACACTCACTCTCCCCCACACACTCCCCCTCCCACACACCCACTCCCCCTCCCACACACACTCCCCCTCCCACACACCCACTCTCCCACACACACTCTCCCACACACCCACTCTCCCACACCCCCACACACTCCCCCTCCTCCCCACACACACTCCCCTCCTCCCCCACACACACTCCCCCTCCTCCCCACACACACTCCCCCTCCTCCCCCCACACACACTCCCCCTCCTCCCCCCACACACACTCCCCCTCCTCCCCACAAACACACTCCCCCTCCTCCCCCACAAACACACTCCCCCTCCCCCACAAACACACTCCCCCTCCCCCCACACACACTCCCCCTCCTCCCCCCACACACACTCCCCCTTCTCCCCCACACACACCTCCCCTTCTCCCCCACACACACACTCCCCCTCCTCCCCCCACACACACTCCCCTCCTCCCCACACACACTCCCCACACACACACCCCCACACACACACTCCCCTCCTCCCCCACACACACACTCCCCCTCCTCCCCCACCCCCACTCCCCACACACACCCACACCCCCACCCCACCCCACACTCCCCCCCACCTACCCCCACACACACTCCCCCACACACTCCCCCCACACACTCCCCCACACACCCCCCACACACACTCCTCCTCCCCACACACACTCCCCTCCTCCCCCACACACACTCCCCCATCTCCCCCCACACACACTCCCCCATCTCCCCCACACACACACTCCCCCATCTCCCCCACACACACACTCCCCCATCTCCCCCACACACACACTCCCCCTTCTCCCCCCACACACACTCCCCCTCCTCCCCCACACACACTCCCCCTCCTCCCCCCACACACTCTCCCTCCTCCCCCACACACACTCCCCCTCCCCCCACCTCCCCCTCCCCCCACACACACTCCCTCCCCCACACACACTCCCCTCCTCCCCCCACACACTCCCCCTTCTCCCCCCACACACACTCCCCTTCTCCCCCACACACACACTCCCCCTTCTCCCCCCCACACACACTCCCCCTCCTCCCCCACACACACACTCCTCCTCCCCCACACACACTCCCCCCACACACACTCCCCCACACACACACTCCCCCCACACACACTCCCCCCACACACACCCCCCACACACACTCCCCCACACACTCCCCCCACACCTCTCCCCCCACACACTCCCCCACACACACTCCCCCACACACACTCCCCCCACACACTCCCTCCCCCCACACACATCCCCTCCCCCACACACTCCCCCACACACTCCCCCACCCCACACACCCCCCACCCCCCACACTCCCCCACACACACACTCCCCCTCCTCCCCCACACACACTCCCCCTCCTCCCCCACACACACTCCCTCCTCCCCCCCACACACTCCCCTCGTCCCCCCACACACTCCCCTCCTCCCTCCCACACACACTCCCCCTCCTCCCCCCACACCCTCCCCCCTCCCCCCACACACACCCCCCACACACCCCCACACACTCCCCCACACACTCCCCCACACCCCCCCCACCCACACCCCACCCACACACCCCACCCACACACACCCCCACCCCACACACACAGCCCCACACCCACTCCCCCCACACCCACCTCCGCCCCCACACACTCCCCCCACACACACCCCTCCACACCCACACTCCCCCCTACACACCCCACACACACACTCTCCCACACACACACACTCTCCCACACACACACACTCTCCCACACACACTCTCCCACACACACTCACTCTCCCACACACTCACTCACTCTCCCACTCTCCCACACACTCACTCACTCTCCCACACTCACTCACTCTCCCACACACACTCACTCTCCCACACACACTCACTCTCCCACACACACTCACTCTCCCACACACTCACTCTCCCACACACACTCACTCTCCCACACACACTCACTCACTCTCCCACACACTCACTCACTCTCCCACACACTCACTCTCCCACACACTCCCTCTCCCCCACACACTCCCTCTCCCACACACACTCCCTCTCCCACACACACTCCCTCTCCCACACACACTCCCTCTCCCACACACTCCCTCTCCCCCACACACTCCCTCTCCCCCACACACTCCCTCTCCCACACACACTCCCTCTCCCACACACACTCCCTCTCCCACACACACTCACTCTCCCACACACACTCACTCTCCCACACACACTCACTCTCCCACACACACTCACTCTCCCACACACACACTCACTCTCCCACACACACTCACATTCACTCTCCCACACACACTCACATTCACTCTCCCACACACACACTCCCTCTCCCACACACACTCCCTCTCCCACACACACTCCCTCTCCCACACACACTCCCTCTCCCACACACACTCCCTCTCCCACACTCACTCCCTCTCCCACACTCACTCTCCCACACTCACTCACTCTCCCACACACTCACTCACTCTCCCACACACTCCCTCTCCCACACACACTCCCTCTCCCACACACTCCCTCTCCACACACACTCCCTCTCCCACACACACTCCCTCTCCCACACACCTCCCTCTCCCACACACTCCCTCTCCCACACACACTCCCTCTCCCCACACACTCCCTCTCCACACACACTCACTCTCCCACACCTCACTCTCCCACACACCTCACTCTCCCACACACACTCACTCTCCCACACACACTCACTCTCCACACACTCACCTCACTCTCCCACACACTCACATTCACTCTCCCACACACCTCACATTCACTCTCCCACACACACTCACATTCACTCTCCCACACACACTCACATTCACTCTCCCACACACACTCACATTCACTCTCCCACACACACTCACATTCACTCTCCCACACACACTCACATTCACTCTCCCACACACACTCACATTCACTCTCCCACACACACTCACATTCACTCTCCCACTCACACTCCCTCTCCACACACACTCCCTCTCCCACACACTCCCTCTCCCACACACACTCCCTCTCCCACACACTCCCTCTCCCCACACACTCCCTCTCACACACACTCCCTCTCCCACACACTCCCTCTCCACACACACTCCCTCTCCCACACACTCCCTCTCCCACACACACTCACTCTCCCACACACACACACACTCACTCTCCCACACTCACTCTCCCCCTCACACACACTCCCCCCCTTCACACACACTCCCCCCCTTCCACACACTCCCCCCCTCACACACACTCCCCCTCACACATACTCCCCCCTCACACACACTCCCCCTCACACACACTCCCCCCTCACACACACTCCCCCTCACACACACTCCCCCCTCACACACCTCCCCCTCACACACACACCCCCACACACACACACCCCCACACACACTCCCCCCACACACACCCCCCACACACACACTCCCCCCACATACACTCCCCCCCACACACACACTCCCCCACACACACACTCCCCCACACACTCCCCCCACACACACTCCCCCCACACACTCCCTCTCCACACACCTCCCTCTCCCACACACTCCCTCTCCCACACACTCCCTCTCCCACACACACTCCCTCTCCCACACACACTCCCTCTCCCACACACTCCCTCTCCCACACTCCCTCTCCCACACTCCCTCTCCCACACTCCCTCTCCCACACACTCCCTCTCCCACACTCCCTCTCCACACACGCTCTCCACACTCGCTCTCCCACACTCGCTCTCCACATCGCTCTCCCACACTCGCTCTCCCACACTCGCTCTCCCACACTCGCTCTCCCACACTCGCTCTCCCACACTCGCTCTCCCACACTCGCTCTCCCACACTCGCTCTCCCACACTCGCTCTCCCACACTCGCTCTCCCACACTCGCTCTCACACACTCGCTCTCCCACACACACTCGCTCTCCCACACACACTCGCTCTCCCACACTCGCTCTCCCACACACTCGCTCTCCCACACACACTCGCTCTCCCACACACACTCGCTCTCCCACACACACTCGCTCTCCCACACACACTCGCTCTCCCACACACACTCGCTCTCCCACACACACTCGCTCTCCCACACACACTCACTCTCCCACACACACTCACTCTCCCACACACACTCACTCTCCCACACACACTCCCCCTCCCACACACCCACTCTCCCACACACACTCTCCACACCCCCCCACACACACTCCCCTACTCCCCCCACACACACTCCCCCTCCTCCCCCACACACACCTCCCCCTCCTCCCCCACACACTCCCCCCTCCTCCCCCACACACTCCCCTCCTCCCCCCACACACACTCCCCCTCCTCCCCCACACACACTCCCCACCACACACACTCCCCTCCTCCCCACCACACACACTCCCCTCCTCCCCCACACACACTCCCCCTCCTCCCCCCACACACTCTCCCTCTTCCCCCACACACACACTCCCCTCCTCCCCCCACCCCCACTCCCCCCACACACCCCCCACCCCACACACACACCCCCACCCCACCCCCACCCCACCCCCACACTCCCCCACACCCACCCCCCACACACACTCCCCCCCCACACACACTCCCCCCCACACACACTCCCCCCACACACACCCTACCCCTCCTCCCCCCACACACTCCCCCTCCTCCCCCCCACACACACTCCCCCTCCTCCCCCCCACACACACTCCCCCATCTCCCCCCCACACACACACTCCCCCTTCTCCCCCCCACACACACACTCCCCCTTCTCCCCCCACACACACACTCCCCCTTCTCCCCCCACACACACACTCCCCCTCCTCCCCCCACACACACTCCCCCTCCCCCCCCACACACACTCCCCCACCTCACACACTCCCCCCCCCCCACACACTCCCCCTCCTCCCCCACACCCCCCCCACACACACTCCCCCCACACACACTCCCCCCACACACTCCCCCCCACACACACTCCCCACACACTCCCCCACACACACTCCCTCCCCCCACACACACTCCCCCCCACACACTCCCCCTCCTCCCCCACACACACTCCCACACACACTCTCACTCCCCCACACAAACTCCCACACACACTCTCAAAGTAATTGAATTTCTGGATAGTTGGGCTTATCTAGCAGACAAGAACCTGCAGATTGCTTTGACTGCCTCATTGATATTCACAAACTGCATAAGTCCATTGCTGAATTATATAGCCAGGCTCCGCTCATTTATCCATGTTTGTGCAAAGAATGCAGCACGGATTTTCCTTTGAGCAGGACACGCTCCTTTCCTCTCCCAGGCCTCCATTTACTGAACTGTGACCGGCCAATTTAATTAATTCCCGGCACAGCACATTGCCATTTAGCGGCGAAGGAGTTTAAGCATTTGCTTCCAGCAAACTAAGTTTGTTTTCCCCCTTACCGGGTCCCACCATAACGCGCATTAGTTCGCAGGCTATCCCGGTCACCTTAAGAAGAACAGCGCTACGTGAGACGCCTTTACCAAGGATATTAATTCCTTCTTCAGCTCAATTCAAGTTGCTCACACTTTTGTCCTGAAGATGAACTCGAATAATTGAGTTCGAAACGTCGTCGACCCCCTACAACATGAACTCCTTATACTCTGTAAAAATCTTTAAAGGAGCTTCTATTTCTGTTGTCAATGCGATGTCATTATTTTAAGTTCACCCTCACTTCTCACGTCACGCTTATTGTCACTTACTGTGTGAGCACCTGAATACCTTCATTGTGTAATAAATATTTGTCATACATTGACCTATATGTCCCTCGTTATATTTCCTACTGCTCTCCTTTATGAATTAAGTTTCTATTCCTTTACTTTTCTCAGTGCCTTTTACAGGGTTACTTCCCCTTGGACCCTTTAGGCCACTCTAGAACCATTGTTCCTTTAAACTACATTACCCCAGGTTCATACATTGGGGCACCCTTGTCTTCCTAAATACTTGTGCAAAGAATGAGGCATGGAGCGATAACCTGGTAATTAGTGGACCAGTTCCTACTCTTGAAAACTAGCTGTGGACAAAAATTAATCTTTTTATTAATCATGACAAAAACTTATCTGTAGTACTACTTTTCTGTCATGGACATTATTTTTTTATTCCATAATCCTTCACTACTTTCCTCTATGGACCAAAAGCATGGTGCCATGTACTTTCACTTCTTTACCTTAAACAAGCATGGGCAAAGCTAATAGATCTTGCCTCTGCAAGAGCTGTTGGCTTTGCCAATGTGTTTTAGCCACGTTGCACACCAGCTTGGCTGCTGTTCAACATGGCTAAATGTTTGTGGCGTAGAGGAGTGTGAAGTGGAGTGTAGTAGGGTTGCATTTAGTGTCTTAGAGTGCCATAGAATGTTGTGGTGTTGAGTGGGGTGATGTAGAGTGTAGGGGCGTAGAGTGAAGGGGCATAGAGGGGAGTAGAGGGGTACACAAGGTCATAGCATAGAGTGAAGTGTCAGAGTGGAGTATAGTGTTGTGGAGTGGCATAGAGCGGTGTAGAGTATTGTCAAGTGTGGTAGAGTTTGGAGGAGTGGAAGGTCGTAGAGTGTTGCACAGTGAGGGGGCACAGAGTGGAATCTTGTTGATTGATGTAGATTAGAGGGGCTTAGAGTGGCATAGCATACAGTGGAGCAAAGTGTTGCGGAGTGGGGTAGAGTACAGTGGCTTAGAGTGGTGCAAAGTAGAGTGAAGTGCAGTAACGTAGAGTGAAGTGATGCAGAGTAGAGTTGTAATTGAATGAGTTGTAATCGTATGTTCAATGGCATGTGTAGCTGGAGATACACATGCTCTGCATACTCCTGCCATCTGGTGTTGAGTCTGGAGTTGTGCTAGTTGTTTTTGTTCGAAAAAGTCTTTCGAGGTCGAGTGACTCCTCTCTGTGATAATCTGCATGGGGATCGATTCCATTGGTTTTCCTCTCCGCCATTAAGTTCTGACGTCTGTGCCTCCGCTTCGTGTTTCAACTTCGTTTCAGTTCCCTTTCGCTTTTTGTTTTCAATCTCCTTCGAACCTATTATTATTGTTCATGCTTCTACATCTGTGTCTTCCTGGAAAACTCAGCCGGTTCGACCGAAACCTCTTCAGGGCACTGCCTTTTGAGGCCTACCTTCATATTATAATTACCGGCTTTCCTGAAAATGCTCCACTGGTAATGGAACACACGCCTTTTCGGTTTTGTCTGCGTTGCTATGCGAATTACTCACACACAGACCAGCATTCAGTGTGCAATTTGTTCCTGTCTCCAGACCACAAGGAATCCAACTGAGACACGTGCAAATCCTTCAGGTCCGAGAAAACACTTCAGGACTGCAGGGCTTGTCACCTCGAGATGTCTCACAGAGCCACAGACAACACTTCTGAAGTTTTCGGCGAGGAGCAGGCCCAGGAGCAACCGGACATCGAAGAGGAGGAGGCCTTCTCTTTCAATGAAAGCTCCGGCCTTGAGGTCGTTTTTGAAATGCATGAACTTTCATCTGCTCAGCCTGTCAGTACTGTAGCCCTTACCCCTCCCCTCCAACCCAAGCCGACCAAAAGACCTTAGGCTTCCACGGTCGTCGACTCTGAGGTCCCTGGTCCACCACTGCTATCTGGCCATGGTCGGATCCAGAAACGTGTTACGGACGCCCGGGCGCCGTATGTACATGCCAAGCTAAAACCTACGGCATCGTTGTCTTCCGACCGAGACCAATTTCAGCAAGAGTCAACCTTCAGTGCTGCCCTGACAGTTGACTTTCACCACCTCGACGCCGACAGTGCCTCACTCCTCCAAGTCCAAAGCTTTGGACCCAAAACCCTCGGAGCTGAAAACTGCCAAGATGTCCTCTGCCTCTACTTTACCTGTCAGACGCATTTAGGAAAAACTGGACATTCAACAAAAGAAAATCCACATACAGGTGGGAACTGGCCGCATGCTTACAAAGCCTTCCTCTCCTCCACCACTCAAGAGGAAGCTGACTTTTGAAGAAGCGCTGTAAGTGCCCCTTCCTCCTTGGACAAAAACTATGGACAAGGCCACCAGCCCTACTTTTCTTCCATGTCCCTTCACACCACAATTACCTCATTCTGCTTCACCACTATCTCCACCTCAAGACCCCTTAGACATGTCACCTCAGGGGTCACCAACTTCAGACACTGCTGGGTACCAGCGGGCACAAGGGGGACAATCCATGGGACATGTATGACCCGAATTAAAAAAAGGGGCAAACCATCACAAACACCTCCTATATGGTGTGCGCTAGATGTGGCAGACCCTGCAGCAAGGGAAATTAACACCGGTATTCTGTTAAGGCATCATGCCTGGCTCAGGATCTCTGGGTTCAAACCTGAAGTTCAGCAGGCTGTTTTGAACATGCCTTTTGACAAAAAGCATTTGTTAGGTCCCCAGGTAGACTCTACTTTAGAGAAGATTAAAAAAGATACAGAGACCGCTAAGGCCATGGGAGTGAAACAAACACCTGCTCCCTGGGTTTTTTTTCGTCTCCCAACCTACTGTGGGGCCTGCAATTCATCCTTTTCAGAGGCTTCCACCTTGCAGCAAAAGCATTCCCAAGGCTCCTATACCAAGAGCTACTACTGTGGCTCATTTAGAGGCAATAACACCAAAGGTAATGGAGCCTCCCCCGTGGTACCACACCCTCCACCAAGCAGCGACTACCCTATTCTACTCCCAGATCACAGGACACCTGTTGGGGGTAGACTGCAGCATTTCCCTCCAGCCTGGCATTCCATCACCACAGACAATATCCAACTTGGTTATTGTCTGGCGCTCATCACCACACCGTCCAATATTCCCCCTCGTGCTAACAGGTTAACGTCGGAGCGTCTAACATTACTCGAGCAAGAAGTTCAAGACCTGCTCCTGACCTGTTCCTTTTCAACATCAGGGCTCAGGAGTATACTCTGTATTTCCTAAATCCCCAGAAAGAGAAAGAACGGGTCTTTATGGCCAATCTCTGATCTCAGGCTTTTAAACAAATACATCCTATGAGCGCAATTCCACATGATCACCTTACAGGACATCATGCCACTTCAACAGGCAACTTTATGGCAACACTAGACTTAAAGGACGCCTTTCTTTCACATACCAGTACACCCAGCTTTTAGCAAATATCTAAGGTTTGTCATAACAGACAAACATTACCAATTCAAAGTTCTCCTATTCGGGGTAACCACTGCACCCCGAGGGTTCACCAAATGTCTAGCAGTCATAGCAGCTCACCTACGCAGGCAAAATATCCATGTATTCCCTTACCTGGAAGACTGGTTTATCAAACCCAGCACTTATCAGCGTGAACAACACACTCAGATGACAATAGATGTTCCCTACAGTTTAGGGTTTACTATCAACATTCCCAAGTCTCACCTGCAACCATTACAAGTTCAACCATACTTAGGGGCAATCCTGAACACACAAATGGGATTAGCCTACCCCAATCCCGCAAGAATTCAAAACTTTCAGGCAGTATTGCCCCCGTTTCAAACCAACCAATAACTCAGTGAGGATGGTCATGCATCTGCTAGGGATGATGGCTTCCTCAATTGCCATAGTTCCCCACGCAAGATTACAAATGTGTCCATTATAGGAATGTTCTTTGCAGTGGTGGAACACCACCAACCTGTTGAAGGGGCAGCCTTTACTCGGTCCTGTTCCCCACATCACTCTCACGACCGATGCATCACAGAAGGGATGGGGTGCTCACCTACAAGACCTCACAGTGCAGGGCCTTTGGGATGCCAAGCACCAGTCTCTCCACATGAGTTACCTAGAGCTTCAAGCTGTTCACCTAGCATTGAAAGCATTCCTACCTCACCTGACTCATAAGGTTGTCCTAGTCCAGGCAGGCAATATGACAGCCATGTATTACCTACAAAAACAAGGAGGGACACAGTCTCCACAACTCTCACAGCTGTCTCAGACCATATGGAACTGGGCTCTGCATCACCACATTCACCTGTTAGCAGAATACTTTGTGGGAACAGACAACTTTGCAGACCATCTCAAGAGGATGCAGCAACAAGTCCATGCATGAAAGCTGTACCTACAAGTCCTCCTACCTTACTTCCAAAAGTGGGGGTTTCCTCAAATAGACCTTTTCGCCACAGCAGAAAATGCAAAATGCCCAAACTTCGCCTCCAGATTACCACACCCACCATCCAAGGGCAATGCACTATGGATGGATTGGTCAGGTATATTTGCCTACGCTTTTCCACCCCTCCCTCTATTTCTAGTTTAAAGCTCAGGTAGATTTCTCAAACAATGATCCTAGTAGCTCCCACCTGGGCTCGTCAGCCCTGTTTCACAACACTACTAGATCTTTCTGTAGTTCCATACGAGAAGCTCCCCAACATACCGGACCTTCTCACTCAAAATCATGGACAAATCGGACACCCAGATCCCAAAACTCTAAACCTAAAAATCTGGCTCCTGAGGTTATAGAGTTTGGTTTTCTTAACTTACCAGCAGAATGTATGGACATTTTTAAGGAATCATGTTGACCTACCACTAAGGCCTGTTATGGAGCAAAATCGAAATGTTTTGTATGCTACTGCCACTTGAAACAAATTGACTTTCACAGCAATAGTACAAAACATCTGCTATCTACTTCACTTACGAAAGGCTGGTTTAGTGTTTAATTCTATACTTTTAAATCTCGCTGCTATTGCTACCTATCTCCAAAATAGACTACACCTTTCAATCTTCAAAATTCCAGTTATCAAAGCCTTCATGGAAGGACTTAAACGTGTTGTTTCACCCATAATTCCTCCTGCACCTTCAAGGGAACCTTAATGTAGTACTCACAGACTCATGAGTCTCCCATTTGAACCCCTACACTCATGCCCTCTTCAGTTTCTGTCTTGGAAGGTGGCATTTCTAGTACGCCATAACTTCACTCAGACGTGTTAGTGAGCTCCAGACTCTAACCTTAATAGAACCGTTCTTCCAAAGAGAAGGTGGGTCTCCACACCAACCCTAAATTCCTACTTGAGGTAGTCTTTCAATTTCACCTCAACCAATTCATTGAATTGCCAGTTTTTCCCCTCAACTTGATTCTGTAGCGGAAAGAGCTCTTCATACATTAGATGTCAAAAGAGCTCTTATGCTCTACATTGGTAGAACTAAAACTTTCAAAAAGTCTAAGTAACTTTTTGTTGCCTTTTTACCACCACACAAAGGGAACCCTATATCCAAATCAGGCATAGTCAGATGGATAGTAAAATGCATTCAGACTTACTATGCTAAGGCCAAAAGACCTTTACCTGTTCCTCCAAGAGTCCACACTACTCGCAAAAAGGGAGCTGCCATGGCCTTTTTAGGCAATATTCCCAGAGCTGAAATATATGCAAGGCAGCTATATGGTCCACATCACACACTTTCACCAAACATTATTGTGTGGATGTTTTAGCATGCCTGCAAGCCAGTGTAGGACAGACAGTGCTATGTATCCTTTTCCAAACAACTACAACACCCACAGGTTAGCCACCGCTTATAAGGAGGGACTGGTTTACAGTCTATGCAGAGCATGTGTATCTACTTCCACACATGCCATCAAACGGAATGTTAGTTACCCTGTAGGCATCTGATCGTGACATGAAATGCTGTAAATTCACATGCGCCCACCCTCCTCCTTGGACACCTGTGACCGTTGCAGTTCCTTACATTTAATAGTTTTCACTAGTTATACATTTAGCATGATCATCAGATTACTAACAAATACTTAACACTCCTTTCTTCCTTTCTCACCTGCCTATGGGAAAACAATTTAACAATGGAGTCGATGCCCATTACCACTGAGAGGATGAGTCACGAGACCTTGTGACCTGAAAGATTTTTTCGAAGTAAAAAACGTGCACAACTTTGGACTCAACACTAAATGGCAGGAGTATGCAGAGCATGTGAATCTACAGCACTGCATACCACGAACAGATGCTTACACTGTAAGTAACATTTTCCTTATATAGCGCTTACTACCCCCTGCCTTTCAGTGTCGTAGAGAGCAGTGGTGCAGAGTAACAGAGTACACTGGAATAGTGGTTTGAAGTGATGTAGAGTGCAATGGTGTGAAGTGCCATGGTGCAGAGTACTGTGCTGGATAATGGTGCACAGTAGTGTCGCAGAGTGCAGTGGCATAGAGTAGAGTGGTGTAGAGTACAGTTGAGTAAGAGTGGTGTTGAGTAGCGTGCACTGGTGTAGGGTGGACTGCCGGAGAGTGCAGTGGTGAAGAGTAGTGACCTAAAGCAGAGTGCAATGGCATAGATTGGTGGCATGAAGACCAGTGACGTGGAGTAAAGTGGTGCAGAGTAGAATAGAGTGAAGTAAATTGCAGTGGTTTAGAGTGTATTGTTTCTGAGTACAGTGCAGTGGTTTACAGTAGAATGGGATAGAATAAAGTGGTGAGTGGCGTGGTGCAGTGTAGAGTGGAGTGGCATAGAGTAGATTGTTCCAGAATAAAGTGAAGTGGCGTAGAGTGGAGTGACTGAGAGTGGAGTGGTGCAGAGTAGAGTGCAGTGGTGAAAAGTGGAGACCGAATAGTGTGATAGTGCACTGCCATTACAGAACACATTTTCAAATGAAATGACCATAACATCAGAAGACAGATCTTGACATTTGACCTCTGTCTTTGTATGCACAGCAAATGTTACCAATTAAGATCAAGATTTAAAGGACTGTTTACAGAAAGTGAGCACTGTGGAAAAATGCAGTAAACAGGATATGCTCCTTGGGAGGGATGATACTCGAGCTGGACAGCCTAAAACGAATAAAGCTCACAAATGGAAAGAAAGCAAATGTGAGTTCCTAACCACAAAGCCAATTTTAAGCATTTGGTGGAATGCATTCCCAGAGAAGCTTTCTGAATGCAGCTAAGACTTCTTTAGCAAGCCAGAAGGCTGCACTGTCTGGTAGGCTTTGACCTAAAAATGAACGGACTGTTGGATGTGATTTAGAAAGAAAAATGCTGCTGCTGCTATGGGAATTATTTAAAATGCTGTGCCAGTTTTGCACCCTGAACACAGCTTAAAGTAAAGGTATTGATTTCTTGTATTTTTTTAGATCTAAAATCTTTTTTTCATTACTTTGACTGATTTTGGTAATTGAATCGTTTTAAAACCAATTTAGAAAAGGTTACCTCCTATATTCATGTAGTCTTTGTTTTCATCCATTTATACTATAAGAATGTTACAAATGTCAATTCAGAGAATATACCTATGATCGAGTACTACGATTAAAGTTGAGTAACGTTTCCCAGTCATGAAATTTTCACTCATGAACAATAATTGATTCTGCATGTGTGTGCAGTCTGCTAGCCTGTGGCAATGAAACGCGCACATAAACATTAAATACACATTTGGGGAACAAAAAACTGTGAATGAGCATTATGATTATGGTAGCCACCGTAACGATTCCCCCCTAACCCTCCCACCCCCAAATCTTTTTCCATTAGAGTTGAACTGTGAAGGTATAATAAATGTTTCCTCTGTAGTACTTATTCATAATGTTGTTTTAATGTAGGTTTATTTTCATTTTATTTTTGAGGTTTCATTCTCACACATCTGATTTTATTGTACTCCACTATATGATTACTATCCCAAAGATTTTAGTTAATTGTTTATTAATTAATGGTATTGAACCGCACAACCCAATTCTTGAACGGATCTTGAACAGGGTGACCTGGTTATCCTCTATGCCATCTTCATTTATAGTGGTAAGCACTGCTCACGTGAGCGATTCCAGACCATGATATTTTATATGGATGCGTCCATGTGATGTTCCGCATTTACCTGTGTCTTTTTTCACCTCAACCTTTGTGTACAGCAAAAGGCTGCACAGATATTTTAGGTGTGTATTGGGCTTTTAGCCATGTGAAGCAGGGGAAAACTGCAAATCAAGTCTTATGATGAGGCCAAGTACCCTCACTACACCAGAGATTGTTTATACAGACCCTGTTCCCAAAGCAATGGCTAAACTCCACTGTGCACATCCTTCTTCCAGGTCCAGCAGCGTAGGGCTTGGCAGGCGTTGCCCTGATCCTCAATGTCTGCAGATGTTGAGTACTTGCTGCACATGGCTCTCTGCCGTACAGAGCGGAGTGGACCACGGACCGGGCTTTGGACCAGGCTAAATGGTCCATTGTTCATGTATATCTGACCCCGTTGCCTAAGGTTTTCGGTTGTAGACAGTGGGGTGAGCAGGATGGCCTATCCTCAGACTATTCCCTTCACACTCTCCACGTGTGTCCGAACAGCACTGCATATGTACTTTGGATATGCACAGAAGGGGAGAGCTTCTGTGCTTAGCTTACAGTCAAACCTTGTGCTGCTCCACCCTCCGCAGATGACTGACCCTGCTGCTCACAACCTTTGGCTATGTGCAGTGGGAGTGAAACCCTAGGCGTTAAGTCCATGCAAAGGTGGCTGACCTCAGCAGCACACGGCCTTGAACCGTGCTTAATGGGGTGGGCTGCAGGGCCTTTCCTATGGCCAAGTCATGCGCCACACCGCCTGCAGGCATTCGAACACCCATCAGGCCTACGCAGCGGGGAGCAGCTGCAAGGCCTCTCCTGCAGACAAACAACTACAGCCCCCACCCCCTTTTTTTGTTGTTTTGTTTTTTTAGTAAATGTCTTAATTTGGAACCTTTTCCTGCCTACTTTATAACCTTTTTGTTTATTTTTTATTTTTTGCTAAACTTATTTTTAGTTATATACTTTAAAACTTTTTTCTTTATTTCTTCATATAGTGATACCATTTTTTATGGTGCATATTACTATGGACTTCCATTGCCAGTCGTTAACAGTTGTGTTAATCTCCCTTGAACAAATTACTTTCTAGTAGCTGCTTGTTACACTTCTGAGGGCATGATTTCTCTTGGTCTCTCCTCACAAGACTGCTGTTACATTTTTGCCCACGAAAATACTTGAGTGCTTGGCACAGAGATTTTTAATCGTGCTTCTTGTGCCGATTGGATATGTTCCAGGACGCCCTCTCTGCAGGACCTGGCCACACAATGAACATGTGACCTTACGGGCATTAACTTTCTGCCCCTGCAGGAGGGGTAAAAACTTGCTGTGCCAAAGACTCTTTGTCTGGATGAGGTGCAGCAGGGACAGTAGCAGCCCTAGATGTTATAGAAACCTCCACAACATCGTCCTGCAGAGGTTCAGTAGACGATTGCTGGTGTGGTGGTGTATCAGATTCTTGGGATGATGGTGCTGGATGCACAATTTAAGTCTCTCACTCTCTCTCTCTGAAAAGACAAAGGCTAGTTGGTATCTTTCAAAATCTTTTGTTTATCTCAGGAGACTATGGGCTTGTCTTTAAAATAAAACTCTTATTAGCAAATCAAATTACGTCATTTGTTTGGTCCTGTGGGTTCTACTAATATTCTGTTGCTAGGTGAAACAGTGCTGCGATGTCAAGGCAGTGTAGCAAGATTGTGAAGTCGAGCCTTCCTTTGCTTGATCCGTAACTACGGAATTTAGAGTCATGAATCCTGTAACTTTTTACAGAGTTGACTTTGCTGAGAAAATCAACTAATTTCATTGTTTGGGTCTAGGGATTTGTTAAGAGCAACTTGCAACTCTGGTTTGTAGGGGTAAATGTTCCAATTTCCACATTTTAAGTCTGTTTGGAGTCGCAATATTCCCTTGGAGTCATGGAGAATTCGCAAATACTTGGACACCATTGGAATGAGTCTAAAGACTTTTCCTCCCTGTTATTGTTTTTGTAGGAGAATACAAAGTTTTCACACTGTCATCATGGGTTCTGTGTAGATGACCAGCAGAGGGAAAAACCTCAGGATGCTGCTCATGATATAGCAGTGAAAAGCAGGCTGAAGACACCAAATCTGCTTCTTAGTCTTGTGTGGCAATTTTTTTTGTGTCTCTATAGCAGAGAAGATACTATAACAGTAACCTGGTCCTGATGATGAAATGAATTTGTACTTGTAAAGCGCACTGCTACCCTGAGGCATCCTGGCGCTGAACGCATACCGCTGTGGAACCCTTCCTGGCTTTTCCCTGTGAAATGTCCACTCCTGGGCACCCCCAAGGTGAAGCCAGGCATCCCAGCGCTGGTGGGGCCGTTGTGGAGATTAAGCAAGCTATTGCCCAGAGTTGCAGAGTGGGACCCATGATTAGAATAGGCACCGAGGCGAGAATTATCAGGTCCGAGGAAGTTGAGCCTAAGACCCGCCGAGGTGGGAATTGAACCCTGGTCCCGGGCCAGATCTCTGCATCAGGGTCTGCCGCTCTAACCATTGAGCCACACTGCTCCACAGATGGCCTAACATTGTATCTGAAAGAGACACGTTAGTGACAGATTCCTTACCTTAGAATATCCCCAGGCGTCAGGCTGGATCCGGAAAGTTTTTTGCGTAGCAGTACCCTTGCGCGTCGGTAGGCGGCGTCGTGCGGCTCCGCGTCCTGCGTCGTGATCGCCGGGATGACGTCGCGGGCAGTACTTAGGCGCCGCCCCTGCGCGCTGACGTCAGTTCTTCTTTTTCCGCGCCAGCAAGTGCAGATCCGGGAAGAGCAGTGCCCTGGTCATTTTTTGACCATACTTTTTGGTGAATTTTTTCACTGTTTTTCTCTTCAAGGTGTCGTAGGGATGCCCGGTTTCAAACGTTGCGGCGCCTGTGCTCGGATGATGTCCGTCACCGACCCGCATTGGGAGTGTCTCTTCTGCCTCGGCCGAGGCCACGACACGGAGTCTTGTACCAACTGCCAGGCCCTCAACCCGAAAGCTTTGCGAGAGCGGCCTCTTCGGGCCTCCAGGTCCCTCCGGTGCGCCTTCGGGCCCCGCGGGCCCCACATGGGGTTGCTCCGGCGTCGCCGACGGCTCCGGCCCCGGCGTCGCCCGTGCCTCCAGCCTCGATCCCGGCTCCGCAACCCCCATCGACGCCGGTCGACCTAACGACACCTCCGCCGGCGCCGATGTCTCCGGTGCCGTTCTCGACGCCGGCTGGGGCTCCGGGCGGCGTCGTTCCCCAGTTCCTTCCGGCTCCGGACATGGACCCGGACCGACGTCGCTCGACGCCGGTTCCGGCGCCGATGAGACCTTGGGTCCCAAATGTCCCTCCTCCCCCTTATTTTGAACCTGAGGAGGACCAGGAGGGGTCTGATGACCCTCTGACACAACAGTGTCAGTACGATGAGGACTGGACAGAGGGTCTAGGGGATGCCAGTGGTCTAGATACTTCCCCTGACACTGGCATGCTGTCTCCTCCCGTGGCTACGGAGGAGGGAGCCAATTTTGCAACGGTGTTGCGTAGGGTGGCTGGAGCCTTACATCTCCAACTCCCTGCTGTGGCGGTCAAGGTTAATCTCTTGACAGAGGTGCTTCAGCCGGCAGCCTCCTCTACGGAGACTGTGCTGCCGTTTAACGACGCCCTCACTGACGTTCTTTTGGGCGCCTGGTCCAGGCCCAACACAGGGGCTCCTGTGGATAGGAACGTGTCCCGACGCCATCGCCCAGCTCCGGGCGACCCCCTGTTTCTCTCTGTCCACCCCACCCCTGAGAGCTTGGTTGTCCAAGCCTCCGCTTCCCAAACCGCCTTCCCTACCGCCCCTCCGGATAGGGAATCCAAACGCCTGGATCAATTTGGGAAGAAGGGTTTTTCTTCCTCCAGTGCTGGCTTGCGGTCCATCAACACCGCTTGCCTTTTGGGCCGATATACCCACTCCTTGTGGGATTCGGTGGCGAATGTTTTGCCCCAGTGTTCTGAGGAGGTCCAGACACTGCTTTCCCCGCGCCATTGCGGAAGGAAGGGATGCGGCCAAATACACAATCCGATGTGGCCTTGATACCGCCGACTCGCTGGGCAGGTCTATTGCAACGACGGTGGCGCTACGACGCCACGCCTGGCTGAGGACCACTGGTTTTTCAGGGGATGTCCAGAATAGTCTCATGGACATGCCCTTTGATGGAGTCGGTCTTTTTGGGTCCAAAGCAGACCATGCGTTGGAGCGCTTTAAGGACTCACGGGCTACTGCAAAGTCCCTGGGCCTTTCTGCTACACGCCCTCCGCTGACTTCTGCTTTTCGCCCCTATCGTGGCCACGGTAGGGGCGCCCTTCACGTCAGCAGCCCAGCCACCGGCCCGCGCAGCAGGCGTCTTCGCGTGGCCGAGGACGTCGATTCCGCCGTGGCGGATCGGGCAACCAGCGTGCGGGTCAGGCCACCACCTCCAACCAGTCCGCGGCCTCCAAACCCTCCTAGTCCCTCCTTTCAGGTGCACAGCACGCCAGTAGGGGCAGGGTCCGCCATCACCTTCCCCACTGGCGTACCATCACCTCGGACAGGTGGGTCTTGGACATTGTCCGAAGGGGCTACTCCCTCCCCTTCGAAGTCCACCCCCCAGCCATGCCGCCTCAATTCCACCGCATGTCAGGGGATCACTTGGTACTTCTGCAGAAGGAAGTCACGGCCCTCTTGGCCAAGAGGGCCATCGAGCATGTTCCGACCCCAGAAGTAGGGCGTGGTTGCTACTCCCACTACTTCCTGGTGCCCAAAAGGACAAGGAGGACATGCGTCCTATCTTTGACCTCCGGAACGTCAATCGCTTCCTCCGGAAGGAGAAGTTCAAGATGCTCACCCTAGCTCAGGTCTTGACTGCCCTCGACCCTGGAGACTGGTTGGTAGCGTTGGACTTGCAGGACGCATATTTCCACATCCCCGTCCTGCCGGCCCACCGGCGTTGCCTTCGGTTCACGGTAGGCCCCGAGCATTTTCAGTTCACCGTGCTCCCCTTTGGCCTTACCAGTGCCCCTCGGGTGTTCACGAAAGGGATGGCGGTGGTCGCAGCTCATCTGCGCTGGGCAGGGGTTTCAGTCTTCCCCTACCTCGACGACTGGCTGCTGAAGGCGGGCTCGTCCCAGGCAGTCGTCTCCCACCTCCAGACTACGGCCGAACTCCTGCACTCGCTGGGGTTCTCCATCAATGTGCCAAAGTCGCATCTGATTCCTTCTCCACAGCTCCTTTTCATCGGAGCAGTTCTGGACACGACGCAGTTTCGGGCCTATCCTCCCGAACGGCGAGTCCGGGATATTCAGGCTATGATTCCGATCTTTCAGCCTTTATCCTGGGTTTCGGTACGGATGACCCTGAGGCTGCTGGGCCTCATGGCCTCCTGCATCCTGCTGGTCAATCATGCCAGATGGCATATGCGGGCTCTGCAGTGGGACCTGAAGTTCCAGTGGGCGCAGCACCAGGGCAACCTGTCCGATCACATCCAGATCTCGGAGGGGACTGCAAAACAGTTGCAGTGGTGGCTCTCGAACCGGCAATGGGTCATTGGCAGATCCTCTCCCTTCCCCAGCCAGAGCACACAGTTGTGACGGACGCGTCCCTTCTGGGATGTGGCGGTCACATGGGAGAGGCGGAGATCAGAGGCCTCTGGTCTCCGGCGGAGTCCCGGCTCCATATCAACCTTCTGGAGCTCCGGGCGATCCGACTTGCACTCAAGGCATTCCTTCCCTCTGTCAAAGGGAAGGTAGTGCAGGTGTTCACAGACAACACCACCGCCATGTGGTACTGCAACAAACCGGGCGGGGTGGGGTCGTGGACCCTTTGTCAGGAGGCTCTGCGCCTCTGGACATGGCTGGAACATCAGGGCATGTTCCTGATGGTTCAACACCTAGCAGGTTCCCTGAACGCCAGGGCGGACGAACTCAGCCGCAGGTGCATGATGGATCACGAATGGCGTCTTCACTCGGAAGTGGCGCAAGGACTCTTTCTACAGTGGGGAGAGCCTTGGTTAGATCTATTCGCCACCGAAGAGAACGCGCAATGTCATCAGTTCTGCGCGTTGGAATTTCCAAGGCGGCACTCGCTCGGCGGCGCTTCCGTCACGAGTGGAGTTGCGGTCTATTGTACGCCTTTCCGCCTATACCACTTCTACCCAGAGTGTTGAAGAAGATTCGGCACGACCGGGCCCAAGTCATTCTTGTGGCTCCGGACTGGGCTCGAAGAGTTTGGTATCCCGAGCTACTCAATAGGAGCGTAGATCCCCCGATCCGTCTGCCTCTTCGGGAGGATCTTCTGTCGCAGCAGCAGGGGACGGTCCTCCACCGAACCTGTCCAGTCTACACCTGCTTGCGTGGAGATTGAGCGGCGGCAGTTGATTCCTTTCGACTTGCCTCCCGAAGTTTGTGATGTGATTCTGGCAGCCAGGCGTCCCTCCACTAAGATGGTATACGCCTGCAGGTGGAACAAATTTGTGGCATGGTGCACAGCAAAGGCTGTGAATCCCTTTCTGCCCCTCTTTCTGAGGTCCTTCTGTTCCTTCTCTCTCTGGCCCAACAGGGTTCTGCCCTGGGTACCATCAAGGGTTATCTTTGTGCTATCTCGGCCTTCCTCAGGCTCCCTGATCAGCCCTCCCTTTTCAAGTCCCCTGTTGTTAACAGGTTCTTAAAGGCGTTACACACCTCTTCCCTCCTGTTCCGTTTGTAATGCCTCAGTGGGACTTGAACTTGGTTCTTACCTTTTTAATGTGCGCTCCCTTTGAGCCTCTACATGACTGTCCTCTTCGTCTTCTGACTCTGAAGACAGCCTTTCTGGTGGCCATCACCTCCGCTCGGCGGGTGAGTGAGCTCCAGGCTCTATCTTGCAAACCTCCCTTTCTGTCTGTTCATCCAGACAAGGTTGTTCTTCGGACGCGTCCGTCCTTCTTGCCAAAGGTGGTTACTGCTTTCCACATTGGGCAGACCATCACTTTGCCCACCTTCTTTCCGCCTCCGCATCCTTCCAGAGAGGAAGAGAGGCTCCACCGTCTGGACCCAAAACGTGCGCTCTCCTTCTATATTGACCGCACAAAACACTTCCCGGGTGGATGACCAGCTCTTTGTTGGCTACGTGGGCGCCAAAAGGTCGGGCGGTGCACAAGAGGACCATCTCCCGCTGGGTTACCTTGTGCATCAAGACCTGCTATTCTTTGGCTAAGAAGGAGCCTCCTGTTGGGCTGCGTGCCCATTCCACCAGGGCAACGGCTGCTACCACGGCCTTGGGCCGTGGTGTTCCGCTGCCGGTTATCTGTCAGGCAGCTACGTGGGCCTCGCTGCACACGTTTACAAAGCATTACTGCCTTGACAGTCAGGTCCGGAGGGACGGCTTCTTTGGCCGTTCTGTCCTCCAGGACTTCCTTGTCTGATCTTGGTTCGCAGACCCACCACCGGGGTTGGTATTGCTGGGGTATCTATTCTAAGGTAAGGAATCTGTCACTAACGTGTCTCTTTCAGATGAACAAGTTACTAGCTTGTGTAACGATATATCTGTAAGAGACAGTAGTTAGTGACAGATTCCTACCGCCCACCCATCCTCCCCGTTCTGCGAACTGATTTCTAGGGTTAAGGACATCCCTTTCAGGGCCCTAGTATATTTCAGACACCTATGTCAGCTTCTTGCATGGCTCTGCGTTCCTGGCGCGGAAAGTCGTGTACAGAACTGACGTCAGCGCGCAGGGTCGGCGCCTAAGTACTGCCCGCGACGTCATCCCGGCGATCACGACGCCGACGACGGACGCGGAGCCGCACGACGCCGCCTACCGACGCGCAAGGGTACTGCTACGCAAAAAACTTTCCGGATCCAGCCTGACGCCTGGGGATATTCTAAGGTAAGGAATCTGTCACTAACTACTGTCTCTTACAGATATATCGTTACACAAGTTAGTAACTTGTGCTTTTAGCTATGTTCTAGGGAATGACTCTTGTCTCCATATATCACCTATAGTGAACAGCTTAATTATGGCACACAGTTTTAGGCATGTGAAACGGGTAAAGTGCAGATTATGACTTGTGATAAGGCCCTGTAACCTAACTACACCAGAGTTTGTTTATGCAGACCAAGTTTCTAAGCCGATGCTGATTGGCAAACTCTACGTTGCACGTCCATCTTCCATTGACAGCAGCTCAGGGCTTGCCAGGCCCTGAGCCCCCAATGTCTTCAGATGTCTGATAATACCTTCTGCTCATGGCCCTTGTCTGGCTTCGACCAGGCCATTCACACTTTCTTTCATGCACGTCCAAGCCGTGCTGCACATGATCTATGGCCATGTCATGGAGGATAGGGTGCAGGCGTAGCCCTCCACCTACTCATACAGCCCACTCTCCAGATTTCCAGCACCTGCTGCTCACAACCTTCAGCTGTTTGCACCACTGTGCACTGTCTTAGGCTGTGCTTAGTGAGCAAAGTTGGTCTACAGTGCCTTGCCTCTGACCAGGACCTAAACCTCACAACTTCAGGCATTCAAACCTCAATGTGTACTGTCTTTTGCTATACACCATAGTGTGTGGAGCACAGGGGGCTCAGGCCTTAGGCAATATGGAGCAATTTTGGGGTGTGACTGGCTCAGCCCTTCATCATACATCCGGCATTCAGCAGTGTGCAAAGTGATGGGTTACTGGGTATGGCCTGGTCCTGCTCCCCATCCTCTGCGGGTATCCAGCCTGAGGTGCACACAGCATTTGGCTGTGCACCATAGGATTGTGAAGCAGGGCCTGTCCTCTGCTCCATGCTTCATAGGCGTCCAACCCAGAAGGCAGGCCTAGCACCCCACCCACACTAGGGTTGTACACCTTGGGGTTTGGGTGCAGGGCCTGACCTTTGGCTAGGCCGTACACCCCATCCTCCACAGGTATCTAACCCCCAGATGAGTCCATAACAAATTGTTCTTAACCACAGCTTCATTAGGAGCTGGACCAGCTAGACTGTCTGCACAGTAAGTTCAAATCTTGGGACCAGAGTTTGCTTCTCCACCATGCAGATCCTCATCTGGACTCAGTTATTTCTTCTGTTCAAGTATGTATTCACCTTCTTTTTTTGCAAGAGAGAAACAGTACAGAAAGCAAAAGTATGTCACATACACATTACAGTTCCAGAAATGAAGTTAAATAAGTAGCTAACGAAACAAGGATGGGAGTCATGTTCCCACCACTAAGGCACAAGTATATTATAGTAAGACCACCACATCCCCCAGATCTTTAAGTGTTTACCCTAGTGTCTGGTACACTGGTTCCTCTAGTTTGGCGCACCAGTAGACTTCAAGTGCTCAGCAGTGTCTCGCTTAGCCACAGTGACCCTAGTATTTGTTCCCCTCTGAGCTCACCCCCATCATCTAGAATCCCCAGTAGGTCTATGTTTTGGAAGCAGTCAGTCGGGTGCTCTATAATCTTAGACAACTTACAGGAGATTTTTGTCCAGTAGCGGGTAATGACAGGACAGCCCCCGACCATGTGGAAGACTCTGCATTCATCGTTGTCGCATCTTGGGCAGGTGGCCCTCATGAGTATCCCCATGTTTTCAAGGCGCTGGAGAGTAGTGTAGGCCATATGGAGGTACTTCAGTGCAATTAGGCAGGAAGAGATAACCAATTCTCTCGTGCCATCTTGGCATCCTCCAAATTGCTCTCATCCAGTGGTCCCACGCAGTCTTCCCATCAGTCTCTTGGGTGTGTAATGAGGTAGATGGATGATATAGCTCCTCCCTTTGTTGGTCAAAAGTAATTTTGGTTTCTAGACTGTTGTGTTCTGGTAGGTTGGTCAGTGTAGGCCGATAGGTCATTCGTGCATGGCGTAGTTGTAGGTATTTATAGAATTGGTGTACAAAAGTAGGGTCTGCTTTCATGGTTACTTCCACTTTTTGCTTGCTGTCCGTATGTTTTTGACTAGTCTCCTAGGATCCTGCTAATCAGGACCCTAGCCATTGTGCTTCTTCCCTAAATTTGACCATGGTAAGTACTGTTGTACATCCACAATTGGCTACTTATGTACCCAGGTAAGTCCATAGTATATGGTACTAAGGTACCCAGGGCATAGGTGCACCAGGGGTCTCCCATGGGTTGCAACATGTATTAGGCCACCCATGGGAGCCCACTCAAACTGTGACTACATGCCTGCCATTGCAGCCTGTGTGAGTTGGTGCTTGCACCCCTCATGACAGATATGTTTCCTTATATCTGAGGTCAGTACACATAAATCCTATAAGTCGCCCCTACTGCGGGCTCTTCAGTCCTGAGAGCAGGATGCTTTGTTTAAGTGTGAGGGTGCCCCTTTATGAGCCAGGACACCCCTACAAACCCTGGAGTAGATTCTCCAGGCTTTGTAAGTGTGGTCAGCTATTTTAATTCATATAGTGGACATCATTCAATATGAGATGCCTAACAATATAGTGGCTGCACCAAAACCGGTCATGTTTGGTATCAAACATGTTGGAATCATACCCCTAACACCGAGTCCGGAGTTGGAAGTATGATCTCATGTGCTGGGGGGCTCCCTTGGGGTACCCCCCGTACGTCCGGTAACAGCCTTCCAGGATCTGCCAGCAAGCTAGTGCAGCTGCCGACCCAGACGCGTTTCTTCCCTCCTGATGCTGAGCCAAGCTCGAGCAGGGGAAGGTAGAACAATAGGTTTCCTGTCACAGGGAGGTGTGACCACCTCCCAGACATGACTTAGTGTATTGAGCTGGGGTGGGGGCCCTTGCCAGCGCCACCAGACTGCTTTGAAGGCACATTTGTTGCCCTCCTTGCATACTTGCTCTCGCTCTGACATGAAAGTGGACAAAGGACATGGGAGTATCCTCTCCTCTGTCCATCCCCTCCTTTGGGAGGGACCCCTGAGTTGTCCTATTCCCTTTCCTCGGGAAATTAAGGACTTACCTGTGGGTGGGTCCTCAGATTTGTCATGGGACAAGACTCGAGACTGAAACAACGTCACTCTTCGACCGTCTGGACACTTGGACTTTGCTGGACTAAGCCTGGAACCGAGACTGCATCAAGAAAGACTCATGCTACTCCTGGTCTCGTTGTTCTGCCAGTCTTCTTCGTCTTCTGTCTGTGCTTCTTCAAGGATCTTCAACAGACCTGTGGGCATCTTACTGTCCTGCTTGTGGTGAGTCCCTTGGACCTTTCTGGTCCCAACGTTGCTCCTTCTTCGTTCTCCACGCCAATTGCAGCTGCAAAGGCTTGTTGGTGCTCCTGCTGGGTACCGACCCCCTGGTTCTCAACTTACGACGTGGGACAGCTTGTGCACGGCTCCTGATCTTCCTCAGCAGCAGTGACAAGGCCCCCGTCAACACTTCTGAACCGTCAGACATCGGTGGGCATTGCTCTTCCATGCCTCCTGGTCACCTCGAGTGGCATAGACTCTGTCCCCTCTACTTACAGGTTCTTCACTTCAATAATCCACCCTTGGATTTTACTGGATTCCTTCTTGCACGGCCTTCTCCAGCGGCATCTTTCCTGAAGTCCTCCATTGTGGACTACGGTGGTTTCCGATGTCACTTCGCACCTATGTACCTGGCTTCCCTGGTGTAGGTATCCTGGTTCCTGGGGTTTCCACGGGTGGGGTGACTCTCTAACCTTCTATCTTCCACAGGGTTTCTTCAGGGTCCACTGGGAAGGGTCCTTCTTTAAAAAAAAAAATAAAAAAAAAATGCATCCGTGACTTCCCTTTTTACTAGGCCTGGGCGGAAAACTACGCTCGCGTAGTTTGCGTAGTTTGCGCAACTACGCGCTACGCGAATTGCACGTAGCACAGTGCAAAAACGCGTAACGTAGCCGGCATTTTTTGCTTGCTCGCGGTCCTCAACGTCAAGTTGGCGACCGCGAGCGAGCAAAATGACATCCCGGCGAGACTTTTTCCTCGTTCGCGATCAGCAACATCAAGTTGCCGATCGCGAGCGTGGAAAATAAACCTCTCGGCGAGATTCTCAACGCGGGGAGGTCAGGTTTTTCATTGCGAGTGGTCGCGATGAGAAACTACCAGTCCGCGTTGAGAAAACTGCCGCTCGAGTACAAATCTACTCGAGCGGCAGAAAACGACCGCTTGCACTGTGCAAGATGCCGTTTGCAATGATTGCACAGTGCGGACAAGCATCCGGCACTGTGCAATCAGTGCGAACAGCATTTCCTACCGCACTACGCAGTTCGCGTAGTGCTACGCGTAGCACGAAGTGCACTTCGCGTAGCTACACGTAGCGCTACTACGCGAACTACGCCCAGGGTTACTTTTTACTTCTATTGGCTGCACGGCTGTGTTTCCACTCTGCACAAAGCCTCCATGGGGTTCCTGGGTACTTACATTGGGTGGTTCCTTGTGCCCCCAACTCCTGAGTCTCCTGATCCAAGTCTAGACTACAGTCGCAGTTCGCATTCCACTCACTACTTTAGTATATGGTTTGGTCTCCCCCTGAAGACCACTGTATTTTGTACTTATTTACCTATTTGCAATTGAAGTATTGTTGTGTATTTTTGTTGATATCTCCGGGTAGGAGATATACCAATGTGTTATTGAGTGTTTTGTAATAGACATATTTTTATATATACACTGTGTGATTCTTTTTCATTTAACCTACACTACATGATTAGACTGGTAAAATAAGCTGCTTAACACTCCTTCAAGATAAGCCTGAAGGCTGCTCTCCACAGCTATCACTTTGAGAACTCAGAAAGGTTATCATAGACCACTAAAGTCACAGAGAGGTTTGCCTGAATTAGTGCAGGCGCTTTACTTAAATAAGTGTGCACCATATACTATGTCAGCCTTCTACAATTGGGATCTGTGTAGCGTTATGTCCATCTGTAGTTCCATAAAGGCTTTCATTTGGTAGCCATTTCATACGTCTCCTAGTCTAGTAATGCCTATAATGTTTCAGCTGTGAAACCCTTCTAGTCGGGCTGTTTGTTGAAGCCGTATGCCCTGCCACAGGGGGTTTCCTGTGTTGGTTTGCATACACGCTGGTTCCAATAGAGGGTGGCTCTCCAACATAAGAAGGGCACTCGCGTCACTTACCGGGTTGTTCTAGAGATCAGGTCCCCATATCGTAATACTTCAGTTTTCAGGGACCGAGTAGAGAGACTTCCAGTCACAAGGCGGGCTCCTCATGGCCTCCAAATATACAGTTGTCAATCACCTGAATCTGGGGTGCCCAGTAATAGAGGCGTGGGTCAGCCATGCCCATTCCTCCATCATATGTGGATTGTGTACATTTATGGAAGATAATCTTATTGGTCTTGTTTCCCCAAGGGAAAACGCGTACCTTTGCTTCGAGTTGTTTAAGCTAAGTGTGTGGGATGAGAAAAGGGATGTTTTGAAAAATGAAAAGGAGTCTCTGTAGGATTATCTTTTTAAAAAGGGAATCTAGCCCAAGGATATTGAGGGAGGTTTGCACATTTAGTCAGTTTTCGCACGTGCCTGCAAGGGGTTGAGGGTAAGGTTCAAAGATAGCTCTAGCTCCAAGGCAATGTGGATACCAAGATACTGGAGATGGAATATCAGGAGTTTGGAACTGCCAGGCAACTGTTGAATTGTTGCCCTTAAGCGCGACCAGCAGCTATTTGGTCCAGTTAACCAGAAGAACCAAGGCCTCCTCATAGAGGTGCAATATCTGAAGCAGGCGTGGGCTCGAGACAAGTGGGTGACACATGAAAAGGAGGACACCTCTATATAGATCTATACAATATTTGAAGCTGCTGCACCAGCAGAAATCCCAAAATTACGCGTCGCAGAGGATCCATTCCTCAAGTGGCTCGTTTGCAAAAGTGATGAGGGGGCATCCCTGTCTGGTACTTTGGCTGGTAGGGAATGTGGGAGAAGGCATACCATTGACTCTCACTTGAGCTCGAGGCTGGGCATTGAGTATTTTGACAAAGGAGAGAAATTGTAGTCTGAACCCTATGCTTATACGACCTGGAAGAGGAATGACAAGTTCAGTGAGTTGAAGGCCTTTTCAAAGTCAAGTAGTAGGAGTGCAGTGGGGTCAGGAGAGTGTGGTGGTGCTTAAGTGCAGTGTGCATTCTGTTAATGTAGTGACTTGTGCTGCGGTGAGGCATGAAGCTGCACTGATTGGGATGAACGAGCGCAGAGATCGCTGGCTGCAACCTATTGGCCAGTATTTTAGCGTAGATCTTCAGCTTGGTATTGATCAGCAGGATTGGGTGGTTGGAGGAGCAGTCTTCTGGGGGTTCCCTGTCTTGTGAATAACCACAATGGTGGCTAGATCTAATTCTGGTGGGAACTGACCCGTATCTATGGCTTCAAGATCGAGATTAAGGAGGTGCGGGACAAGCACAGTTTTGAACTTAAAGTAGTATTTAGCCAGGAAACTGTCTCGCCCCGGTGTTTTTGCTGGTGGTAAGTCTGCAATAGAAGCCGCGACTACGGTCAGAGTGATCGGTTGGTGAAGAGCCGTTCTGTCCATCATTGGGAGAGCAGCAAGGGAGATATCGGTAATGAGGGAGTGAGTGGATTTGCACTGGGCACGCTTGTGTTGTGTAAATAGTTTACTGTACTACGAGGCGAAGGTGGCTGCGATCTCTGCGGACTTGTCAAGTGAGTTGAAACCTCCCCGTCCCCTTTCCAAGCGGCCACAAATTCTTGGGATCAACCTAGTAGCTGTGTCTAGGGTTCCCAGCCAGTGAAGCAGTTTCCTAGTCTTATCACCCCGTTCATAGACTCGTGCTTGTGAAGCAATCCAGTACTTCTTACTCCTTCCAGACAGAGCTTGACTCTAGATTGCCCATACACGTAGGCTCTCGCTTTGCCTCACAAGGTCACTTTCCTGACTGCCCACAAGGTCCCATGGGCTTCGACTGAGCCCTAATTAAGCTCAAAGTAAGCGGTCCATTCTTGTAGCAGTTGTTGGGAACATTGAGGGTCTACAAAGTGCCAAGTATTTAGACGCCACATGGGTTTCAGACCTTTCTTTGTTTGTCCTTGGCATACTATGACTGGGACGTGGTCTGAGATCCTTCTCGAGAGTATAGTCATCTCAGCTGTAGCCGCCATGTCTGTGCCGAACATGAAAAAATAGTCCAGTCTAGAGAAGCAGCCATGGGCTACTGAGGCATATGTATATTCATGCTCTCGAGAGTGCCACATCCTCCAAACATCACATAGGCTAAGGGTTGTTGGCCCACTCTGTTGAAGGGTGGGGAGGTCTAGGTTTCTGCCTTCTCCTTCATCGCCCATTCCCAAGCTATTTTGGGAGTGTCCGAAAAGAAGTAGTGGGAGTTCTGAATTACTTGGAGGCCTGCTGGAAATAACAGCATGTAGATGAAGCCCAGCGCTTTCAGTTTCTGTTTAAAAGCGTCAGATGAGTCCCTCTGCTTCTTAACCGGTTGGGTAAAATCCAACAATGCAAGGTACAGGATGATTGGTAGGGAAGTGGTCCTCTTTCCTTGGCTTCTCTGAAGATAGTGTCTCTTTCTTTATGGTTAAGGATCTTGGCAATGAGAACTTTTTAATGCTATCATGGGGTCTGGGGTGTAAACCGACTATCAGACGCAGGTATAAAAGGTACAGCGCTGTAGTTGCTGAAATCATTTCTCTCCAATTGGGTTCAATCAGTAGAGATGGATGCCTTCTCGTCTGAACAATTCAGACTACTGTGTGGGGTACCGCAGGACTCATCTTTAAGCCCTACACTATTTAATCTCTACGTCACTCCCTTGGCTAAAATCATTAGGGATTTTGGCTTCAGTTGTCTCTTATGCTGATGATACTCCGCTTGTGGTGTCAGTCTCCAGCAATCTGGAAGAAACTGCTGATCGATTTAACAAATGTCTGTTGCAGGTAAATCAGTGAATGAGTTCCAATTGTTTATAACTTAACGGCGAAAAAACAGAGGTTCTCCTCCTTGGCGGTGACACCTCCTTCTGGTCACCTAAATGGTGGCCAGCTACACTGGGCGATCTTTCATCACCAAGGAAGAAGGTGAAAAACCAAAACATCATCTTTGATGATAAACTGACCTTTAAGGAGCAGATCAGCACTCTCACTTACACAATTTTCTTTATCCTAAAGATGAATAGAAAAATTATTTTATACCCTTAGACCTGCAAAAGACACTGGTGACAGCATTAGCCCTTTCCAGATTGGACTATGGAAATGCTTTGTATGTGAATATCCAATCCCAGCACCTTCAAAAGCTACAACGGCTTCAAAACGCAGCAGCTCGTCTGCTGCTAGACATTCCAAAATTTCAGTCAGTCACCGCTGGATTACACTGGCTCCCAGTCGGTAAAAGGATCAAGTTTAAATCCCTATGTCTTGCCTACAAGGCATTGCACGGATCCGGTTCACCCTATCTGAAGAATCACCTGTTCTGGTACGCACCGCCCAGAAACTTAAGGTCCTCCCACAGTAAACTGCTACAGACCCCCAGATTTAATAGAGCACATTGGGGAGGAAGGAGTTCCATGGTAGGAACTGTCAAAGCATGGAATTCGCTCCCAATAGATATAAAAAACAGTCCTAACTTACTATCCTTCAGAAAATCTTGAAAAACGTGCCTTTTTACCAACTAGAGCACACTCCATGACTCATCTGTAGCCTTCTGGTTCCTGCTTGCAGCAGCGCCTAGACGCCCTCTGGCATTCGTGCGCTGTACAAATCTATAAATCAAATTGCAGTTGGGTGTTTGCCCGTATGTCATCCTGTACTCCAGTCATGTTAAATAGATAGATTTAGTCCAATTAACAAACAGTGAGACTGAAGGTGTCGGCATATATCTCAAGCACGTCTAGCAATCGGGCAGGGAGATTTCTGGATCACTAATGTCGACCAGCATATTGTCTGTGAAAAGTGATATCCTATCTTCAGGGCAGTTTGGCCTCCTGCAGTCGCTGAACAGCTTATTACGCTTAATGGGTAAACATCACTGACCCCGCATCTGTGACCCCGCTTGTTATTACAACGCTTTCGTTACAACGACCGCGTTGTTACAACGCAATACCATTACCCCGCAAGTCGAAACCACGATTTGCGGAGGGGGGGGAGAAGGTGTTGGATTTTAAATCCAACACCTTCCCTACTGTCCGCACCGACTGGAGTTGGAATAGTAAATCATACTATTCCAACATCCAGCGCCCACCTCCGCACTGAGGGAGCAATCCCTCAAATTCCTCGCCCCCGATGTCAATCGACTTCGTGACGCTCTGGGTCCCGTTTGTGTGGGAGTTCCCGGGACTGTTTGCGATGCCCTTCCTGACATTTCTCATCGCACTCAGTTGTCGGGGAAGTTGAGCAAGTCCCACAAGCACAAGAATTAGATGAAGTCCAAACACTCTTCGACTTCCCCGTGTCAGTTGAAGTCGTCCAGCGAGATGAGGGAGTAGTCATCACTCCAGGCCTCGTGAGTCGGTAGGGCCCAAACCTGTGGTCTGCTCTGCGCTTCCAAATCTGATAGACATCTAGCTGCAGATTCCTTACCTTTGTATTTCTCAGGCATCAGACTAGATGCGAATTTTTTTTCTTTGAGCAATACCCCTGCACGCCGGTAGGTGGCGTGGGTTGGCTCTGCGTGACTTCTACGTAGTCTGCGCCAGAAGTGATGCCACGTCGCCTATATAGGTGGCACCCTGTCTATAATTACTTTAGGGTTCAAGCTGTGCGGCACCTGTCACCGCGGCATGTCGGTGATGGACCCACATTTGGTTTGTCTCTGGTGTCTGGAGTGCGACCACAACTTGAAGTTGTGCTCTAACTGCTGGGCCATGGCTCCGTAGGCCTTAAAGGAGCAGTCCCTAAAGCTGCTTGCAGCATGGCATGCGACACTACTTGGCTCGACTCCTCGGAGGTCGCGGTTCCGATTGAGAGGAAGGTCCGGGCACTGCTCCTGGAGTCCCAAGTCCTCTTCCTCACACTCAAAATAAAGTGAGTGGCCTGACTCCTCCGGTTTGCTTTTGGGGCCAAAGGGATGCTCCAACGGGTTCCACGCTGGCGGCTCCGGCGGTGATGAACCCCCACCTTCTCAAGGGATCCGGACCGACACCGGTCATGCCACTGCGACTTTCCCTGCTGCCAGTCCCGACGTCGCCAGCACCCACCAGTAGAATTTTAGAAAATAGGGACCCCTACATACACAATATACTTGCTAGTCGTAGGGAATTGAACTATTGAGGGAAGAAAGTACATAAGCAAGTGTATAATTCTCCATAAAATATTCTTGGCAACAAAACAGTGTGATTTTTAACAATAGATCATGTGCATTAATTCAAAAGAAAACAGAAAAATATGTACCAATATTAACATATATTATTTTTTTGATTTATTTTTTAATTATTATAAGCAATATATTTATTTTCTTTAAGAAATGGTTAAAAACATAAATACAACATAATCATATATCTAAATGACACAAAACAGTGATGTTACAGTTCATTATTCAATTTTGATTTCGGTTGAGTGTCACTGTAGATCGTGGGAAGGCTAGTGGTAGATGAGAACTTTGCGCGTTTCGGCATGTGTGCCTTCATCAGGGGACCATCTTAGCTATAACCATTTATTATGTATGGAGAAAACTGCTAGCAATCTAGCCGCAACTATGGCTCCAAATCTTTAAGTTGGAAAGTCTATTCTGCGTTTAGGATTTATCCGAATCTTTATGGGACACAAATATTCCAAAGATTGTCCAGTATATTCAAATGGCGTCTGGGTGCCAGAAATTATTTCTGTGGTTCCAATGGCAATATTCTGGATGTATTGCCCAGTTCTTGAGTCTCCATCTGTATATCTCAACCGAAATCAAAATTGAATTGTAACATCACTGTTTTGTGTCATTTAGATATATGATTATGTTGTTGTATTTGTTTTTAACCATTTCTTAAAGAAAATAAATATATTGCTTATAATAATTTAAAAATAAATCAAAAAAATAATAAATATGTTAATATTGGTACATATTTTTCTGCTGTTTTCTTTTGAATTAATGCGCATGATCTATTGTTCAAAATCACACTGTTTTGTTGCCAAGAATATTTTATGGAGAGTTAGACACTTGCTTATGTACTTTCTTCCCTCAATAGCACCCACCAGTAGAGTCAGCCCCATCCTGATCCCCGACGACCTGGAGCTGGTATCGCGCCACCCAACATCTATTCTGGCGCCGACGGGACCTCCAGGTCCTAGGCTGTTTCCTGAGCCTTATTCTGAAGGGCTTGGAGTAGGGAAAAATTGAGAGGGGTTGCTGGACCCTTGAGAAGACCAGCCTGAGTAGTTAAACTGACTGGTATGAGTATTTGGGTGAAGCCAGTGGACTGGATACTTCTCCAGATACTTGTATGCTTTCTCCCCCTACCGTGGCTTCGGAGGAGTGAGCGTCTTACGCTGTGTTGGTGCGAAGGGCAGTTGAGGTCCTGGACCTTGATCTTCCTTCGGTGGCAGTCAAGACTACCATGTTGACAGAGGTGCTACAGTCCAGGGTTTTATCTTCGGTACCCTTGCTTACTTTTAATGAGGCCTTCACAGATGTCCTACTGGGAACCTGGTCCAAACCAAGTACAGGGGCTCCTGTGAATAGGACAATTGCCTGTCGCTGTCCTTCTACAGGGGATCCAAAATTCCTCACTACCCACCCTACCCCCGAGAGCTTGGTAGCCCAAGCCTCTACATCCCATGGCACATTTCCTTCCTCTCCCCCGGGCAGAGAATCCAATAGACTAGAGAGTTGGGGCAAGAAAAGTTTTACTTCTGCCAGTCTTACATTGCAGTCGGTGAATACTGCATGCTTTATTGGGTCGTTATTCCCACACTCTATGGGATGTGGTTGTGCTGCCACAGGTCTTGGAGGAGGCCCCGGCCATCCTTTCCCAAGCAGTGTCAGATGGGGGGGGGGGATACAGTAAAGTTTACCATTCGATGTGGTCTAGACACGACAGACTCGCGGGGCAGATCGATTTCTTCGACGGTGTCTGTCAGACACCACGCCTGACTGAGAACGTCTGGCTTTTCAGGGGATGTCCAGGCTTCTCTCATGGACATGCCAGTTGATGGCACCCGTCTCTTCGGAGACAAGGCAGACATGACGCTGGGGCGCTTGAAGGACTCGTGGGCGAGTCCTTAGGCGTCTCAGTGGCCGCTCGTCCTCAGTCTGGCTTTCATCCTTTTCGTGGCTACGAAAGGGACTTTCAGCTGCGCCAGCCATACCCCAGCCACCAAGCTATGCAATTTCATCAATCCATGCGCAGCTGCTGGCGTGGATCATATAGCCACATGGGTCGGGCAGCCAGAGGTCAATCCACCCACACGCTAAACAACTACTGGATGAAATGAAAATGAAATGAAAACGCTATTTATAAAGCGCGTGGTTACCCGCGGGCATCCCAGCGCTGTGGGCAGAGTAGAATAAGGCTGAGGCGAGATCATTTGGGGAAAAGCCAAGTTTTAAGCATCTTACGGAAGGTCATATAATTGGGTTCCTTTCGTAGCTGCAGAGGGAGTGAGTTCCACAGCTTAGCGGCGTTATAGGAAAACAAACGGCCGCCGCTTTGAGCCCTCTTGATTCTGGGGACATAGGCCAGATGAAGATCATTTGAGCGAAGGGCCCTATTAGCTAGGTAGGGCTGGACCAAGGATGAAATGATAGCGGGTCCTTTCCCTCCTATCAGCCTGTGAGTAATGCACAGGGCTTTGAATTGGACTCTTTCCAGAACTGGGAGCCAATGGAGGGCCTTTAAAGCTAGCCTAGCTGTTTGGTGGCTATGAATTCCCATAAGAATCCTAGCAGCACAGTTCTGCACGGTTTGGAGTTTGGCCAGCACCGAGCTTGGGGCACCAAGATACAAGGCATTTCCGTAGTCCAAGCGAGATAAAATAAGCGCTTGGACTACAATCTTTCTGACCTGAGGGGGTAGCAGGGGAAGCACTTTGCGCAGCATTCTTAGAATGCCAAAGCAGGAGGCAACAACCTTTCTGGCTTGAATTTTAAAACCAAGCTCGGAATCAAGCCAGACACCAAGGCTCTTTATCTCTGATTTAGTGGCGGGCATAGGGCCCATACATGTAGGCCAGGAGGAGGCTAATTCAGAGAGAGGGATTGCCCAGGAGCATGAGCTCGGTCTTGTCTCCATTTAGTTTAAGATGGGAATGTTTCATCCATCTCATCACTTCTTCGAGGCATGGGCCAAGGCAGGTGGATGCTTTATTGGTGTGGTTCAACGCGACGACCAAGCAACATTAGTCAACATTTCAGTAACTATAAACTGGACAGACCAAACCTTTATCAGTAGCAGCGTACCCATCCTGCTCCACCACCACTGGACCCGCCTGCCACAGCTGGAAAAGCATCACAGAAGAACAGTGGTCTTCATCCCTTAGAGTGTATGAGCCGGAGCACACTGGCAGCTTGCCAAAAGCCTACAAGAACCTCAACAAATGGATCACCGCATGCGCTAACACCCTATCTCCCCTCAAGCGCATCCCAATGGAAAGATCCCGACCATAGGCCTGCTGGTGTACAGAAGAACTCAGCATGAGGAAACGCCACTGGAGCGCAATTGGCAAACAAGTTAAGACCCCAGACAGTCACATCCGCCCTAAGGTGCTACCATCAGCAGGTAAGGAACACCAAGTTCACAGCTCTCACGGATTGCATAAACGCGAACACCAACAGTAGCAAGGAAATCTTCACCATTGTCAAGGTTTAATCGCACCTTCCTGCTTTCTGCAGCAATATCACCCCCACACAAGATCTTTGCAACAAACTCTCTGAACTCTTCTGTAACAAAGCCAGCTTATATATATGGCAATATTGACCTTTAACCGGACCCGGTCACTATTGCAACTCATCTTCCCATCATGGCCTAAGAATGAACCCAGACTCGTGGCCTGCTGTCACCTCTGTTGAAACCACTATTACTGTGATGGCCATCCACTTGGGGGCCCCATCTGACCCTTTCCTCCACCATGCCTTCATTAAAGGACTCCTACTGATCATTGTACAACTAATGACCATTCTTAACGCCTCCAACTCACAACCACATTACTGAACATCTGAAAAGATGTGACTGTCACATTCTTGCTCAAGTAACTATCTACTGACCCAGCTTCTCTTCCCAACTGCAAACCAATCTTGCTCCTAGCATACCCAGCAAAGGCCTTGGATAAACTAATCAACCAACGCTGACCACCTCAACGATCTCCAGCTCCTCTATGCCATAGAGTCCGGATTAATGCCCAACTACAGCACAGAAGCAATACTTATCGACCACACAGACTACATCTGCATAATCCTTCAGACAAGACATTGCAGCCCTCATTCTCCTGGACCTTGGCATAATTTTACATTGTCTCACACCCCATCCTCTATAATAGGCATCTGCACAAAATTGTCATCCAAAGACCCAGTCTCAAATGTATCTGCTCCTTAATAATGGCTAGAACACAAGCTGTAAGCCTGGCACCTTATTCCTCGGAAGCCCGCAAATTCATCTGCGGAGTGCGTCAAGTTCATCATTCAGCCCCACCCTCTTCAACGCATACATGATCCCTTTAGCCAACAGTAGCCGCACAAAAATCAGCATCCTAACATGCGACTCATGCTCTACCTCTCGGACAAGACTCCGAGTCAAGAAGCAAGTTTACCGCCTGCATGACGGAAGTCGTTAACTAGATGAAAGCTAACTACCCCAAGGTCAACACAGATAAGACAGAAGTAGTGATCTTTGGCAAAAACACCTTGCCATGGGACTCCAGCTGGTGGTCGGCAAACTCTACCCTCATCCACGCGTAGAACCTCTGAATCTTCATCGGGAAGCCCCCTTCTGCATTCCTTTTAGGAGTTGTCTGCCCTCCTGTCTCCTGCCACAACGCCTGTAGACCCCCACCTCCTCCCGATTTCTCTGGCTGGCCGTGACCGGACCGGGTTACTGCACTACATTTCCCAGCAGCCCCGGGGGCGAGGCCAACTGGGAATCACTTTTTTCGCTCCTCCCGGTGCAGGATACAGTACGCCTGCGACTCCCGCATTGTGGGACGAACGCGGGCAGCGCCCCGGGCTAAAGCCCGTCGGAACCCAAAGGAGGCTGGGCCATCCCTCTTTTGCCTGACCACTAAATTAAGTCCCTGCGCCGCCTCCTATCCCTGCGCTGCGTGCACTTGGACCACCACAAGGACCACTAATGCAGGCTCCAGCATGACCATGCAGCGGACGTGCTGCCAACTCACCGCCGGTTGTACAGTGCCCAGCGCCAGGATCCCCGGCCCTCTTGCCACCCAACAGTACACCACCAAGGAACTCCTGGACCCCAGATGTCGAAGCAGCTGTCTCCTCCTCCCCACAATTCTCCAAAGGACCATTCACCTGCTGACACTGCCACTTCTGCTGCGACACAACCTATGAAAGATCCCGCACCATGCTGTTATGAACCCCAATGTACCCCAATGTAGGCCTAGGTAGTTACACAATCTTTTACCTACATCTCTCCTACCATTATTCTACATAACGGATTGGCGCTGACCTTTTACCTAGTTGGGTGCTACGTGACTGTCGTGGTTTTCTCCGAAAACTAGCCTCATGTGCATGAGGATTCTCAGTATCACAGCAGGATTTCCATCTTCCGCATAATAACTCTGTATAAGAGTCACTTCTATCATCATCCTTGCCTGACATGCCCACAGTACACTTCTAGGTAGAACCCCCCCTGAGGGTACCTTTTCGGGTATATAAGCACTACATCTTCGCTAGGCAAACCATAGGAGAAAGACTTCCATGCTGATGCGAGATGCTGAGGTCCCTGCACGCAGACACTCCAGCACGCAGTGGTTCGACATCCCTTGCGGGGTGTCCAGCTTGAGACCACATCAGGTAATGGGGTTGGCTCTATCCGAAGGGGATTCTTGGCTATACACCTACATGAATGCTAGGTACACTTAGGTATATCTAGTTAGGGTTTGCATCGTAGGAGTACGCATTTTTACTGTTCTGTATCTATATGCCTGCATACATTCATTTTTTTAGCACTATGGTAGATTTCTACCTTTTCTTTACTCTGTTGGTGCTTATAACCGTATACATATGTCTGTCTAATAGTCGTTGCTGCACACGTATTTTATATTAGAATGATGCTAGTTCCATAAATATTAATGGAAAATGTCCCCACCGTTTATTCTGCATCTCTCTGAGACTAAGTGAGCACGAGTGACTGAGCGAAAAGTGCGTACTGTTTCCACGATCCCTGAGGGTCTGGGTTGTCATGTTCGATAGCTGCCACAAACTATTCGCTCCTTGTTAGGAGGAGGGGCTCATAGTGGCACTGTGAGCTAGCAGGTCTACAGACTAACCTATCCTACTGGGTGTCTGGAATCAGTCTGGACACCAATCCCTTAGTTTATGTTGTCCAAACGCACAGATCCTATATAGATCTGTAGGAACTACAAGACAACGCCTGCCCACAAAACCAAGAACACCCGCGACCTCTCCATTGTATTCTGCTCAATGCCCGCTCACTCTGCAAACATGCCAGGGAAATCTGGAACACCATCACCACCCTCTCCACAGACGTTGCTTTCATCACCGAAACGTGTCTCAACTACTCCTCGAACCCTACATCACCACCGCCACTCCGAAAGGCTACAAGATGATACACTGTGACCCTGCCAACAAACCATGCGGAGGCATCGCCGTCCTCTTCAAGGAAACCATCAGCTGCACCATCACCGACAACGACCCCACACCTCTCATGGAACACCTCAACTTCCTACTACAAACTGACACGAAGACCCCGATAAGAGGCACCCTCGCCTACAGACCCGGGGACCCCGCGCAACATTCTGCAATACCCATCCCCGACCTCATCGCCCCTCTAGCAATAGACTCACCCCACTACGTCCTACTCTTTGACCTCAACTTCCACATCGACCCCAAAGACACCAACTCCATCGCCCTCCTGGAGAACTTCAACAACATCAGAGTCATCCAGCTGGTCACCGAACCCATCCACAAAGCCGGACACAAATCAACCCCATCTTCACCTCTAGCGACAATCAAATTCCACTGCACCACAGAACTCCCCTAGACTGACCACACCATTGTACACCTCACCATCACCCAGCACACCATGACAAGGCAGCAGATCTCCTCCCACAGAACTCAACCAGGCCGTCCAGAACTTCTCCACCTGGCTCACCGACTGCGCTGACAGGCGCCCTGTTGAAACCTACAAAAACCAACAAAAGCCCCAAACTTGCCAGCTGGTACACCCTAGAACTCAGGACTGCCAAGTGCAACTGCCACCATTTGGAGAAACTATGGCGCGCCACCAAGAACCCCAGTGACAGAGCAGCTCACAAAACAGCCCTCAGCAACTATCACCGGTACAGCAAAGATGCCAAGAAAGCAGCCTTCACCAACCGCATCCACCTCGCTGCCAACCACGTAAAGGAACTCTTCAAAATAGTCAAATAATTCTCCAACCCAATAGCCATAGAGAACAACACCATCCACCCCTCTCAAGAACTCTGCGACTACTTCCACAGCAAGATCACCAACATCTACAACAATTTCAACATCCAGCCTGCCACCATCAACCCCGACAACTTCAACCAACCAGCAGACACCAACCAAACCATCACTACCTGGTCACCGCCCTGACGAACCCAATCAGCACTCAAATCACCAGCATCCTCAACCGCTCCATCTCCACAGCAACCTTCCCGGACAGGTGGAAACACGCAGATGTCAGACCCCATCGATCTAAAAAATTATCGTCGGAGTTCCCTACTCCCCTATCCAGCCAAAGTTCTTGAGAAAGCCATCAACCATCAGCTCACCAAATTCCTGGAACAAAACCACCTACTGGATGCCTCTCAATCAGGATTCCGTGCCAACCACAGCACTCAGACTGTGCTGATTATTGCCGCAGATGACATCAGAACACTCCTTGACCGTAGAGAAATGGTGGCCCTGATCACCTCGACCTCTCCGCTGCATTTGACACTGTCTCCCACAACACCCTCATCAACAGACTCTAAAACATAGGCATACAGCACAACGCCCTCAAGTGGATTGCCTCCTTCCTTACAGGATGCACATAGAGCATCCGAAAGCCTCCCTTCACCTCTACACCCAAAGACGACATATGCAGTGCATCACAAGGATCATCCCTCAACCCCACCCTGTTCAACATCTACTTGACCCCCCCCCCTCGCAGACGTTGGCAGATCCCACAAACTTAACATAATCTCCTATGCAGACAACACTCAACTGATCTTCTCGCTCACGAGGACACCTCCAAAGCCAGCTTCTGCAACACCATGACCAACATAGCCAAATGGATGAGAAACAACTGCCTCCAACTCGACTCCAACAAAGCTGAAGTGTTGATCTTTGGGGAAAAACACCTCCACATGGGATCACAGCTGTTGGCCAGCAGAACTCTGACCCACACCGACCAACCACGCATGCAACCTCCGCATCATCCTCGACAGCCAACTGACCATGAAATGACAAGTCAACGCAGTTGCCTCCTGCTTTCACACGCTCCGCATGCTCCGCAGAATCTACAGATGGATTCCAACCAGCACCAGAAAGACCGTCACTGAGTCCCTTGTCGCATCTCCATCCGGCTCCTCAGAACATACAGAATGCTGCCAGACTCATCCTGGACCTCCCCAGACGAACCCACATCGCCCCCACCTGAGCGACCTCTACTGGCTCCCCATGCAGAAAAGATGCCAGTTCAAGATCCTCATGCACGTCCACAAAGCCTACCACAACTTAGGACCTGCCTATCTCAGCCATCGACTGAACTTCCTCCAACCAGATAGACCGCTACGTTCCTTTTCACTCTCCCTCACACACAACTTCCTCATCTGCTGCACCAGTAGCGGCAGCAGCTCCTTCTCCTACATCGCAGCCAAGACCTGGAACGACCTCCTCCTCCAGCTCTGTACGGCCCCCTCGCTGTCAGACTTAAGAGAGTCAAGACCTGGCTCTTTGATGGAGACACAGCGCCCAGATACCCATAAGGGTGACAGTCAATGCCTTCACTGCATCCTGCTTCCACACCCTGAAGAAACTGATGCAGATCTTCAAATGGCTCCCAAGCAACACTAGAAAAGCAGTCACTCACACTTTACTGACCAGCAAATTGGACTACGGAAACACCCTTTATGCTGGGACCATTAAGCAACTCAGAAGACTACAAACCATCCAGAACTCGGCAACCAGACTCATCCTCAACCTCTCACACAGAACTTGCATCGCCCTGCACGTCAGGGGCTTCAGTGGGTTCCTGAAACACAATTGTGCTCATTCCAAACTCCTCTCATACCCTTTCAAAATGCTTTACAGCTGAGGCCCCACCTACCAGAACAGGTAAAACTCCTTCCACCAACCACTCAGACACCTGTCCTCAGATCTCCTACTCACACACATACCACGCATACACAGAACCAGACCAAAGGACGTGCGCTCTCATACATTGCTCCAAAAGTGTGGAACGACCTCCCACTCCACATCGGAGCCTCTTCATCTCGTTTTGAATTTCGCAAGAAGCTGAAGACCTACTTGTGTCAACTTCTACTTAAATTTCTGCTGTGCCACACATCCGCTAGACCTTCATAGGGCTGCATGATATTCATCACTGCTTGCACTGCAGTCCGCATCTACCATGTAGTAGTAGAAACCAGCGCTGACTGTGCTAAATTGCCTTTTTAGGTCGATCCTAGCGGCAGCGCGCATGCGCTGTGCGAGGCATGCTGTGTTGGGTATGGAATACAAGCTCCACCCATTTTCACGCCCCTCTTTTCAAATGGCTCCTATTACCATCCTTCCTAAATCGTTGCTTTTCATTGGTAAATAGGCTTCTAGTCCCTCCTTGGTACCGCCTTGTCTACAATAGTAATCTCCCACAAGGTCTGGACCTTTTACTTGTGGAGTTATACGGTATGCTTTATATAGTCGGTGAGCACTATTTTCTTTAATGGTCTTTCCCTATTACACTCATGACATCAGAGCAGGCCACGGCGCCACGCTTAATAGTTTAGCAGGCGCCCGCTTTTATAATTGTTTTCTTGTCAATAAGTATTACTTTGCATTGTTTTTTAACACTAAGTAACGCCTCATGTAGTTACGGCTGACCAAGAACTAAACAAACAATGGCGGCCGCACGGCTCGCCCAACTCCATCAACATCTCTGCTTTTTTGTTCTGTGGAAGTACTTAAAGATTAATCAGTAAAGAGGGAGAGAATGTAGTGAGGTGTCTTCTTCCAAAAGCAGAGTACATCTCGATGATAATTGTTCAAACATTACCACTGAAAGTAACTCTTACTTTCCATTCACAAGGGGCAATGCCAACCCCCGTCAAAATATCATCCACAGCAGCAGTGCAGACTTCTAAAAAACACAAAGACCACACAAGACAGGATCAATATGTATAAGCATGGTAAGAGCACTTTGGGTGGAAAGAAAATCATATTCAGAGTGTTGCAACAGCTAACCTACAAGATCTTGGACTTGTGCCTTCAGAGCGTAACGAAAATGCACAACCAGGTAGTGACCCCAGTGGCCTTGTTCCCCTTTGAGCTGACGGTTATAACAGAGTCTGACACAATCTACTACAAGTTCCAGCATCCTTGGTGCCACTGGAAGTGACTGGAAGTAATCCTCATACTGGCAGCCATGTTTACGTGGTGTCATCCCCTATTCAGTTGCTCATAATTGGGTAGAAGAAACCCGCCAGCTCGCAGTGGCGTTAGAGTTGCAGGTCTGATCCAAAGGATGACTTTACTCTTGGAACAAACCTCGTAGGGACGTCCCCGAATATCACAGCGTTAACAAGGCCGCGGTTTCAAACGCAAGGGTCTTGCAGAATATTTCAGGGTCTGACCTTCCCCTACAGCTGCAAGTGTCTTCGCGTCCAAATATTTACAGTTCCCAAGGCAGTGATTTACGGCGTCAGTCAAAAGCGACTGCAAAATAGTTTGCCTTTGGTCTACAAAGTATATGGTGCATAGAGTAGAGAAGGTTTAGAAAGTTTCCGATGGGACTGAAAATTGGGCTACTTCATGATAATAGTAATAACATGGCATTTTTGATATATTTCTTGCTCCCACCAACGTGCAGTTTACCATTGTTTTAGTTTGTACTACAGCTTGTAAGATTATAGCCGGTAAAATAGCTCAGTGCTCTATCGCATCCAGGGCTTTAAGTAGGTCGGGTCCTGCCAATGCCCAGCACCGGCAGTTCTAAAAAGCAGGTGCTGAGACTGGTCCCTATCGGGCTCTCTATTTTTGCCCTCACCCTTGGGGTGGAAACAAAATCTTAGCTCAGTGCCACCCTTCATTGCCTTTGATACAGCTGCAAAGTTATGGTTCTTTCGCAGTCTCATTTCAGAATTGAATCATTTTCAATATTCTATTCAACGACGCTATAGTTGTTGCTTATTTATCTTATGCATATAACAACCATTGGCAAAGCCAATAGTCCTGGCTTGTTGTAGGTGTAATGTTACTTGTTGTATTATATATCTGGATGCATCCATAGAAACAGCAAAATGTCAGACGGGCGGCACACTATGCTAAGCACAGATTTTTAGCTTACATTTTAAGCTCGCACTAATTACATTGGCCACGCCCCTTTGATAGACCCCACCCCCCAGTTTTTTATCCCACTTAAAGCCCTGATCACGTGTATTGTAGAGATTTGTGTAACCTGAAAGTAGTAGGTTAGATTCCTAAATGGTTTTTCATCCCTCCGAGTAGTTAAAATTGAGCCTCTTTAATGTAGGTAACAATGACCACCTACCTATCCGTGCCTACACCTGCAAATAGCAGAGGGCCCTCCAAGTGTTAAAACTGTTATTGTAGTCTAAATTGTTATTGATATGTGGGATTCTTCATTTGGGGGGTGGCTGGGATCTGAGCCTTTAACAGCCCATGAGCTCAGGCAATATGGTAGTGACCACTCCAGTCCCTTGGTAAATGTAAACTTTGTGATATAAAATGGAAAATTATTTTCCCAAATTATTGTTGCTGGCTTTTGTGAAATATTGTAGGATTTAGTTTTTCACTAAGTTTATGTCTCTTTTTGTAAGTGCAGTTGCGTCTTTAGTAGTTGGAGCTGAGATTCTCCTTGTGGTTTGAACACATTTGTTGCTTCTTAAAACACGTTCTGCGTAAACGATTGAGTAATTCTGTGCCTTGGTTTTGTCTGTGTTTGGTAATTTCAAGCTCGAGTTGTTTTTGTGTTGCTTATTGAATTCTTTGACACAAAGTATCCACTCTGCTTGTAATGTTTTCTTATTATAGTGATACGAGGAATTTACATGCATTTTGGATTTTTTACCGCTGATATTAAAATATTGCTTTCTAATATTAGAAAACTGAGAAATTAGTAATTTTGAGTTTAAAAGATTGGGCATTCCAACTCCTCAATTGAAATGTGTTGAGCAAGATTGATTTTTAAAAAAGGCAAACAAAAAAAACACATTTACAGTTAAAATACTGAAACGTGTGTGCAGTGTTTGTTGAATGGTTTAATGGCATTAGGTGATTTGCAATTGCGTTTATTTCACTGCTTCAGTAATGCCAGGTACCACTTTCAATCAACCAGCTTTGCACCTTGTAGTGATCTCTTCCATTAACAAGCATTGGAAATGCAATAGGTCTCGCATTTGTTTGAGACGGAGCTATTGGCATTGTAAAGGGCAATGTGTTTTACGTATGTGTTCTTAAGTGTATGTATGTGGTGTGTAGTGGATTTATATAGGTTGGATTATAATAATTAGTTGTGGAATTGTGTGGTGTTGATTTGTGGAGTAGAATTACGTGAGACGGTTTGCTGTGGAAATAATAATGTAATAATTATATGGTATTGAGTGTACTGGAATTATGTGGAGTGGGATTGTATGTTATGGTGTGCAATTATGTGGAATAGTATTTTGTGTTGTGGAGTGGTATGTAGTGGAGTTTAATTATGAGGTGTTCTGTTCAATTTTGTGTTATGATGTTAAATTATGTGTTGCGAGTTGGATATATGTGGTGTGTAGTGGAATTGTGGTGAATTAGGTGGCGTGGTGTGAAATTATGTGGTGTGGAATGTGTTTGTGTGGAGTTGAATACTGTGGAATGGAACAGTGTGGCGTTGAATGACATTGTTTAGTGGAATTATGTGCATGGTGTGTAATTGTGTGGCGCTGTGTTGAATTATGTGGATTTGAATGCTTGTTGTCAAGTACCAGCAATGCTGTGGGAGCAGCCTTTATGGGGGGTGAAACAAGATTTTTTATTTTTTATGTCCCCTTACCTCCCTGAAACTGAGCATTTTGCCAGTGCGAATGCATGGGTGAGCATTGCACCTGAATGAGTGCAGAGTGAGCATTTTGCCTGTGTGAATGCATGGGTGAACATTGTGCCTGTATTGGTGCAGTGGAAGCATCATGCCCGTGTGCATGCCTGGCGGGCAGGGTCAGAGATGAGCATATGTGATTGCAGGATGAGAGGTATGCCTATGTGACTGTAGTGTGAGGTGTGACTGTAAGTGCAATTTGAGGTGTGCTTGGTTGTGCAAGCTGAAAGTCAGAGGAGACATTTTGCTGCCTCTTCGTGAGTTTGTAGTGAGCAGGGTGCTTGCGTGTGAATGCTGAAGTTTTGTCAGTGTTGGTTAATCGAAGAAAAAAACAAGGCATATTTACAAGATTTAAAACACATGTCCACTTTAATGCTCAGAGCTGGTATGAAAACAAAACTACGATTTCATTTGTCAGCCTCTTTTCTGCTCCTCCAAAGTGAAAAAAGGGAGACTAAGTCCAGATTGCCTAATCTATCTGAAAGCGAAACTATCGTGTTCTCTGCGAGACGACATATTAAGTATAAGTGTCATAGTGGCAGTCCCGTGCCCTCTCACAAGAGGACATATTAAATAAAAGCGTTACAGTGGCAGTCCCGTGCCCTCTCATGTCAAGTAAAAGCGTCACAGTGGCAGTCCCGTGCCCTCTCACGAGAGGACATATCAAGAAAAAGCGTCACAGTCCTGTGTCCTCACACGAGAGGGCATATTCAGTAAAAGCGTCACAGCGGCAGTCCCGGAAAATCTAAGCGGCCGCAGACCAGTGGAAGTGCGTTCGTCTTTCTAAACTCTACTGATCCTGCCGTTCCGTTCCGACCTGTACTGTTTACAGAGGTGAACAGGGTTTTTTTTCTCCTTTGAGTCGTTTAATAAAAGCTTCCAAAACGGTAAATAAATGTTCCTAAAAGGGCAAGGAGGGAAATATTTCACTGCATGCAATTATTTTCGCATTGCCAGCACCCCCGCCAACTGATAGAGAACCACAGAGTTCGGGTTGGTAGACTGTGCCAAGGGTAGAAACCGCATGAAAGTTGTTCAGTAATTGAAGCCCAGTTACAGAAGGAGGGCGGTTGGGGGGGGAGGTGGGCACCAAATGTTGCCTTGGTGACATTGACTGGCTCTGTTTACCAAGGGTCAAAACCGCAACAAACCTGGTCTAGGTTACCAGCCCCAGCGACCATCACACCTCACAGAGCCACAGGAAGTGGGGTCCAAGAGATAGGGCCTTACCTGGAACTGAAAAACAAACAAGACCAGCTACTCATCGGTCCTGCAATATTGCGGAAAGGGGGAGGGCCAAGCTGGAGTCCCGTGAGCGCTGTGTGGGGGCAGCCACTATTAAAGTGAAGAGTGCTCCAAATCCCAAAAGCGGCCACCATTGCAAAGTTGGCATCCCACGAGTGGAGAAAGTGAAAGGGCGCCCCAAAAGCGGCCGCCATTGCAAAGTTGGCGTCATGTGAGTGAAGAAAGTGAAAGGGCGCCCCAAATACAAGAAACACACGTACACACACACTCGCCAGGCACATAAACACAACCCCACACGGCGCATCATGAATCCGCCCGCAGCGCTCACCATCCTGGGCCTCCTCTCTGCGGCACAGCTCTCCCTTCAGCCCGGCGGAGGAGGCAGCGGAGAAGGAAAACATCCCGGGCTGCCTGGTGTGCGTGAAATCTGCCATCCGTCCACTCCTGCAGCCTCAGTGACACACTGGCGCGCGCTTGCACACACATACGCACGCATCCACGCGCTCACACATACACGGGGATTAGGAGAACAAGGGGACGAGAAGGCACGACAAAGTAGTGCTCAAAGTCTAAACAAGCTGTCGCCATTAGGCGAACAGCCGCTTGTTTATATTTGCATCGCGATTTCACTTTAAGTGAAAGCGCGATGCAAATATAAAACAAGCGGCCGCCCTTGCCAAAGGCGACTAGTTAAAGGAGAATGTATAACGCCGCAAGTAAAACATCCAGTCCGGATGGGCCGTACCAAAAGGAGACAGGGCGGTAACAAAAAAAGCCTCATTTTCAATCGGAGGCCAGCGTTTAGCATAAATGACGCCAGCCAATGGGAATGATGGGCGGGGCTTCAAGTCCCCTTCTGAAAGCGTATCGATGACAATAAGCCCCGCAGAGCGAGGAGCGCATGCGCGCTCCAGCGCTAGGTCTGCGAGACCTAAAAAGTGGATTGGGCGAATTCGCCTTTTTTCATTCGTCTGCACAGCTTACTTTGTACTTTGGTTTTCTTTACCTCAAAAAAAGGTGCTGTGTAGTTAGGCTAAAAATAAAGGGTTGGATTCTCTGCTAAAAACGGATTATCACTTCTGCTTAGTCTGCCGGCACCTCCGTGTAATGCAAAATGGTACTTGAAAGACAGTTTCCACTAGTTAATGTGACTGGCTGTCAGCAGCCAATCAGGGTGGTGTGAGCACAGTGACCAAATCTGATTAGAGGAATGACAGGCAGTCACATTGGATGAAAAGACAGATTGTTTCAGCAATTATGGTTGCTTTGCAACCAATCAAAATTAGTTTCTTTGTTTAGGATACATGGCCAATTTGAATGGTTCTGGTACACAGACGTTAGTTGGCAGTGTGGATGCGCCTGGAATCTTGCTCACTCAATGCGGCCAGCTGAACGATGCTGCCCATAATTGTTCTGTCTGTAGAAGCAGGTTTTAGGAAGCGGTAGACTTGCCTGGTGATTTGTTTTGACAATTGCATCCTGAGAAAAAATAATTTGCCCATCCACACTGCTTGCATTACTTTTTAAGGCCAGCCTGGGCAGCGCATGCGCTGCTGCAAGGCATGCAGTAGTGGAGGATGGCTTTGAAGCCCCACAGACTCTCCGCCCATATTTTTAATTGGCTTGTGTCATTGTCCTTCGTAAATTCTGGCTACTGATTCGTAAATAGTCTTGTTAGTCCCTCCTTGGTACCGCCTTGTCTGCATTTGTTACCTCCCATACCGACTGGACCTTTACTTTGCTTGTTACACGGTCTGCGTTATAAGTCGGTGAGCACTATTTTGTTTATTGACTAATAGGGGCAATGGCGGCAGTTTTTTTTTAAATTTTCAGCGCGCCCACACAGGACAGTGGCGGGCGCTTTTCGTATGGAGCGCTATACTGCTCTTAACTTTGAGTGGCTGCCCCTACCCCCACAGCAGTCACGGTACAATGGCGTCACTATTGTTTTTTTTCTTTTTTATTATTACTTTTAAGAAGAACGCAGTGTCCGCTTCAGGGAAACCACGCTTTCTTTCAGTTTTTTTTATTTATTTATAAACTTGCATGCTGAGTGCGGCGCCCCCTTTAGGCACACCACGCTCCGTTTCAATTTTTTTTACCTTTAATGTTGAGCGCGACACCAGCTTCGGGGACACTGCACTCTGCAATACAATAGGTCTCGCTTTTGCCAAAGTTTGACATATTGGTAATGTAAATGACAATGCCTTTTAATATTATAAAAGGCATTGCCATTTACAATGCTGATAGCTCAAAATCTCGGAATTGCGAGACATATTGCACTGTAAATGCTTGTTTTTAATTGCAAGACGGGAGGCAGTATGGAAGGAGGTGAAGGGCAGGAGCCAAACCGGAAGTAAGGCGAGCTGGGGCCACACGGAGAGCAGGGTGTGAGGGAGGGACTAGGATCAAGCACATACCTAATGGAGCACATACCAGCAGAGGCTCGGAAGGCATACTGGGTGAACATCGAGGTTGGGGCGGGCAGAGGACACGAGGGAGACAGCTTAAAAAGATGCACTCTTGTTGAAAGCTTAAAGAGAAAGAACATTTGTGCCTAACAAAAAAGAGCTCAGGAAGGACACAATGCGTTCATGCTCTAAAGGAGGTACAAACACACGAAGCAAGAAGCCTACAGCCGCTGACCCCTAAAAAGCAAAGAAATGAGAGACAAAAGCACATAATGGTAAGCAACGGGGGACCTCTGAGCCGCTGTTAGAAAACAAAAGTTTGCGAAGAGACCGCAGAAACCTAAAAAATCAAGGCAGTCTAGTTTGGGTCGTATGTGTTGATCTGTGCCAGAGGGTTGTCCTCCATTATCCCTTTTACAATAAGATACGTACACTCAACATCTGAGATTGTTCAAATATGTCAGAACTGTAAGACCTTTGTTCTTATTATAGTCATTCCTTTAGAGTACATGGTGTTTGATGGAAAGTAGTAATGTACTTCTCATCCTCTAGCAAAATTACCCTCTGTCCTTGTAGTCAGACACGTCTCCTGCGGGAGCGTCACTGCAAGATCATTTCTATGCTGACACCCTCCTAGCATTTCTGAGATTGTTTAGCCCCTTCACATTCTACAAGATCATGGCCAAGTCCGGGACACTTCTTATGATTCCCTGTATTCATCAATCCCCATCTTAGTGTTTGATTATAGAACTATCACTCCATCTCACATCTTGTTGAAATCTGTCTGGTACCCTGTGTCTCTGACATGTCTTTTGTTTCCACTGTCTAGATTACCACACTAATCCTGCCTCCTGCGGTACTGAATACTCCTACTGCAAGTGAATATCCCCCCTGCTCGAGAATTGAAAGGATATAGACTGTGTAGGAACTCATAACTCTATAATATAACCTACAATGTGTCACACATGGGGGGGGGAGGAGGGGGGCTGTCACTGCCAGCAAGTCTCAGCCTGGCCCAAGTACCCATTTCATGTAGTCACAGAGCACCTCCCCTATATCCAGGATGTTCCACTCTGCATCCCCTCCACATACTTAAAATGTTAGTTACCTTTGTGTGAGCTGCCAAGCGTCCCTCATCATGTAATAGACCCTCACAGAACCGTAGCGATATTAAGATAGTACAAAGGAAGAGAAGGGAGAGGCACTTCAACATCAGATCCACATGCAACTCTTGACGGATATAAATTGCGATATCCTACTGTTGCTGTAAACATCAGTCCCCTTCAGTTTACATTTGCAGCTTGCATCAAACATTACCAAGTCATGTTGAGAAAGGGTGAATTACAAATGTTGTATAACAGACCTCTCATAAAAAGCATTATAACTAACAATTAGTTGTCTATTTTGTCCAGTGTAATTCTGTTCTTGAACAAATGCCAGTGATGCCACATCTCGATCAAAGGAGCGGGCACTCAGGACTCTTGAGACCCAAGTGCTCTCTACCTTCCCCAGCTCCAGAGTATAGCCAAACTTCCCATTGACCTTAATGAACTTCATGGCCTCTTGAGAGTTAGTAAAGATGTGCTTTCTACTTTTACTTTCAACATTGCAGTGTGCAGTATCTTAGTCCTACCCTAGCTGCTGGAGCCTCTTCACTGTAATGCAAGCCTTCTTCACTGTAATGCAAGCCTTCCTGCCAGCTATCTTGAAATAAGAAAAAATGGAGTTGGGCATACCATCATAATGCAGATCTTTTTTACCTGGTCATGCACAATGTTTTTGAAATATTAAAATGTATTATCTACTCTACGGTATTTGTGTCTTCAGGATGTTGTATAAAAAGCAGCTATACTTGTGGATTGAGATAGGATGTATCTTTTATCTTCAAAGGCAGAGGTACTTTGGAATAGATTGTAACCTAACTGTAGGAGTGCAGATGTCTTAATTCATATTTTATTCCTTGAGTTCATCTTTGCATGGATAAGAATAGCTATGAATATTCTATCTTGATGACATCTAAGCTTTCTTGGCAATTTCATAGTGTATTTGATATCTTTCCTTTTGTATTCCAGCATGAATCCATTGTGAGCAGCTCTACATCCTTGACTTCTGCACCTCCTCCTGCAACTTCTCCTATCACACCTACTTCATCCCCACAAACTAGCAAGAATTCCTTCTCATCTCAGGTTGAAACCTTACTCAAAATCTTTAACAAGGCTGCAAATAGTGACACGACGAGTAAACCATCTCAAGATGGATTATATGATCACGGTCCTTTCTCCACAGATGGCATCAAAGATCAGAGGGAGTCTGAGGCAAAAGAACAGAGCACATCCCTTAGTGCTGACTTTCTCCTTCCCCATGAAAAAGCCAGTCAGGATGTCAGTGGATTCTCAAATATTTTGGTCATGGCAACAAGCCATTCCAAGGTACCACAAAGCAAGAAACAACTTCTTGAAAGCATTGAAGATGAGGAGAAATTCCTTTATGGTGATGGTGATGATGATGGTAAACCTAGCCCGTCCTTGGGTAAGAAAGACTCACCAAGTCATTTGGACGAATCTGCAAACAAACCCCCTGCACCGCAGGGATCTGATGCTCCTCCAGAAAAACCAGACCATGAACTTTCAGCAATCCATGATTTGCTCAAGACAATTGGACTTGATATGGATGTCGGTGAAGTTGGCCAGCTGACTGCTCGCACACAGGAGCGACTTTATGGCAAAAAGCCAGTTTCTCATTCTCCAGAGCGCCGCATCTCTGATCCTAGAAAACCAGACTCCTGGGAGCTGCGCCGAAGTAGGAGTGATACTCGGTCTCCAGAATCTCCAGTGATAGCTTCCCAGGCATCTGACAAAGATCTTCAGCCAGCATCTAAGGTACAGATAAAAGATGAAACAGTTGGGCAAGAAACTCTTGTTTCTAATAGAGCCCCAAATACTGTAGTCACTCAGACCATAACTGCCCCCATCCCAACCCCCCCACCTGACACTACCAAAGGACAGAAGCCATTGAACAGTGGTCCAGCACCTGCAACAGTGCAGCAGCATGGGCAGAACACAGCCCCTGGTTGGCAAAGGGCACACCCTTCCCAGATTTCCACTCAGATACAATCCATCAGTCAGATTTCACCTAAGCACCCACCTAACAAAGGAGGCAACTGTTCACAGCGTTATTCCAATTTAATTTCAGTGCCAACCACTATTGAGAGTAATGACAACTCTAATCTTGAAGTGACTCCAATAGCTGAGCCCCCACAGCCCTTGAGGAAAGATGCGGTCGCTCAGAATCCAACAGACATGCAACAATTGAAGCTTGACGTCAAGGAACCATCTACTACAGTCCAGGAGCCTCAGACAGATAAGGTGAGCCCACTTTGTGTTTGTATTTAAAGACTAATGGCAGATATCAGATGTGCTTGGAGGTTATGGAAAGGCTGACCTCTTGATTCTTATGCAATGAGTAACTTTAAAATGTGCTTTCTGTTTACATCCTGGCCTCTAATGCTGTACTTTGTATTGTTGTATATATCATGCAGCATTTGTAGCCATGAAAAAGCCTGTTAAAAAAATTTCACTGCCACTAGCACAATACATATTTCTGATCTGATGGTAGCTGTGTTGGCAAATTGTTATTTTTTCAAGCGTTTGACGAGACCTCTTGTTTTTAATAAAATTACATATACAATACAAACCTATAGGGGTGGTTAGTCGACCCTGTTAATCATTTGTTCTGCTGGCTGTAGTATAATTCCTATTTTGCTTCCACCTACCACAGCACAGGGTAAGCACCGGCTGAGCTCACTACAGCAGTTGGCTTATCCTGACTGCTCTTGCCCAATGTGCTCATCCGCACAATAATTAGTTCCATTCACCGCCAGGGATTACTTAGTGCAAGTGTGCTTATACATTAAAAAGGTTTGGAAACAATACCAGAGCTACTGACTTTACTAGTACCTGTCTTTTTTTTTGTTTAATAGAACTACGTGGTATTTTCTGCAAGACCAGTTGGTGTATTAGAAATAGTGCTTTTATGTGGCTAATGGACTGACAAATAAAATTGGGTTAAGTTATAAGGTTACTATTCCGGTTGCTCTTTTTTGTCCTTTGACAAGTATCAGACAGAGGTTATTGAAAGGAGGCGAGTTCAACCCACATCTAAGGAGATTTGCCTGCCTCCTTATTTTCGTCACCTAGCTTGAAGTCTTTACAGTTTGTTTCGTGCCGTTTCATGTTTCTGTTTCCAGAGCACTCTTCGATGCATTCACTGCATGCTGATCAGTGGAAGCAGACTTTGGGACCCTAGTCTACAGGAGAATGCCTTAGGCTGTTAAAGGCAAGTGAGAATTTTGTTTTCTAAGTTTACGTTTCTCTGAAATTAACCTCTAAAGGGTTTTTAGTTCCTGCCTTAATTTCTACTATCTTTAGCGACTGAAATTGTCTTGCCTTTTATGCAAGGATGCCGCTTTGTGTTGGCTGCCATAAGGAGATCCTGGCTCAACTATGGGAATACAATGCATGTTGACAAAACTAAAGCTTCTAAGCTTCTTTAGCTAGTCTACAAGGAATAAAAAATACTACACCACAATATCGAACCAGCAAATTCAGTGTTGCCAAACCCCCCTTAATTGAAGAACATGGGCTACCTTTTCTAGCTATGATCTTTTAAATCTCTTTATGATCTCCTGTAGACTTCTCTTTAAGATCGCTTTTAGTTTCAGGCATACTGCACAAACCGCTTTTCAGTAACGTGCGTTTTAACAACCAAATGATCAGCGCAAGAGTTTTCTCACTTTGTCTTCCAACCTCAAATTTCATGCTCGATTATGCATAATCCATTCTGCACCTCTGGAAAGCAGCTCAAGACCTAGCCTATTACTAGTGCTCAATACATCGTAGGTTCTTTTTCTCTTAAGTCTTGCAGGTTCTTTTTCTTTGAAAAGTCATCTGATTGTAAAACCGCTTTAGAAAATCCATTCAGCATAACAAAAAGTTGTGCCCCATATCTGACTTTAATCCTGCTCTCGGCCTCCTTGTTTATTCGTGGTACTTACCCACCCTGATTTTGAACACAGTTATAGATTTGAATTCATCTGAAAACGACCATGGCCCGGTAGCTCTATCTGAAAGAGACACGTTAGTGACAGATTCCTTACCTTAGAATATCCCCAGGCGTCAGGCTGGATCCGGAAAGTTTTTGCGTAGCAGTACCCTTGCGCGTCGGTAGGCGGCGTCGTGCGGCTCCGCGTCCGTCGTCGGCGTCGTGATCGCCGGGATGACGTCGCGGGCAGTACTTAGGCGCCGCCCCTGCGTGCTGACGTCAGTTCTTCTTTTTCCGCGCCAGCAAGCGCAGATCCGGGAAGAGCAGTGCCCTGGTCATTTTTTGACCATACTTTTTGGTGAATTTTTCACTGTTTTTCTCAATCGACTTCAAGGTGTCGTAGGGATGCCCGGGTTTAAACGTTGCGGCGCCTGTGCTCGGATAATGTCCATCACAGACCATCATTGGGAGTGTCTCTTCTGCCTCGGCCGAGGCCACGACACGGAGTCTTGTACCGACTGCCAGGCCCTCAACCCGAAAACTTTGCGAGAGCGGTCTCGAAAGCTCCTCGAGGCCCAGCATTCGGCTCCGCGGAAGCCCTGGTCGCGTGAGAGGTCCAGGGGTCGATCGCGGAGTCCACACCGGTCGTCGGCATCAAAGTCTTCTTCGTCCGGTAAGTCGAAACACAAAAAGTCCAAAAAGCATCATCGCTCTAGGACTTCGCCTCGCCGGTCTCGCGACTCGGCTGAGGCCCCTCCCGGCACCGTCCCCGCGGCCCCGGACATGCCTGTGGAGTCGCCCCCGCAATACCCGCCCTATCCGGGTTCGGGGGTGGATCCGGCCCAAGTGCAGGAATTCCTGTCGGCCATGGCCCGCCTCTTCGGGCCTCCAGGTCCCTCCGGTGCGCCTTCGGGCCCCGCGGGCCCTGATGGGGTTGCTCCGGCGTCGCCGACGGCCCCGGCGTCGCCCATGCCTCCAGCCTCGATCCCGGCTTCGGCCCCGGCCTCGATCCCGGCTCCGCAACCCCCATCGACGCCGGTCGACCTGACGACACCTCCGCCGGAGCCGATGTCTCCGGTGCCGTTCTCGACGCCGCCTGGGGCTCTGGGCGGCGTCGTTCCCCAGTTCCTTCCGGCTCCGGACATGGACCCGGACCGACGTCGCTCGACGCCGGTTCCGGCGCCGATGAGACCTTGGGTCCCAAATGTCCCTCCTCCCCCTTATTTTGAACCTGAGGAGGACCAGGAGGACTGGGAGGGGTCTGATGACCCTCTGACACAACAGTGTCAGTACGATGAGGACTGGACAGAGGGTCTAGGGGATGCCAGTGGTCTAGATACTTCCCCTGACACTGGCATGCTGTCTCCTCCCGTGGCTACGGAGGAGGGAGCCAATTTTGCAACGGTGTTGCGTAGGGCGGCTGGAGCCTTACATCTCCAACTCCCTGCTGTGGCGGTCAAGGTTAATCTCTTGACAGAGGTGCTTCAGCCGGCAGCCTCCTCTACGGAGACTGTGCTGCCGCTTAACGACGCCCTCACTGATGTTCTTTGGGCGCCTGGTCCAAGCCCAACACAGGGGCTCCTGTGGCTAGGAACGTGTCCCGACGCCATCGCCCAGCTCCGGGCGACCCCCTGTTTCTCTCTGTCCACCCCACTCCTGAGAGCTTGGTTGTCCAAGCCTCCGCTTCCCAAACCGCCTTCCCTACCGCCCCTCCGGATAGGGAATCCAAACGCCTGGATCAATTTGGGAAGAAGGGTTTTTCTTCCTCCAGTGCTGGCTTGCGGTCCATCAACACCGCTTGCCTTTTGGGCCGATATACCCACTCCTTGTGGGATTCGGTGGCGAATGTTTTGCCCCAGTGTTCTGAGGAGGTCCAGACACTGCTTTCCCGCGCCATTGCGGAAGGAAGGGATGCGGCCAAATACACAATCCGATGTGGCCTTGATACCGCCGACTCGCAGGGCAGGTCTATTGCAACGACGGTGGCGCTACGACGCCACGCCTGGCTGAGAACCACTGGTTTTTCAGGGGATGTCCAGAATACTCTCATGGACATGCCCTTTGATGGAGTCGGTCTTTTTGGGTCCAAAGCAGACCATGCGTTGGAGCGCTTTAAGGACTCACGGGCTACTGCAAAGTCCCTGGGCCTTTCTGCTACACGCCCTCCGCTGACTTCTGCTTTTCGCCCCTATCGTGGCCACGGTAGGGGCGCCCCTTCACGTCAGCAGCCCAGCCACCGGCCCGCGCAGCAGGCGTCTTCGCGTGGCCGAGGACGTGGATTCCGCCGTGGCGGATCGGGCAACCAGCGTGCGGGGTCAGGCCACCACCTCCAACCCGTCCGCGGCCTCCAAGCCCTCCTAGTCCCTCCTTTCAGGTGCACAGCACGCCAGTAGGGGGCAGGGTCCGCCATCACCTTCCCCACTGGCGTACCATCACCTCGGACAGGTGGGTCTTGGACATTGTCCGAAGGGGCTACTCCCTCCCCTTCGAGTCCACCCCCCAGCCATGCCACCTCAATTCCACCGCATGTCAGGGGATCACTTGGTACTTCTGCAGAAGGAAGTCACGGCCCTCTTGGCCAAGAGGGCCATCGAGCATGTTCCGACCCCAGAAGTAGGGCGTGGTTGCTACTCCCACTACTTCCTGGTGCCCAAAAAGGACAAGGAGGACATGCGTCCTATCTTTGACCTCCGGAACGTCAATCGCTTCCTCCGGAAGGAGAAGTTCAAGATGCTCACCCTAGCTCAGGTCTTGACTGCCCTCGACCCTGGAGACTGGTTGGTAGCGTTGGACTTGCAGGACGCATATTTCCACATCCACGTCCTGCCGGCCCACCGGCGTTACCTTCGGTTCACGGTAGGCCTCGAGCATTTTCAGTTCACCGTGCTCCCCTTTGGCCTTACCAGTGCCCCTCGGGTGTTCACGAAAGTGATGGCGGTGGTCGCAGCTCATCTGCGCCGGGCAGGGGTTTCAGTCTTCCCCTACCTCGACGACTGGCTGCTGAAGGCGGGCTCGCCCCAGTCAGTCGTCTCCCACCTCCAGACTACGGCCGAACTCCTGCACTTGCTGGGGTTCTCCATCAATGTGCCGAAGTCGCATCTGATTCCTTCTCCACAGCTCCTTTTCATCGGAGCAGTTCTGGACACGACGCAGTTTCGGGCCTATCCTCCCGAACGGCGAGTCCGGGATATTCAGGCTATGATTCCGATCTTTCAGCCTTTATCCTGGGTTTCGGTACGGATGACCCTGAGGCTGCTGGGCCTCATGGCCTCCTGCATCCTGCTGGTCAATCATGCCAGATGGCATATGCGGGCTCTGCAGTGGGACCTGAAGTTCCAGTGGGCGCAGCACCAGGGCAACCTGTCCGATCACGTCCAGATCTCGGAGGGGACTGCAAAACAGTTGCAGTGGTGGCTCTCGAACCGGCAATGGGTCATGGGCAGATCCCTCTCCCTTCTCCAGCCAGAGCACACAGTTGTGACGGACGCATCCCTTCTGGGATGGGGCGGTCACATGGGAGAGGCGGAGATCAGAGGCCTCTGGTCTCCGGCGGAGTCCCGGCTCCATATCAACCTTCTGGAGCTCCGGGCGATCCGACTTGCACTCAAGGCATTCCTTCCCTCTGTCAAAGGGAAGGTGGTGCAGGTGTTCACAGACAACACCACCGCCATGTGGTACTGCAACAAACAAGGCGGGGTGGGGTCGTGGACCCTTTGTCAGGAGGCTCTGCGCCTCTGGACATGGCTGGAACATCAGGGCATGTTCCAGATGGTTCAACACCTGGCAGGTTCCCTGAATGCCAGGGCGGACGAACTCAGCCGCAGGTGCATGATGGATCACGAATGGCGTCTTCACTCGGAAGTGGCGCAAGGACTCTTTCTACAGTGGGGAGAGCCTTGGTTAGATCTATTCGCCACCGAAGAGAACGCGCAATGTCATCAGTTCTGCGCGTTGGAATTTCAAGGCGGCACTCGCTCGGCGACGCTTTTCGTCACGAGTGGAGTTGCGGTCTATTGTACGCCTTTCCGCCTATACCACTTCTACCCAGAGTGTTGAAGAAGATTCGGCACGACCGGGCCCAAGTCATTCTTGTGGCTCCGGACTGGGCTCGAAGAGTTTGGTATCCCGAGCTACTCAATATGAGCGTAGATCCCCCGATCCGTCTGCCTCTTCGGGAGGATCTTCTGTCGCAGCAGCAGGGGACGGTCCTCCACCCGAACCTGTCCAGTCTACACCTGCTTGCGTGGAGATTGAGCGGCGGCAGTTGATTCCTTTCGACTTGCCTCCCGAAGTTTGTGATGTGATTCTGGCAGCCAGGCGTCCCTCCACTAAGGTGGTATACGCCTGCAGGTGGAACAAATTTGTGGCATGGTGCACAGCAAAGGCTGTGAATCCCCTTTCTGCCCCTCTTTCTGAGGTCCTTCTGTTCCTTCTCTCTCTGGCCCAACAGGGTTCTGCCCTGGGTACCATCAAGGGTTATCTTTGTGCTATCTCGGCCTTCCTCAGGCTCCCTGATCAGCCCTCCCTTTTCAAGTCCCCTGTTGTTAACAGGTTCTTAAAAGGCATTACTCACCTCTTCCCTCCTGTTCCGTTTGTGATGCCTCAGTGGGACTTGACCTTTGAGCCTCTACATAACTGTCCTCTTCGTCTTCTGACTCTGAAGACAGCCTTTCTGGTGGCCATCACCTCCGCTCGGCGGGTGAGTGAGCTCCAGGCTCTATCTTGCAAACCTCCCTTTCTGTCTGTTCATCCAGACAAGGTTGTTCTTCGGACGCGTCCGTCCTTCTTGCCAAAGGTGGTTACTGCTTTCCACATTGGGCAGACCATCACTTTGCCCACCTTCTTTCCGCCTCCGCATCCTTCCAGAGAGGAAGAGAGGCTCCACCGTCTGGACCCAAAACGTGCGCTCTCCTTCTATATTGACCGCACAAAACACTTCCGGGTGGATGACCAGCTCTTTGTTGGCTACGTGGGCGCCAAAAAAGGTCGGGCGGTGCACAAGAGGACCATCTCCCGCTGGGTTACCTTGTGCATCAAGACCTGCTATTCTTTGGCTAAAAGGAGCCTCCTGTTGGGCTGCGTGCCCATTCCACCAGGGCGACGGCTGCTACCACGGCCTTGGGCCGCGGAGTTCCGCTGCCGGTTATCTGTCAGGCAGCTACGTGGGCCTCGCTGCACACGCTTACTGAAGCATTACTGCCTTGACAGTCAGGTCCGGAGGGACGGCTTCTTTGGCCGTTCTGTCCTCCAGGACTTCCTTGTCTGATCTTGGTTCGCAGACCCACCACCGGGGTTGGTATTGCTGGGGTATCTATTCTAAGGTAAGGAATCTGTCACTAACGTGTCTCTTTCAGATGCACAAGTTACTAACTTGTGTAACGATATATCTGTAAGAGACAGTAGTTAGTGACAGATTCCTACCGCCCACCCATCTTCCCCGTTCTGCGAACTGATTTCTAGGGTTAAGGACATCCCTTTCAGGGCCCTAGTGTTTTTCAGACACCTATGTCAGCTTCTTGCATGGCTCTGCGTTCCTGGCGCGGAAAGTCGTGTACAGAACTGACGTCAGCGCGCAGGGGCGGCGCCTAGGCACTGCCCGCGACGTCATCCCGGCGATCACGACGCCGACGACGGACGCGGAGCCGCACGACGACGCCTACCGACGCGCAAGGGTACTGCTACGCAAAAACTTTCCGGATCCAGCCTGACGCCTGGGGATATTCTAAGGTAAGGAATCTGTCACTAACTACTGACTCTTATAGATATATCGTTACACAAGTTAGTAACTTGTGCATTAACTGGATTTCAAAAGCAAGGCTCCTCTTTAACATACATTTTTTGTTCCGTGGTTAGTGTGTCTTCCATTGGCCACTGGGAGTTCTTGTCCTCTCACTGTTTTTTCTTCTATTGGCCTTTTCTTTATCCCTCTGTTGCGTAATAGTATCCACACTCTCATTCTTTGGCCTGAACTGTGAAAAATCCTATTTAATAGTCCAAACCTACAGACACATTCCAGACAATACCAGTGGAGATAAGTGCCAAATAAATAGCAATAACACATTCTCCCCGGGGACTTTCCTAAATGATGATAGAGGTAGGTATTTTAGTCATTGTTGATGTTTCATATCAACTCATGGGTATATAGGGATGCCTCTCATGTAGTGTAAGAATACTTTTGGTACTGATCTGTGCCATGATATAAAAAATAAGTCTTGCAGGCTACCTGAATGAACCTCTAAGCTCTCACTGCATTTGATCATGGACCATTCTTTTTTGCATTTTTGAGGGGTATCCTTTTTGAAAGCTGGTTAAACTAACCTCACTTGACGTCCCTTGGGACTAGAGAGAGTTTCGAATATATATCTGAAAGGAGTTTGCCAGGAGTTTCCAGTCAAAATGCACTCACTACCTGATAAGTGTCCTGCCTGTGGCAAGTAAAAAGCTCAGAAATATCCTTGTAACCTCTGCATAGTATGTGTTCCTGAAGACCATCCTCCAGAAGACTGCGAAATGTTCAGAAGAACCCTGAAGGACAGACACAGGATCAGACTGCCCAGGCTACAGGAGAGGCTTGAGAAGATAACTTCAGGACATCAGTAGAGGAAAAAAAGGAGATTTGCCACCAACCTCTTCACACTGTTCATGCTCTAGAGACCACCCAAGAGGTAAATCTAAACAACGAAGGGAACCTGACAAAGTCCTTGCTGTTGAGACAAGGTACTTCTTCATCATCAAGACTTTTTAAGTTGACGTCGAGACCACTGTTTACATCAAAACCTAGACCTCCATCGATGTAGAGAGCAGGAACCCACCATCTTTGCAGAGACTACCACCATCAACGTCTACCCTAAAGCAAAGTCTCATTCAATGTCAAGACATCCTTCCTCTACTTCTCTGTCACAGAGGCATACAGCGAATTGGCTCCATCATCTGAAGAGAAGACCAGTGCCACACTCTTTAGACTTGAAGTATTCCAGGGCGTAATCACCCACAAGGGATGTTGCACCTGTGGTCAGCTTATCTGCTACACCTTAGCCATAAAGGGGGTCTGTCTCTGTGTTTTTCTCCAGTACCACCAACTGCACCGGTTTTGTCACAGGAACCAAACTCACCAGTGGCTTCTCGGGTCTGGCGAGAAAAGGGATGTACTAAATCTGGGACTCCTAGAATATCTGGAAGCCCTAGAAGATCTGGAAACAGGCAGATTTAGATCTACTTAAAGACATCACAGATGTCATAGAAGATGGTCTTCGCACATGACCTCTGCACGACATTATCTTCCATTGTCAATTGGAGATTAATCTCCAACACTGTTGGACTCTCCACCAGCTAGAGTGCTTCCAGTAGATGACCTGAATACTTTTAATGAAGTTTTGGTTGAAGGAGCTGCCAAACCAAACATTCATATCCCATAACCTACTACTTTTATTACGTGATATTCGAGACTCTCCATCACAGATCTTCAAGGCCTTTTTTAACTTTAGTTCCAGGCCTCTTGGAATCGGTCTTGCAACTTTTCGTGGCACTAGCTTCTATGAAGTTGTCACCGGAGCCTTCTCCAGATTGATTATCTCGGCTGCGAAGAAATCACATCTTTGCGTCTTCATCCACGGTTTCTCCTCAAAAGGAGAGTAAACGCGTGGATTCTGCAGGAAGGAAGATATGTTACTTTACATGTATTTTTAAAGTGCACTATCACCTACAAGGGTATCCTGCCGCTGAGTAGATAGGTGTACCTAGCCCTGTCTATAGTAGCTTGGTTAATTGAAAAACCATGTCTTCAGCTTCTTGTGGAAGTCAGGAGGAGAGGAGGAGGCTTTGATGTGGAATGGAAGGCTGTCCTATGCTTTAAGAGCAATGTAAAAAAAAAAAAAATGCCCTTCCTCCTGATCTGTTCTGTGTATGTGTGGGATTTGTGCAAGTAGGAGACCTGTGGAGCGGACGTGTCTTGGTGGTGGTGGCTGATGGAAGGAGATTCAGGTAGGTGGGGTCTAAGTTGTGTAGTGCCTTGAATGTGTGTGTAAGGAGTTAAAAATGTGCACGTGTGTATTGGGAGCCAGTGGCTGTGGTACAGCAATGACAACTATGAGAACGTTAAGTGCAACTGCTTTACTGGGCAGTTATGATAGGTCTTTATATGACTCTTTTCAGAGATTTGTAGAAAAGTTACCAAGGAAACATAGGCAAGATTTACAGGAAATCTTAAATGAGGCCATGATGGTTTCAAACCAGGTTATAAGTGCAGCAGCTAATGCTTCTGACCTGTCCTCTCATTCATATAGCCATTGAATGTGCCTTAGACGCAATGCCTGGTTACGATTGATAGGATTGAAACCTGAAGCACAAAAAAGATCATAAATCATTTTTTCAGTAAATTCTCACTTTGGATCGTATGTAGTTGAGCTGCCCAGAATGAAATCTAAGTTAGACATACTGAAGGGTGTAGGGTAAGAAAAGAAGAAAGACTATAGAAGACGCTACAAGGCTTAAAACAGAAGATAATTCCCACAGAGCGTTCAAGCCCCTCATTGACTGTCTCAACAAAAATAACAGCAGCAGCAACATCAAAGGCTGCATATCTGCCCACAAAGCCCTGCAGAGGCAAAGGAGGCCAACATCCATCAGCTGCTGCAAGAAAATGTCAGCAGAAGCAATGATATTGTTCGAATCATGTGTACTGTAGATACACATGCTTTGCATACTCCTGCCATCTAGTGTTGGGTCCGGATGTGTGCAAGTTGTTTTCCTTCAAAGAAGTCTTTTCCAGTCGCAAGCAAGGTAAGGCGACTCCTCCTTTTGGTGATAGTACGCATGGGCATCGACTACATTGTTAGATTGTTTTCTTTCCACCATCGGGTTCGAACGTGGTTTCCGGCGCTCCAGTTCGACACCGTTCTTCGGGATCTTCTCGGTGCCAAACACTGTACCCTCATTGGTATCGTTTCGTACGCATTTCACCTTTCTCCGCGTGGTGAAAAAATAGGAAAACACTCTATCTTCGGTATAGAAGACATCGTTGGCGGCCTTCGGGCCTAGCTGCGTCGGTCGATTTACACTCCGTTTCGTAGTATCCAGTCTTCTGCTGATGGAATGGATTCCATTTCAGTTTTGTCCTCTGTGCCACTCCAAGTACCCTCGCACTGACCTGCATAAAGTCTGTAACTTGTGCCTCTCACCGGAGCACGAGGAAGAGTATTGTCGATCGTTCTGGTCGAAAAAGACTTTGCAGGACCATCGGGCTCGACTAAGGGACATGCAGAGGCAGAACATCGAACACACCCCGGATATCTTCGAATACCGAGCACGAGGAAATGGAGGCATCGGCACCGGAAGAGACCTTCTCTATCCAAGATTCGCATTCTGAACTAAAAATCGAGCTCTAGTCTGAAGTTTTTCGAGCGGGACAGGGTGCCGTGAGTAACAAAGCCCCTTTGCCCCTCAAGATTTCTTCCATCAAACATAAGGCTTCTGGGCCACCACTGCCTTCTGGCCATGGTGGGCACCGAGACACTGTTTCCAACGCCCCGGCTTCGGGTTCGACACCAAACAGCCAGTCAAGCCTTTCGGCTTGGGACAGAGCCAAGAAAAGCTTCTTTCAACACCGAAATCTTTGTCTCCAAAGGAGAAAAAGGACAAATCCAGCTCTGGTCCGAAAATTTCGGCACCGAAAGCAAAAGATAAACATAATAAGCCTCCAGAATCGATCATAGAGGTTATGCAAGAAAAGCTGAATCCTAAGCAGAAAAAGATCTACAATCTACATTAATCCAGACACTGGACACATATTAGCTAAACATGTTTCACCTTCCTAAAGAATCATTCCTTCAGAGGATTTTCGTTAATAAATCCCTCTAAAGAAGGAGGACATGGCTGCAAGCCCTATTCACCCTGTTCATCAGACCCCTCCACCATCTTCACTGCCACCAGGCTTAAACCCTTTAGATATCACACTACAGGGTTCACCACTTACACAGCCTGATATTGATTACACAGGTGATGATAGTCCACCACCTATAGATCCATGGAACGATTATAACATTGATCCTCCAATGGATAATGATCCTGACTTGTACCTTACAAAGCCATCACCTACTGATAACATAGCACATTAATAGTTAATTTCCAGAGCAGCATCATACCATGGGGTTACACTGCATAAGGAATCCTTAAAGTAGGATTTTCTATTTGAGGCCTTAGGAACATCACATAGGACAACACAATCTTTACCTATGTTAAAGGGCATGATGCGCCATGCTGATGAGATTTCTAAAGACCCTTTACGGGCTCGTATTTTAACATCTAGGGTTGATTAAAAATACAAACCTCCCACAACTGATCCGATTTTTATTAGAGGACATTTGCCTTTGAATTCCCTAGTTGTGTCAAATGTTCGGAAAAGGGCAAATTCCCAAACTACAGCAGATGCACCACCTCCAGACAGCGAGTCTAAGCTAATAGATGCATCAGGGAAACGGGTAGCTGCACAATCCGCCAACCATTGGCGTATAACTAATACACAAGGCCTATTAACTAGATATGACAGGGCCCACTGGGATGAAATGGAGCAGCTACTTAAACATCTCCCAGACGACCACAAGAAAAAAGGGCAAGAATTAGTGCAGGAGGGAAAACTGATATCTAAATGAACTAACAGATGTGCACTAGATGCTGCTCATGCCGCAGCAAGAGGTATTAATACCAGCATTCTTCTTAGAAGGTATGCATGCCTTAGAATCTCTGTTTTTAAACCAGAGGTTTAGCAAACCATTCTTAATACCAGAATAAACAGAATTTTTTTGGACCTCAAGTAGATGAGTGACTTGAGAAAATGAAAAAAGACACAAGTGGCAAAATCAATGGGAGCCCTTCAGTTTCCATCCAATAGAGGCTCCTTTCGCTGCTCATTTTACAGAGGAGGACCTAAAAGTAATTCCTCAGATCCAAATGTGTCATCATACAGGTCAAACACACAACCATCGCCATCAAGAGGATTTTATAAAGGTGGTTATAGAGGAAACAATTTCAAGGGCAGAGGAAAAGGTACACCAACGCGTACCTCTCCATCTCCCAACAAACAGTGACTTGATCACAATTCCCCCGACCATTTCACACCTGTTGGGGGAAGATTACAACAATTCTTTCCCATGTGGCAATCATTAACATCGGACAAATGGGTATTAGACATTATCCAACATGGTTACTGCCTGGAACTTACCAGCAATCCTCCCAATATTCCACCTCATACTCACAGAATCTCACTACAACACCGACAGCTCCTCAAGCAAGAAGTACAAGCTCTTCTAACAAAAGGAGCTGTAGAACTAGTTCCTTTAAAACAAGGATCAGGAATTTACTCCCTTTACTTCCTAATCCCCCAAAAAGACGGGTCTCTAAGACCAATCTTAGATCTCATAACATTAAACCTATACATACTGTCAGAACACTTCCCTATGGTTATGCTTCAACAAGTGCTTCCACTTCTACAAGGCGACTTTATGTCCACAATAGACTTAAAGAACCCATAATTCAATATTCCTATCAACCCAGCACATCGGAAATACCTCAGATTTGATATTTCATATTTGTGAGAGCAGGAAATCACTATCAATTCAAAGTACTCCCATTCGGAGTGGCTGCTGCACCCAGAGTATTCACAAAATGTCTAGCAGTAGTAGAAGCTCATTTAAGAAGACAACAAATTCTTGTCTTCCCATATCTGGACGATTGGCTCATCAAAGCCAACACACAAGTGCTTATAACACACTCAGAATACCATAAACCTTCTCCATCAACTGGGATTTACAGTCAATGCACAAAAGGCCCATCAAAGCCAACACAACTGCAAACCTATCTGGGGGCAACACTGAACTCTCACACAGCTCTAGCCTCTCTCAATGCAGTCAGAATAAAAAAAAAATCTAACTTTATTACTACAGTTTCAAAACAACCAATACCTAACAGTCAAACTTTCCTGCAACTTTTAGGATACACATGCGTCCTCTACAGGAATGCTTAGCATGTCAGTGGAATCAATCACAGGGTCAGTTAACAGATCTAGTGTTGGTAGACAGCCGCACTCCTCAATCTCTACAGTGGTGGAACACTCAAAACCTATCAAAAAGGCGGCCCTTCATCAACCCCATTCCACAAGTCGTGCTAACAGCAGATGCATCTCTCACAGGGGGATGTGCCCATCTCCACCATCTCTCAATTCAAGGTTTATGAAATGCCAAGCAAAAGAGTCTCTATATCAATTACTTGGAGCTTTTAGCTGTTTATCTAGCACTAAAAGCCTTTTAGCCTCGCCTCATAAGGAAAGTTGTCCTAGTCCACACAGACATTGACAGCTATGTACAAAAACAGTGGGAGGGGGGGGGGGGACACATTCTCTAAAACTGTCACGCCTCTCTCAGACCATTTGGCATTGGGCGATACATCACAAAATATATCTCCTAGCAGAACACCTTCCGGGCATGTACAACCAGTTTGCCGACCTCCTCAGCAGGATGCGGCAGCAAGTCCACGAATGGGAACTTCATCCCCAAGTTCTTCTTCCATACTTACAAAAATTGGGATTTCCCCACATAGACCTCTTTTCCACAGCAGAGAACTCAAAATGCCCACACTTCGCCTCCAGATTCCCACACCATCTATCCAAAGGCAATGCCCTATGGATGAATTTGTCGGGGATATTTGCTTACGCTTTTCCGCCTCTCCCTCGCCTTCCATTTCTGGTTCAGAAACTCAGGCAGACATCACTCACACTAATTCTAGTGGCTTCCACATGGGCTCGTCAGCCGTGGTTGACCACACTACTAGAACTGTCAGTGGTTGCACACCAAAAGTTACACCTCACTTCCAACCTTCTCACACAGAACCATGGAGAAATCAGACCTCCAAACCCCAAGAAGCTCAACCTTGCGATTTGGCTCCTGAAATCATAGAGTTTGGATACCTAAATCTACCACCAGATTGTATGACCATTCTTAAAGAAGCAAGGAAACCTAGCACTAGAACATCTTATGCAGCAAAGTGGAAAAGGTTTGTTTTATATTGTAATAACACAATTGATCCGCTAGATGTATCTATACAAAATATTTATCTTTTATCAAGTTGTCTAAGCCTACACATCGATTCGACTACACCTTGCTGCCGTAGCTGCATATCTGCAGAACAGACATTTATCATTATTCAAAGTTCCAGTAATTAAAGCTTTTCTCTTGTAGGGGATTTCCGTGTATAGTCATAAGCATTTGAATAGTCCCGCCCACGTGCGGGGACCCCGAAGCACTTCATTAGATATATATTCTTAAGTTGTCATCTTTCGCCGTTCTTCGGGAAGGCCTATGTAGACACTTAAGAGATAGAAAGACAATAATGCAGCCTAACCAACTAGGCTACACTGGCCATTACTTCATCTTGAAGTGAAAAAAGGTAACCAGTTCTTTTAAAATTTTGCAATTTATGGAGTTTAATACATATAGAAAACACCCCTTCACAAAACCCCTTTTTTCATGATAGAGATGAAAAGGTTGGACAGAGAAGCCCCCCATAGGCTGCCATTATATGTCTGAAAATGGATACCGCGCCTTTAAGAGTCTCCAGAGACCACTAGTATCCCATGATGCACAGCTAGTGGCAGTTACTTCAGTTCTTTTTTCCGGCTCCTGTTAACAGGACCCTGGAGCATTGAGCTCTACCTCATTTGGTGTTTTTCATCAAAAATCTCTTTAGAATTTACCTTTTTACAACTTCACTCGACGTTTCTGGTCTTTCTCTACCTATTGCTGTCTTTTTCTGACAGATTTTCCACAGTTTTAGTCAAAATGCCTTCCCTTTTTGACAAGTGTCCTGACTGTGGAAGAAAAAAGGCCAAATCTGATTCACACAGAGTATGTATTCTGTGTTTACCTGTTTCTCATGTTCCTGAGACATGTCCCATATGTAAAACCTTCTCCAAGCGCACCCTGCGTGACAGGGAAAAGATTCGACTTCAAGGGGCAGAGGAGCAAAGAAAACAGCAAGCAACATCCACAGGTGGGACCTCTGGGCAAGGAGAGGGTCAGTCCTCTACCAAAACCCTGTCTTCAGCCTCTGGGCGGCTCCCCAGGCGAAGAAGAGAGGAAAAACTACACCAGTCCCGGTCGACGGCGAGGACGTAGTCGGCAGGTATGGCGAGGATATGTTCACCGTCGACTCAGGGCTCTGAGTCGAAGCGGCGTTGACGCTCCGCGTCGAGAAGAGCGGCGAGACCTCGTTCTCCATCACGGCAGAGATCGCCGTTGAAGACGTTGTTTCCCCGGTCAACATCGACACGACACCGACGATCGCCGTCGAAGAGGCACCCACGGTCGCCGTCGAAGAGGCACCCACGGTCGCCGTCGAAGAGGCACCCACGGTCGCCGTCGAGGAGTCACCGACGGCCGACTTCGAAGAGTCTCCATCGATCTACGCCGAGACGACACCGATTGCAGACTCGATCAACCAAGAGTCTGTCGACATCGAGGGGGAGTTCAAGGTCAAGACGACGTCGAAGATCGTCGTCGACCAGTAGATCGACGTCGAGGGGGAGATCTTATAATGAATCTTTGGCTCCTTCCTCACTTCAGGCAGATCAAAAAAGGAGGAGGTTGATTTATTCCTTGGATTCTGAGTACTCACGTACATATTCACCTACGAGGACTCCACCTCACTCTGATCCTCCTGGACCAGCGGAACATTCTCCTCCTCCGCCGCCTCCTCTGGGGCCTACTGCTCCTCGGCCCACGACTCCTGCTGTGCCTAGAAGACGGAGGTCTAGGTCCCGTGCGAGAAATCGATCTCGCAGACACCGACGTTCGTCCACACGCTCTCATCACCGACATCGTTATGAGAGATCTCGCTCCCGGCACACCAGAGACACATCCTCCCCAAGTACTGGGAGATACCCACACTTTCGGACTCTCCTCCTCAAAGGGTGGCTCCTATTGACGACATTACCACCTTTCAAGAGGTTCTAGTGCGAGGGGCGTCCAAACTAAATATTCCATTGTCCACCCCTGTGCCATCAACTTCAGTCATCTTAGAAACTCTCCAGCAGAGACAAGCTTCTCGCCCCTTGCTCCCTCTGGTGCCAGGCTTATTGGAACCGGCGATGGAATTATTCTTAACACCTTCTTCCATCAAATCTGCTCCTTCCAGGATACAGAAAAAATCCCGCCCGCCTGAGCAAGATCCCACATTCCTCCGGACGGACCCCACACCAGACTCTGTCATTGTTGTGGCAACTAAGGAGCAACATGCTGCGGCTCCAACGTCAACAGTACCGCCTGATAAGGAAAGCCGTAAAGTAGACTCGGTGGGGAGGAAGGTATGTAACACGGCAGCCACTACAATGAAGGCTACAGCCCTGCTGGGCAGGTACGACCGTTCCCTTTGGGAATCCCTTCAGCAGTTCGCAGACCTCCTGCCAAGGGACAAGAGGGAGGACTTTACGGAGATATTAAATGAAGGACTTATGGTGTCCAACCAAGTAATAAGTGTAATAAGTGCAGCGGCGGACACATGGCTATTGTCACGGAGTGGCTCTCCGGAGACATTCCTGGCTCGCCTTACCTCGCTTAAGCCCGAGGCTCAACAGCGGATTATGAATTTACCCTTTTCTGGCACTACCCTCTTTGGCTCTCTGGATGAGGAGATGGCTCGCATGAAGGCGGAAATGGAGACCTTGTTAGCAGTAGGTCTTGAAAAACCGAAGGAACAGCGCAAAACTTTCCGCCCTTTCCAACGGCGTTACTCTTCCCAGAGGTTCCAGAGATACCAGGGCCGTCGGACAAATCAGCAACAATCATATCAGCGGTCGTTCCAACCGTTCCAGAAACGTCAACCTAGGGGACGGGGAGGCCAGCAACCTGCACAAGGGAATAAGGCGCCTGCTGGTTCTAAGCCCTGAAGCCTTTCTTCTCCCTCTTCTGTTAACCACTCCGGTGGGGGGGAAGCATTCAAAATTTCCTGGCAGAGTGGCAAAAAATAACTCAGGACAATTGGGTGCTGAATATTGTTCGCAATGGATACTCGCTACGTTTCACCAGCCCTCCTCCATCGATCCCTCCAACACACTCACGGTACCAACTACGTCCGTTACAATTGGAGGCCAATACTCTCTTACAAAAAAAGGGCAGTAGAACCCGTTCCTCTTGTACAGCGGGGAACAGGACTATATTCCAGGTTCTTTCTGGTCCAAAAGAAAGACCAGAACGAGTTCAGACCCATTCTCGATTTACGACACGCAAACAAGTGGGTTCGGAGAGAGAAATTCCGAATGTTAGCGTTGCATCAAATCTACCCTCCAATTCATCAGGGGGATTCGTTATGCGCGATAGATCTGCAAGACGCATACTTCCACGTCCCCATAGTAAAGAAGCATCGCATGTTCCTGAGATTCACAGTGGGGAACAACCACTATTAATACTGTGTGTTTCCATTCGGCCTGAAATCAGCTCCCAGGACATTCTCAAAATGCATGTCAGTAGTGGCTGCCCATCTGAGGAAGCACAAGGTGTTGGTCTACCCCTACCTAGACGACTGGCTGATCAAGGCGTCCATGTCTCAGGGAGCTCGACTACACTTCAATTGGGCCTCCGATCTTCTCCTTCATTTGGGTCTCCACATCAACCAAACGAAGTCCGTCTCGACACCTGTCCAGTGTCTTCAATATCTGGGAGCAACCATCGATACTCGCACGTCAAACGTGTATCCTTCGGAGGAGAGACGCTTATCCATCCTTTGGAAGGCTCAAGCTCTCATGAACATGTCCTCTCCAACAGTGAGGAAGGTCTCCTCTCTTCTGGGCTCCATGGCATCCTGTATCTTCCTCACTCCAAATGCACGACTCCACATGAGACCCATACAGGAATGCTTGGAGGATCAATGGGACCAGAGAATTGGGGATTGGGAAGACAGGATCCAGCTGTCACGACATGCCCTTCAGTCCCTCAGATGGTGGTGTTCTCCTCACAATCTCCTGCGAGGGATCCCCTTCCACAAGGAGATACCGAAACAAACCATAGTAACGGATGCGACTCTCCTCGGCTGGGTGCACACACAGACCACCTTCAGATACAGGGCAAGTGGTCCATGAAGGAATCCACATACCACATCAATCTACCGGAGCTACGAGCAGTTGAAAGCTTTTCAACCGTCATTCCACTCCAGTTCCCTGCTTGTCCAGACGGACAATACGACAACAATGTTCTACCTCAACAAGCAGGGGGGCTCGAGATCACAACCGTTATCTCAGGAAGCCCAGACGAACTGGAAATGGCTCTTAGCCAGAAACCTGACCATCACAACAACTCACCTCCCAGGTGTTCAAAATGCTCAGGCCGACGCTCTAAGCAGACTCCTTCAGGAAAACCACGAATGGGTCTTTAACGACGATGTGGTGCGAGATATCTTCAGAAGATGGGGTACTCCAGAGGTCGATTTGTTCGCCACCGCAGAAAACAACAAATGCCGAAACTTCGCCTCGAGGTTCTACCAACCGGGAACTCTGGGGAATGCCCTGTGGATAAACTGGTCAGGCAGATTGCTCTACGCCTTTCCTCCCATACCCCTGATCCCGGCAGTCCTCATCAAGCTTTCGCAGTCACGGGCCAAGATGATCCTCATTGCTCCGGATTGGCCGCGTCAGTGGTGGTTCACGGACCTTCTCCACCGGTCTCTCCTGCCGCATCTCCAGCACCCATGTCAGCCGGCCCTTCTCACGAAGTTCGGCGGACAGATGGTGCGCCCCAACCTCTCGTCATTGAATTTGGCGGCATGGCTCCTGAGTTAGTGCAGTATGGACATTTGAATTTGCCTCAGGACTGCATGAAGATACTTAAAGAAGCTAAAAGGCCATCTGTAGGAAAGTGGCTCTGTATATACTGTACCTAAGTAAGGTTCAGGGTGTACAGAGTCCACAGTCCCCAGAGGGTTGACAGAGGCTAAAGTTAGATATAACCTTACTCTCCAAAGTGGTAGCTTGGTCGAGCAGTAAGGCAGTATCAGAGGACAGCGTAAAGCATTTGTTGTACACACTCAGTCAGCAAATGAAGCCACACACTCAAGAACTGAACTCTAGGCCAATGGTTTGTATATAAAAAAATATATGCTTGTTTTATTTTAGAACCAACAATAGGATCAAAATATACTTTCTCAGTATGAGATGCTTTGGTTATTCACCTTACAGATAGGCAATAGACTTTGTTGATAGTGGTTATCACAGTTGGTGCAAGAGGCAACACAGGGTCAAATTCAATGCAACATTGAGCTCAATGGAAAATTATACTTAATTACAATTGATTACTTTGCAGAGCACTTTTCTAACCACAGGACTGGATCCTGGATTCAGTCCTGGGACACTTCCTGTAAACAGGTAAGAAAAAGCGTTTTGGTTATTGTAGTGATTTTTGAAGAATATTACTATATTTCAAAAGCTGACACTTAGAAACTTTTCTGGGTAAAATTACCAATGTTATCCTATGAAAGGAAATACAGTGTGCAAGCAAAGTATGTTTACGTTACTTTTGTAATCCAGTGCTGGACTCCTAGGTTCAGCACTGGGACATTTACTTAAAACAGGTAAGTAATTACGTTTTTGTAGTTTGTTCGATATTTAAAGAATATTTGTAAAATACAGAAATCGACACTTAGAAGAAATTTCACAGAAAACCAGTCAATGGATCCCTATGAAAGAAAAGTGAGTTAACGGTAAGTAACGTTGCGATTACTTTTAGGGCCAGTGTTGGGCACTCGGGTCCAGCACTGAGGCCCCTCCTAATACTAGGTGAGTATTTTCGTTTTCGTGACTCGGTTGATTTTTGGTGAATATTCTAAAGTTTCAGAACTCCACACTTAGAAGAAATTTCGCAGAAAACCAGTCAATGGAACCCTATGGAAGAAAAGTGAGTTATCGGATTTCGGGTAAGTACTTGACTGGCAGGGTTAAGGTTCTGGGTAAGACTCAGGGGTCCCCCAGGATCAGGTAAGTACAGTTTTTACACCCTCAGCGGCACAGGGGCGGCCGGGTGCAGAGTGAGAAGGCCCAATGTTATCCTATGGCAGGCGGGGGCCCCGGGTTGGTGGCTGCTGGCAAGCAGGCCACGCGACTGTGGGAGCTGGGCTCCTGGTCACTTGCTCAGGGCAAGTAGGGAAGTAGGTTAGGATAGAGGTTGCACTTCCAGGGGCACTCGGGCGGCTGGGTGCAGGGTGCTTTGAGCCGTCGGGCGCTCAATGTTAAACAATAGAGGTCGTGAAAGGTGAAGAAAGGCTGCAGGCTCGGGGACGGTGATTCTTCAGGGACGACCAACACTTCAGGAGGTAAGTTGGGGTCTTGGAGGATAGGTTGACACCCAGGAGTTGGGCACAGGGGGCCGTGGGGCGCCGGGTGCAGGGGTGTCTTTTGAGGTCGGGAAATCTTACCCCCTGCTGGTCGCGGTTGGAGGGGTCCCTTGTCCTGAGGCTGCAGGCGTCGCCTGGGTCGTCGAGGAGGGTCCTTGGCCACTGGATTCCAGGTCAGAATCGCCGGGGGACGTCCTCGAGGTCTTTGGTCACTCAGGCACAGGCTGGACTCGGCGGGTGCAGAGTGTGCAGGTTTCGCGGCTCCGTGCCAGGGCCGGGTCTTTGGTAGGTTTTCTTTTGAGCAGTACCACTGCTCGTGGGAGTCCCTGGGTCGAAGGCTGTAGCACAGAAGTCAGGTCCTCCGGGGTTTGTGAGGTTGCTGAGGCCGGGATTCCGCAGGAGCAGGTTCAGAGGTCGACAGGCCGGTAGGGCTGGGGCCAAGTCAGTTGTTGTCGCCTCCTTTTAGCAGCTGCACGGCTGGTCTTCTTGCTTCGTCTTCTCTTCTTGTTTTCGGATTTGGGAACTCCGGAAGGAAGGTTCAGGGAGCCCCTAAATACTAAATTTAGGGGTGGTTACAGGTAGGTAAGGGCAGGGACCAATGGGTCCCTTCCCTGGGGTGGGTACACCCCTATTCTGTTCCTCTCCAGTGGGAGGGGGCAGGAGCCTGTCCCTGGTTGGTCAGGTCCCCCATCCTCAAGATGGCGGGGACTCGAGTTTGTGCTTCACCTCGCCTCCCCCACCTTAGGGGTGGAGTTGGCAGAGGTGGGCACAACCCATTTCCTGCTTCTGGTTTTCCCGCCGGTTCTCCCGCCAGGAGTGGGGGTAGAACCAGTGGGGACCAGTTTGCTGGAAGCAGCAAATGGTCTGGGGAAACTCCAAAGGCGGCAGGCCTTTGAAGCTCCCCTGCCCATCCTGGGGGAGGAGGCTTTGGCACCTCGTCCCGGGATGTGCATTGTTTCAGGCCCCTGAGAGCAGAGGCTCTCGACCCAGGGGTCCAGAAACATGTCTGGTGGTGGCAGCCTGGGCAGCCACTCAGTCCGGACGCTGGAGGTCGGGTTGGTTTCAGGGGGCATCTCTAAGATGCCCTCTGAGTGCGTTTTACATTAAATCCCACACTGGCATCAGTGGGGGTTTAATGTGCTGAGAAGTTTGATACCAAACTTCTTAGTCTTCAGTGGGGCCATTATGGTGCTGTGGAGTTTGTAATGACAGACTCCCAGCACCATATACTCTTAATGGCAGCACTGCACTTACAATGCCCAAGAATGGACTTGGGCACTGTAGGGGCACAGGGCTCATGCCTCTATGCCCTCACCACTGGCATAGTGCTCCCAGCTAGAGGGGTGGCTGACCTAGGCCAGGGCAGTGGCTGGTAGGCATGGCACACAGGGATGTGAGCCATGTCGACTCTTCACTTTTGTTCTGCACCAAGACACGCAGCCTGCAAAGGCAGTGTGTGTGTGTAAGGTGCAGGGTCCCTAAGGGTGGCACAACAAGTGCTGCAGCCCTTAGGGCCTTCCCTGGTCACAGTGCCCTGGGTACCCATGGTACCATTTACCAGGGGCTGACCTGTGGCCAGGGATGTCAATTGGGTGTAGGTATCAATGCAATTTTAGGGAAGGAACACAGGCCCTGGGTACCTGGTTGGCAGGAGCCCAGGGCACACTCAGTCAAAGTACATCAGCCATTCAGCAAAAAGTGGGGGCATACCATGTAAGAAAGATGGCACTTTCTCACACAACTCCCCCCAAACGAAAGATGATGAGACTAACCTTGCCCTATGGAGTCTTCATTGTCTAAGTGGAAGAACCTGGAAAGGCCATCTGCATTGGCATGGGCAGTGCCAGGTCTGTGTTCCACTTCAAAGTCCATTCCCTGTAGGGAGATGGACCACCTCAACAGTTTTGGGTTTTCTCCTTTCATTTGCATTAGCCACCTGAGAGGTCTGTGGTCAGTTTGAACTAGGAAGTGAGTTCCAAACAGGTAGGGCCTCAGCTTCTTCAGGGACCAGACCACAGCAAAGGCCTCCCTCTCAATGGCACTCCAACGCTGCTCCCTGGGGAGAAGCCTTCTGCTTATAAAAGCAACAGGTTGGTCTTGGCCTTCATCATTGGTCTGGGATAGGACCGCTCCTATCCCTAGCTCAGAGGCATCAGTCTGCACAATGAACTGCTTGGCATAATCTGGTGCTTTTAGAATTGGTGCTGAGCACATTGCTTCTTTCAGAGTGTCAAAAGCCTTTTGGCAACAGACTGTCCAGTTTACTTTCTTTGGCATCTTCTTGGAGGTGAGTTCTGTGAGGGGAGTCACAATAGACCCATATCCCTTCACAAACCTCCTGTAGTACCCAGTCAAGCCAAGGAATGCCCTGACTTGGGTCTGAGTTGTTGGAGCTACCCAGTCCAGGATAGCCTGGATCTTGGGCTGTAAGGGTTGTACCTGGCCTCCACCAACCAGGTGGCCCAAGTACACCACAGTGCCCTGCCCTATCTGGCATTTGGATGCCTTGATAGTTAGGCCTGCAGTTTGCAGGGCCTTTAAAACCTTCCCAAGGTGGACCAGGTGATCCTGCCAGGTGGAACTGAAGACAGCAATATCATCAAGATAAGCTGCACTAAAGGACTCCAACCCAGCAAGGACTTGATTCACCAACCTCTGGAAGGTGGCAGGGGCATTCTTTAAACCAAAGGGCATAACAGTGAACTGAAAAAGCCCATCAGGTGTGGAGAATGCTGTTTTCTGTTTGGCTCCTGGGGCCATGCCAATCTGCCAGTACCCTGCAGTTAAGTCAAAGGTACTCAGGTATTTGGCTGCACCCAATCTGTCTATCAGTTCATCAGCTCTTGGGATAGGGTGTGCATCTGTCTTGGTGACAGAGTTGAGACCCCTATAGTCCACACAAAACCTCATCTCTCTCTTTTCACCCTTTTGATGAGGTTTGGGGACCAGAACCACTGGGCTAGCCCAGGGGCTCTCAGAGGGCTCAATAACCCCTAGCTCCAGCATCTTGCTGACTTCAGCTCTGATGCTTTCCTTAACTTGGTCTGACTGACGATAGATCTTGTTTTTGACAGGTGCACTGTCACCAGTGTCCACATCATGGGTACACCAGTTTGTCAGACCAGGGGTCAAGGAAAAGAGCCCAGCATACTGCTGCAAGACTTGCTGGCAGTCAGTCTGCTGTTGGGCAGTGAGGGTGTCTGAAAAGACAACTCCATCTACTGACCCATCTTTTGGGCTGTGGGAGAGGAGATCAGGGAGAGGTTCACTCTCAGCTTCCTGTTCCTCATCTGTCACCATCAGCATGGTGATGTCAGCCCTGTCATTGTAGAGTTTTAGGCGGTTCACATGGATAACCCTTTTGGGTGTCCTGCTGGTGCCCAGGTCAACCAGGTAGGTGACCTCACTCTTTTCTCTAGGATAGGGTAAGGGCCACTCCATCTGTCCTGGAGGGCCCTTGGTGCCACTGGCTCCAAAACCCATACCTGTTGCCCAGGTTGGAATTCAACCAGTGCAGCTTTTTGGTCATACCAGTGCTTCTGAAGCTCCTGGCTGGCCTCAAGGTTCTTGGATGCCTTTTCCATGTACTCAGCCATTCTGGACCTTAGGCCAAGCACATAGTCCACTATATCTTGTTTGGGTTCTTGGAGAGGTCTCTCCCAGCCCTCCTTTACAAGACAGAGTGGTCCCCTCACAGGATGGCCAAACAGAAGTTCAAAGGGTGAGAAACCTACCCCTTCTGTGGCACTTCTCTGTAAGCGAAAAGCAGGCATGGTAGTAGGACATCCCATCTCCTTTTGAGTTTTTCAGGGAGCCCCATGATCATGCCTTTCAATGTCTTGTTGAACCTCTCAACAAGGCCATTGGTTTGTGGATGGTAGGGTGTAGTAAACTTGTACTGCACCCCACACTCCTTCCACATGTGGGTCAGGTAAGCAGACATGAAGTTGGAACCTCTGTCTGAAACCACCTCCTTAGGAAACCCTACCCTGGTGAAGACACCAATGAGGGCTTTGGCTACTGCAGGAGCTGTAGTAGTCCTAAGGGGAATAGCCTCAGGATACCTAGTGGCATGATCCACTACCACCAGTATGAATTTGTTCCCTGAGGCTGTGGAGGTTCCAGTGGACCCACTATGTCCACACCTACCCTTTCAAAGGGAACCCCCACCACAGGTAGTGGTATCAGGGGGCCTTTGGATGGCCACCTGTCTTGCCACTGGCTTGACAGGTAACACAGGAGCTGACAAACTCCTTCACCTTTTGGTGCATCTGGGGCCAGTAAAAGTGGCTAACTAGCCTTTCCCAAGTTTTGGTTTGGCCCAGATGTCCAGCTAGGGGGATGTCATGAGCCAAAGTTAGGAGGAACTCCCTGTACTTCTGGGGCACTACCACTCTCCTGGTGGTTCCAGGGTTGGGGTCTTTTGCCTCAGTGTACAGTAATCCCTCTTCCCAATAGACTCTGTGGGTACCACTGACATCTCCCTTGGCTTCTGAAACAGCTTGCTGCCTCAGGCTTTCAAGAGTGGGACAGTCTTGCTGTCCCTGGCACAGCTCTTCCCTAGAGGGTCCCCCTGGGCCCAAGAGTTCAACCTGGTAAGAGTCAAGCTCTAGGGGCTCAGTTCCCTCTGGGGCTTCCAGGTTCTCTCCCTGAGGAGAGGGGTCCTGCTCTTGTGACTGTGTAGAAGCTGGTCCGCCAGTCTTCTTTCCTTTTCTCTTGGTAGGCTGGGCCATCATTCCAGGCTCCAACACTATTTCTTCACCCTGCCTTTTGCTCTGTGCTCTTGTTTTTACACACACCAATTCAGGGATGCCCAGCATGGCTGCATGGGCCTTTAGCTCTACCTCCGCCCAGGCTGAGGTTTCCAGATCATTTCCTAGCAGACATGCAGCTGGTAACTTCGGAGAGACCACTACCTGCTTCAGGCCAGTAACCCCCCCAGCCTAATGTCACCAGGGCCATGGGATGACTAGTGGTGACACTGTCAGCATTGGTGACTGGGTAAGTTTTCCCAATCAAGTATTGCTCAGGGGAAACCAGTGTGTCCCTCACCATAGTGACACTGGCACCTGTATCCCTCAGAGCCTCTACTCTAGTTCCATTCACCCAGGGGTATTGCAAATACTTCTTTAAGTTGGGTGGCCACACAGCTACAGTGGCAAATTCCACTTCCCCTAGGGAGACCAGACTTGCCTCAGTGGGTTCCCAGATTTGCTCAGGGTACACTTCTGATCCCATCTGTAAACTTGCTGCCCCAGGAGTAGCTGTACTGGGTGCCTTAGGGGCTTTGTTGTGGGGGCAAGTTTTGTCTACAGTGAGGTGTCCTGACTTCTTACAGTTATTACACCAGGCCTTCAAGGGATCAAAGTTCTTCCCCCTATAGGGTTGAGGCACATAGGGAGTAGTTTGGGACCCACCCCCTGAACAGGTTTTTGGGGCCCTTTGGAAGACTCAGACTTTTTATCTTGGGGATTCTCACCACCTTTCCCCTGGGGGGTTTGGTGACCACCTTCTTTGGTCACCCCCAGTGGTTGTCCTTGTCACCCTAGTCTTGACCCAGTGGTCTGCCTTCTTTCCCAATTCTTGGGGAGAAATTAGACCTAGGTCTACCAAATGCTGATGCAACTTTTCATTTGTGCAATTACTTAGTATGTGTTCCTTCATAAACAAATTGTAAAGTCCAGAAAAATCATGCACATTATGTCCAGCTAACCAGCCATCCAGTGTCTTTACTGAGTAGTCCACGAAGTCAATCCAGGACTGGGTCTGGGTTTTGTGAGCCCCCTGAATCTAATTCTATACTCCTCAGTAGTGAGCCCAAATCCCTCAATCAGAGTACTCTTCATGAGGTCATAGGACCCTGCATCTGGCCCAGAGAGGGTCAGAAGCCTGTCTCTGCAGTTACCAGAGAACAGTTCCCACAGGAGTGCCCCCACAGAGGTTTCTTTACTCTTCTTATTTCACAAGCCCTCTCAAAGGCTGTGAACCATTTGGTGATGTCATCACCTTCCTCAAACTTAGGGACAATCCCTTTGGGGATTTTAGGTTCAGAAGTTTCCTCCCTATCCTTATTTTTAGTATTGTTGCCACCATTGATGGGTGCTAAACCCATCTCCTGTCTTTCCTTCTCTAGAGCCAGGAGTCTGGTCTCTAGGTCCAGTCGCTTGGCCAACCTGGCTAACAAGTTGTCCTCCTCACTGAGGCTATCCTCAGTGTCCTCTCTGGGACCAGGACCACCTAGGTGGCCCCTAGGTCCCCAGAGGTCTATTCTTGGAGTTAAGGGTGCAGGGACCCTATCTTCCCTAGGAAGTGATGGAGGTGGGTTACCATCCCCATCCTCCTCATTCCTTTCCTCCTCTGTTGGGTCATCACCATGCTCAGAGGGGTGGGCTTTAGCATACTCAGCCAGGAGCTCCTGGAGCCCTTGTTTGGTTGGATGCTGGCCCATTGGTATATCTTTAAGTTTGCATAAGGACCTTATCTCTTTGAAAGACAAATGAAGATAAGGGGTGAGGTCGAGCTCCTCAACCAGTTCCTGTATGTCATTATTATCTTCACTAGTAGCTGGGTTCTTGTCTTGAGACATTTTTTTAAAAAAATTCTAACCCCTCTAACCTTGGCTATAGTGACTTTTTATTTTCTAAGATGCTACAGGGACTTAAGCAAGGCCCTAACAAGACTTTTAGTAATTTGGTAAAAAAATGCCAATTAAAAAAATCAGAATTCTAAAGGCAATTTAAGAGTTCTGTCGTGTGATCAGATGGTAACCAAGTAGTCCAACAAATGCAAGTTTGTATCCCACCGCTGATCCACCAATGTAGGAAAGTGGCTCTGTATATACTGTACCTAAGTAAGGTTCAGGGTGTACAGAGTCCACAGTCCCCAGAGGGTTGACAGAGGCTAAAGTTAGATATAACCTTACTCTCCAAAGTGGTAGCTTGGTCGAGCAGTAAGGCAGTATCAGAGGACAGCGTAAAGCATTTGTTGTACACACTCAGTCAGCAAATGAAGCCACACACTCAAGAACTGAACTCTAGGCCAATGGTTTGTATATAAAAAAATATATGCTTGTTTTATTTTAGAACCAACAATAGGATCAAAATATACTTTCTCAGTATGAGATGCTTTGGTTATTCACCTTACAGATAACCACTATCAACAAAGTCTATTGCCTATCACAGTTGGTGCAAGAGGCAACACAGGGTCAAATTCAATGCAACATTGAGCTCAATGGAAAATTATACTTAATTACAATTGATTACTTTGCAGAGCACTTTTCTAACCACAGGACTGGATCCTGGATTCAGTCCTGGGACACTTCCTGTAAACAGGTAAGAAAAAGCGTTTTGGTTATTGTAGTGATTTTTGAAGAATATTACTATATTTCAAAAGCTGACACTTAGAAACTTTTCTGGGTAAAATTACCAATGTTATCCTATGAAAGGAAATACAGTGTGCAAGCAAAGTATGTTTACGTTACTTTTGTAATCCAGTGCTGGACTCCTAGGTTCAGCACTGGGACATTTACTTAAAACAGGTAAGTAATTACGTTTTTGTAGTTTGTTCGATTTTTAAAGAATATTTGTAAAATACAGAAATCGACACTTAGAAGAAATTTCACAGAAAACCAGTCAATGGATCCCTATGAAAGAAAAGTGAGTTAACGGTAAGTAACGTTGCGATTACTTTTAGGGCCAGTGTTGGGCACTCGGGTCCAGCACTGAGGCCCCTCCTAATACTAGGTGAGTATTTTCGTTTTCGTGACTCGGTTGATTTTTGGTGAATATTCTAAAGTTTCAGAACTCCACACTTAGAAGAAATTTCGCAGAAAACCAGTCAATGGAACCCTATGGAAGAAAAGTGAGTTATCGGATTTCGGGTAAGTACTTGACTGGCAGGGTTAAGGTTCTGGGTAAGACTCAGGGGTCCCCCAGGATCAGGTAAGTACAGTTTTTACACCCTCAGCGGCACAGGGGCGGCCGGGTGCAGAGTGAGAAGGCCCAATGTTATCCTATGGCAGGCGGGGGCCCCGGGTTGGTGGCTGCTGGCAAGCAGGCCACGCGACTGTGGGAGCTGGGCTCCTGGTCACTTGCTCAGGGCAAGTAGGGAAGTAGGTTAGGATAGAGGTTGCACTTCCAGGGGCACTCGGGCGGCTGGGTGCAGGGTGCTTTTGAGCCGTCGGGCGCTCAATGTTAAACAATAGAGGTCGTGAAAGGTGAAGAAAGGCTGCAGGCTCGGGGACGGTGATTCTTCAGGGACGACCAACACTTCAGGAGGTAAGTTGGGGTCTTGGAGGATAGGTTGACACCCAGGAGTTGGGCACAGGGGGCCGTGGGGCGCCGGGTGCAGGGGTGTCTTTGAGGTCGGGAAATCTTACCCCCTGCTGGTCGCGGTTGGAGGGGTCCCTTGTCCTGAGGCTGCAGGCGTCGTCTGGGTCGTCGAGGAGGGTCCTTGGCCACTGGATTCCAGGTCAGAATCGCCGGGGGACGTCCTCGAGGTCTTTGGTCACTCAGGCACAGGCTGGACTCGGCGGGTGCAGAGTGTGCAGGTTTCGCGGCTCCGTGCCAGGGCCGGGTCTTTGGTAGGGTTTTCTTTTGAGCAGTACCACTGCTCGTGGGAGTCCCTGGGTCGAAGGCTGTAGCACAGAAGTCAGGTCCTCCGGGGTTTGTGAGGTTGCTGAGGCCGGGATTCCGCAGGAGCAGGTTCAGAGGTCGACAGGCCGGTAGGGCTGGGGCCAAGTCAGTTGTTGTCGCCTCCTTTTAGCAGCTGCACGGCTGGTCTTCTTGCTTCGTCTTCTCTTCTTGTTTTCGGATTTGGGAACTCCGGAAGGAAGGTTCAGGGAGCCCCTAAATACTAAATTTAGGGGTGGTTACAGGTAGGTAAGGGCAGGGACCAATGGGTCCCTTCCTGGGGTGGGTACACCCCCTATTCTGTTCCTCTCCAGTGGGAGGGGGCAGGAGCCTGTCCCTGGTTGGTCAGGTCCCCCATCCTCAAGATGGCGGGGACTCGAGTTTGTGCTTCACCTCGCCTCCCCACCTTAGGGGTGGAGTTGGCAGAGGTGGGCACAACCCATTTCCTGCTTCTGGTTTTCCCGCCGGTTCTCCCGCCAGGAGTGGGGGTAGAACCAGTGGGGACCAGTTTGCTGGAAGCAGCAAATGGTCTGGGGAAACTCCAAAGGCGGCAGGCCTTTGAAGCTCCCCTGCCCATCCTGGGGGAGGAGGCTTTGGCACCTCGTCCCGGGATGTGCATTGTTTCAGGCCCCTGAGAGCAGAGGCTCTCGACCCAGGGGTCCAGAAACATGTCTGGTGGTGGCAGCCTGGGCAGCCACTCAGTCCGGACGCTGGAGGTCGGGTTGGTTTCAGGGGGCATCTCTAAGATGCCCTCTGGAGTGCGTTTTACATTAAATCCCACACTGGCATCAGTGGGGGTTTAATGTGCTGAGAAGTTTGATACCAAACTTCTTAGTCTTCAGTGGGGCCATTATGGTGCTGTGGAGTTCGTAATGACAGACTCCCAGCACCATATACTCTTAATGGCAGCACTGCCCTTACAATGCCCAAGAATGGACTTGGGCACTGTAGGGGCACAGGGCTCATGCCTCTATGCCCTCACCACTGGCATAGTGCACCCAGCTAGCGGGGTGGCTGACCTAGGCCAGGGCAGTGGCTGGTAGGCATGGCACACAGGGATGTGAGCCATGTCGACTCTTCACTTTTGTTCTGCACCAAGACACGCAGCCTGCAAAGGCAGTGTGTGTGTGTAAGCGGTGCAGGGTCCCTAAGGGTGGCACAACAAGTGCTGCAGCCCTTAGGGGCCTTCCCTGGTCACAGTGCCCTGGGTACCCATGGTACCATTTACCAGGGGCTGACCTGTGGCCAGGTATGTCAATTGGGTGTAGGTATCAATGCAATTTTAGGGAAGGAACACAGGCCCTGGGTACCTGGTTGGCAGGAGCCCAGGGCACACTCAGTCAAAGTACATCAGCCATTCAGCAAAAAGTGGGGGCATACCATGTAAGAAAGATGGCACTTTCTCACACCATCCACACGCACTTCTTATGCGTATAAATGGAAAAGATTCTGCATTTGGTGCGTTTCGAAGAATGCAGATCCTACTTCCTGCCAGGAAGATGTTATACTCCCATATTTGCTACATTTGGCACAATCGGGCCTTCAATTACCTTCCATTAAAGTGCACCTTGCAGCTCTGACTGCTTATAGGAAATGCGCTTCACAAACTTCCTTTTTCAAAATCCCAGTCATTCTAGATTTTTTAGAAGGTTTGAGGAAAGTTTTTCCTCCCTTCAGACGTCCTTCTCCTTGGGAGCTTAATGTGGTTCTTTCTCGACTGATGCGGGAGCCTTTTGAACCCATTCATAGGGCTTCTCTCCAGCATCTGTCTTGGAAGACAGCTTTCCTTGTAGCCATTACTTCTGCCCGCAGGGTTAGCGAACTCCAAGCACTATGTTGTCAAGAACCATACACAGTTTTCCATTCCTCTAAGGTGGTGATGAGGACACATCCGAAATCCTCCCTAAAGTTATTTCGGATTTCCACGTAAATGAAACTATTTCACTACCTACCTTTTTGTGGCATCCCTCTTCTCCTGCTGAGAGGTCGCTTCATTCCCTAGATGTCAGGAGGGTTTTGAAGTTTTATTTGGACAAAACTAAGGATATTAGACGATCAGATCAGTTATTTGTAAACTATGGCTCTATCCGTACAGGTCTAGCTACCTCCAAACAATCCATCTCCCGATGTTACCAGAAAGCCAACAAGACTCTTGTTAGTAAGCCTAGGGCTCACTCTACCAGAGGAAAAGCTGCTACTGCGGCTTTACTCAGTAATGTACCTATTTCAGAAATCTGTAAGGCTGCCACCTGGAAGTCGGTCCATACATTCACAAAACACTACTGCCTGGACACTGATAAGGCAGATGCTCAGGTTGGACAGGCTTATCTTCGGAATCTGTTTGCATAAAGGGAAATGTCACTTCTCTGTTTTCTTCCACCGCTTGGGTGTTTATGGGATGGGCTTTCTAGTCTAATCAAATGCTTATGACTATACACGGAAATCCCCTACAAGAGAAGGAATAGTTTGTTACCTGTAACTCCAGTTCTCTTGTAGGGGTATTTCCGTGATAAGTCATAAGCAACCCTCCCTCCTCCCCGGTGGAAGAAGCAGACTTATCCAGGATCTAGCATAGGCATTCACTTCTCTACGCCTTCAAAAAGAACTGAAGTAACTGCCACTAGCTGTGCATCATGGGATACTGGTGGTCTCTGGAGACTCTTAAAGGCATGGTATCCATTTTCAGACATATAATGGCAGCCTATGGGGGGCTTCTCTGTCCAACCTTTTCATCTCTATCATGAAACAAGCTTTTGGGACCTTATAAGTATTTAGTTATGCAGCACAATATCCTTGGTGCAACAACAACAACCATTGCATGGCTAAACACTTGTAATGTCCCAAAAGCGAGACCTATTGGCTATGCCAATGCTTGTTTTTCCTTCCTCTGCCTCCCGGCTCCCTGAGATCATGGGTAACAAGACAAAATAAATAGCAGGTATGGGGCAGCAGCTGCTACACCATTTGACGTCCATGACACGCATCAGCTTCCTGTAACAGTGAGCAATCTTACATTATGTCAGTGGCTTCGTGTTTGGCAAATAGTGTAGTCTATTGAACACATGTTCCTGCTGTACTAAAATATTAGACAACCAAAGTCAGGTGGAACTAAAACGAAAATTAAAATGAAGGCAGACTGCTAAAGTTCAAGAGTTAAAAAAAAAAACCAAAAACAGCTTCACTCTTCCCACAAAGTTCAGAAGCGTGTCCTGTTTACATGGGCGCCTTGGAACAATCTGCTAGGTCACTTCTCACGCAACCAAAGCAGGCAGCTGTCTTTTTCAAGTTAGGAAAACGTTGTGTTTTACTTTTTTCAAGAATGTGCAGGCCCAGTGACTGAGTAGTCACGTTAAAAGCGAACAACCCGCAACCCTCTTCCTTACTAGTTCCTAACAGGCATAGGGAAAGTACACACTTACCGCCAGGGCTTCCAGTGCACAAGAATCGGTGCGCCTCTTAAATTCACCCTAGTGGTGGTTAAAATAAAAGACGAGTGCTTCCTGTCAAGTATGCCTTCCAGCTTAAAAAAAAAGTGAAAGCACACACCGTCAGCATATTTATACCGCGAATGTACGTGTAAATCGGCAACTTGTATCCAGCTTAAAGAGCTTACTTATTTGGCAAAGTATCGTTGCAAGATTTGAACACGGAAAAAAGAATAAGGAAAAAAAGAAAGACGAAAAAGGCTGTTCTGCGTTTTTGCAATGTGCTTTTCTTGCAATGCTCGGAATATATATATAGCCCTGAGCGATAATAAAATAATTTGAAGATCTCTAAATTCCACTGCAGGTTCAGTGAGCAGACTCGGTGCATTTTACACCCCAGAAACGAGTGCAACACCTCGCATGTTATATCAATCCCATGATTTAAAAAATAATCATACCACATAACCAAAAACGAATTTCGGTTACTGGAAGACTTGCCCACCACCCCTCCCTTATAAATCCCGGTCTGGTGACTTAGTGGACAGCTCCACTGTAAGTGCCTGTCTTTGACCTCGTGGTCATAGATTCAAATCCCAGCGGGTCCACTCAGCCTTTCATCCTTCTGAGGTCGATAAAATTAGTACAATTGAGCTAGGTAAAAATAAACATCTGTTATTTAGTGCCAAGATGCACACAGGTGATTGCACACTTGTTATGTACTCCCGTGCCTGTTTGGCACGTTTTATATTTAATTTTCCCTGTATAAGATATACCTAGTATGCGCAACTGCCTGAACAAAATCTCTTCCCATGTTAGCCCTGGAAGTCAGCTTCGACCTTGCCTGTGTGACCCCGCTCGCACAGCTCTGTACATTCCTGCCTGCTCGGGCACGTCTTAAGCAGCAACGCGACCTCTTTCTCTCTCGCTCAATCTCCCTCGTAATGAATGCGTTCAGCAAAGAGCTGGGAAGACGGGCTGGATGTGAACCCGATTAACATTCTTCTGTTTTATCCTTCTAGTGCTTACTTATTTAAGTAATGGCTTTTGGCATCAGGTTGGACACATAAGTGGCTTTATTGCTGCCAAATGTGGCTTTCAGTTTCAACTGAACATGGCACCCTTTTAAGACTCCTCCAAGGTACAGCGCATCTGGAGAGGCATGGCGGCTGCAGGGCCTCCTCCCGCCAGAGGTCAGTTTTCTTTCTCAGAGGGACGTGCTGTCCCGCGATTATTAGGAACGAGTGGTGGGCGCGCGCGCGCCACAGCGAGCGATCTGTTTCCAATTATCGCGCCCGCGTCTGGGCACGATAATTGCAAACAGATGGCGCCCGTGCGGGTAACCGCAGGGAAAAGGCCATGACGCACGAGCGTCTGGTCAGCTTTTTGAAACCCCTAACTTAGTCTTGCCAGAGCAGCGCTTGCGCGCTACTGGAGGCTCGACCTAAAAAGGGGTTTTGTGAAGGAGTTTTCTATATGTATTAAACTCCATAAATTGCAAAATTTTAAAAGTACTGGCTACCTTTTTTCACTTCAAGATGAAGTAATGGCCAGTGTAGCCTAGTTAGTTAGGCTGCATTATTGTCTTTCTATCTCTTAAGTGTCTACATAGGCCTTCCCGAAGAAAGGCGAAAGATGACAACTTAAGAATATATATCTAATGAAGTGCTCCGGGGTCCCCGCACGTGGGCGGGACTATTCAAATGCTTATGACTTATCACGGAAATACCCCTACAAGAGAACTGGAGTTACAGGTAAGAAACTATTCCTTATGGAAGGTCTTAAAAGAATAATACCACCCAGGGTACCGCCTGTGTGGAACCTTAACATTGTCCTCACAAGGCTTATGGGTCCACCTTTTGAGCCATTACACAATTGTCCATTACAATTTCTGTCATGGAAGGTTTCCTTTCTAATTGCTATTGCTTCATTGAGATGTGTTGGTGAGTTACAGGCATTAACCTTAGAAGAACCCTTCTTTCAACTTCATAAAGATAGAGTGGTTCTTCGTACAAACCCTAATTTCCTTATTCATATTAACCAATCAGTTGAGCTACCTGTGTTCTTCCCTCAACCTGATTCAGTAACACAGAGCTTCACACACTCTGGATGTTAAAAGAGCACTATTATACTATATTGATAGAACAAAAGATTTTTGCAAAACAACTTTTTGTTGCATTTGCTCCACCTCATAAAGGAAATCCTATCTCAAAATCTGGTATTTCTAGATGGATTGTTAAATGTATTCAAACTTATTACATTAAAGCTAAAAGAACGTTAACTATAACTCCTAGAGCACATTCTACTCGCAAAATAGGAGCACCTATGGCCTTTTTAGGCAACATTCCCATAGCAGACATACGTAAGGCAGCTACATGGTCTACACCACACACATTTACAAAACATTGTGTGGATGAATTAGCACATCAACAAGCTAAGGTAGGACAAGCAGTGCTAAAAACACTTTTTCAAACAACTACAACACCCACTAGTTAGCCACCGCAATGGGAGAATACTGCTATACAATCTATGCAAAGCATGTGTATCTACAGCACACATGCCTCGAACGGATTTTTACTTACCCTGTAAGAATCTGTTCTTGGCATGTAGAGCTGTAGATTCACATGCACCCTCCCTCCTCCCTGGACACTTGTGGTTGTTGCAGTTCTTATTATTCACATTACATATGCATGGACATCTCTATTCTACACTCTCAAACTCCATTCTCACCATCTTGCGGGAAAACAATCTAACAATGGAGTCGATGTCCATGCGCGCTATCGCCGAAAGGAGGAGTCATCCTACCTCGTGACTGGAAAAGACTTCTTCGAACGAAAACAACTTGCAAACATCCAGATCCAACACTAGATGGCAGGAGTATGCAAAGCATATGAATCTACAGCTCTACATGCCAAGAACAGATGCTTACAGGGTAAGTAACATAATCCTTTCTTCCTGCCTCTCCGTTAGTCAGTACAGTGGGGAGAAGTATTTAAATCCTTGGCCAAGAGTGGCACAACATAACAAAAGAGAAATGGGTCTTGAATATTCTATTCAGGGTGGATATTCTTACAAGTTGAAATCTCCTCCATGCCCTATACCACAGAAGAAATCCTTTCAATTACTTGCTTCACAAGGAAGTAAGCACCCTGTTGCAAAAGAATGCTGTGGTGGAAGCACCTTCTTACAAAAAAAAGTGGAAATTCTGGTCCAAAAGAAAGATCCAAAAAAAGAATTCAGACCCATTCTTAATCTAAGATTAACAAACCAATGTGTTTCTGTGCCCGTTTTTCCTTCTGTTTCCCTCGCTGTCCCCGTGATTCTGTGCCCGGTTTTTCCTTCTGTTTCCCTCGCTGTCCCTTGTTTCTGTGCCCGTTTTTCCTTCTGTTTCCCTCGCTGTCCCCAGATTCTGTGCCTGGTTTTTCCTTCTGTTTCCCTCGCTGTCCCCTTGATTCTGTGCCCGTTTTTGCCCTCTGTTCCTTGTTGCCCCGTAATCCCCGTGCCCTTTTGCCTTCTGTTCCCTTCGTTGCACCGCTCCCGCCGCTGCGTCCCCTGCTGCTCCTCCCTCCCACCTCCCCATATATGGCGGCCGCTGGCGCGCCGAAGGCGCGCCTAAGGCAAGCCCGTCTGCGCTTGGACCGCGCCCAGTGCCAGAACCCCTGGTCCTCGCGCCAGCCACGACGACCGCCGCCGATACGATGCCACCACACTCCACGCTCTCAACCCTGGACGGACACACACCTGCTTCAAGGCCGCCCCGAAACGCACTCATGGTCCCTTCACCTGCCGGAACTGCAGCTACACCAGCCTCCGAGCCGCCGAAGCGCCCGCCAAGAAGGACCTCAACCACCTCCGATGCATCCTACTGAACACCCGCTCCGCACGCAAACACGCCGTCGAGCTCTGGGACCTGCTCGACACATCACCGGACGTCGCCTTCCTGACGGAGACCTGGATGAACGACTCCTCCGCACCCGACATCGCCATAGCCATCCCAGACGGCTATAAGATCACCCGCAGAGACCGCACCAACGGAGTAGGAGGAGGAATCGCCATCGTCCACAAGAACACCATCAGGGTCTTGACCAGCACCGACGACATTCTCTGCACCGCCGAACACATGCACTTCCAGATCCACACGGACCCCAACACCACCCTTAGAGGCACCCTCGTCTACAGAACCCCTGGACCCCGACCCCAGTTCAGCGACTCCATCTCCGACTTCATCAGCACGCACGCCCTGACCTCCACCGACTACATCCTCCTCGGAGACCTGAACTTTCACCTGGAGAACAACAACAACAGCAACTCCACCACCCTGATCGACAACCTCGCCAACCTCGGACTGAGACAGCTCGTCACAACGCCGACCCATTCCGCCGGCCACACGCTCGACCCCGTCTTCTCCTCAAGCTCCCACGTCTCCTTCAGCCACACCACCGAACTCCTCTGGACCGACCACCGCTGCATCCACTTCACCTTCCAGAAACCCACCACACACCACCGCACCCAACAGATCCCACGCCGCTGCTGGAGCAAAGTCACCGAAGACCAACTACGGGCAAACCTCGCTCTCAGCCCACCCACCGACCCCTCCAACACCGACGACGCTGCCCGCAACCTCAGACGATGGATAGACGACTGCGCCAACACCCTCGCCCCGCTGAAAAAACCCACCTACAGAGACACCAGCAAAGAGCCAGCTGGTTCACCCCGGAACTCCTAGCATCCAAGCGTACCTGCCGGAAACTAGAGAAGAAATGGCACAGTGAAAAGATACCGGACAGCCACGCAGCCCACAAAGACGCCATCCGCAACCACCATCACCTCAACAGGTCCGCCAAGAGGATCTCCTTCAAAGACCGCCTCGACAACAACGCACACAACAGCAAGGAACTCTTCAACATCGTGAAGGAACTCTCCAACCCCAGCTCCAACACCAATGACATCCCGCCGTCGCAAGCCCTGTGCGATTCCCTCGCCACCTTCTTCCACCGCAAGATCGCCGACATCCACGACAGCTTCAACACCCAGATAGCCCAACAGTCACCGACACACCAGACCCGCCGCACACCATCGACCACGACCCCTTGCCAGCCTGGGCCAACGTGAACATCGATGACACCATCAAGACCATGAGCACAATCCACTCCGGCTCCCCGTCAGACCCTTTCCCGCACCACATCTTCAACAAAGCCAGCAGCTCCATCGCACCCCACCTGCGCAACGTCATCAATCTCTCCTTCGAGACCGCGACCTTCCCAGAGAGATGGAAACACGCCGAGATCAACGCCCTACTCAAAAAAACCAAGGCGGACCCGAGAGACCTCAAGAACTTCCGGCCCATCTCCCTGCTTCCGTTCCCAGCCAAGGTCATCGAGAAGATCGTCAACAGACAGCTAACCCGATACCTCTAAGAAAACAGCATCCTGGACCCATCCCAGTCAGGGTTCCGCAGCAACCACAGCACCAAGACTTCCCTCATCGCCGCCACCGACGACATCAGGACCCTGCTGGACAACGGTGAGACCGCAGCCCTCATCCTGCTGGACCTCTCCGCCGCCTTCGACACTGTCTGCCACCGCACTCTACGCGCACGCCTCCATGACGCAGGGATCCGAGACAAGGCCCTGGAATGGACCACCTCCTTCCTCTCCGGCAGAACCCAGAGAGTCCGCTCCCCCATTCCGATCCGAAGCCTCCGAGATCATCTGCGGCGTACCTCAGGGATCATCCCTCAGCCCGACACTGTTCAACATCTACATGGCCCCGCTCGCATGCATTGCCAGACAACACGACCTCAACATAATCTCCTACGCCGACGACACTCAACTGATCCTCTCCCTCACCAAGGACCCCCTCGCCGCCAAATCCAACCTCCACGAAGGAATGAAGGCCGTCGCCGATTGGATGAAGAGCAGCCGACTAAAGCTGAACACGGACAAGACGGAGGTCCTCATCCTCGGCTCCAACCCTTCAGCCTGGGACGACTCCTGGTGGCCAACGACACTGGGGGCAGCCCCGACACCCACCGACCTCGCACGCAACCTGGGAGTCATCCTCGACTCAACGCTCTCCATAGCCAAGCAAGTCAACGCAGTCTCCTCCTCCTGCTTCAACACCCTCCACATGCTCCGCAAGATCTACAGGTGGATCCCGACAGATACAAGAACAGTCACCCAGGCCCTCGTCAGTAGCCGACTCGACTATGGAAACGCCCTCTACGCGGGAGCCCCGGCCAAGCTCATCAAGCGACTGCAACGCATTCAAAACGCCTCTGCACGCCTGATCCTCGACGTACCACGCCACAGCCACATCACCCCCCACCTGAGAAACCTGCACTGGCTCGCCGTCGACAGGAGAATCTCCTTCAAACTCCTCATCCACGCACACAAGGCGCTCCACAAGACCGGCCCAGCCTACCTCAACAGACGACTCTTCTTCTACGTCCCCAACCGCCAGCTCCGCTCCGCCGACCTCTCCCTCGCCACCGTCCCTCGCATTCGAAGAACAACCACCGGCGGCAGATCCTTCTCCCACCTCGCCGCCAAGACCTGGAACACCCTTCCACTCAGCCTACGACAGACCCAAGACCTGCTGACCTTCAGGAGGCTACTCAAGACCTGGCTGTTCGACCAGTAGCGGGACCCCCCCCACCCCCCCAGCGCCTTGAGACCCTCGCGGGTAAGTAGTGCGCTCTACAAATTCTGTGATTGATTGATAAAGATAGAGAGGTTCAGGATGTCGGCCTTACACCAAATCTACCCGCAATTACATATAGAAGATTGGATGTGTGCACTAAAGTTACAAGCTGCTTATTTCCATATTTCAATCGTGAAGCACAGGAAATGCCTCAGGTTCAGGGTAGGAGAACATCACTACCAATTCCAAGTTCTGCCTTTAAGCCTCAAGTCTTCTCCTCGTACTTTTACAAAGTGCATGACAATTATAGCAGCTAACCTACGACAACAACAAAAATCTTATCCCCTTATCTGGGCGATTGATAAAGGCATCTCCAGATATAGTAAAGAGAAGTTTTCAAACTGCAGTAAACATCTTCAAGAAACTGTGTTTGAAAATCTACTTTCAGAAATCAAGGCCCAATCCAATAAAAAGGATTCAGTACTCCGGAGCGACATTAGACACCAGTGTCGCGAAGGAGTTTCCTTCAGAGGAGAGACAAGTCTATCAAGCACAAATGTTGCATTTTGTAAAGGGCACTCCGTCCATCAGCACAACATAACTTTTCATTACTGGGATCAATGGCCTTATACATTTTAATAACACCAAATGGCAGACCCCACTGAGGCCACTACAGCAATGTATGGAAGATCAGTGAAACCAGAAACCGGGAAGCTGGTAGAAACCCTAACTCAGCAAGCTTTCCAATCATTCCCTTGGTCATGCAAAGCAGCCAATCACTAGACATGGGTTCTGTTTCGCAGTGAATTTTGCAAACTATAGTAATAGATGCATCCCTTCTAGGCTGGTGTGCCCCAACAGAACATCTACAAGTACATTGAACCTGGTCGAAGAGACCGAGATGCTACCACATCACTCTGTTGGAGTTAAGAACTGTCCATCTGGGTTGGAAATAGTTTCTTCCTTCGTTCAAAAAAAATTTGCTTCTTGTTCAGATGGACAATACAACTACAATTGTCTCTAGAAGCTCAGATCATTTGGAAATGGCTGCTAGAAAGAAATCTAACGATCACAGCAGTCCATCTACCAGGCATTCACAGCAAGCAATCATATATCCCAAGTCATATGATACAAGAAAATCCCATTTGGATCCTAAACGACAAAGTGCTTCAGTAAGTCTTTGACGACTGGGGTTATCTTCAAATAGACCTTTTTGCAGACGCACACAACAAAAATGTCTAAACTGCACCTGAAGGTACTATCAACTAGGAACCTTGGGGAATCCCCTTAGATCAAATGGTGAGGGCGGTTTATCTATGCTTTTCCTCCCATCCCACTGATTCTGACAGTGTTGCTCAAACTACAACATTCCAAAGCAATAATTATTCTAATAGCCCCTGAGTGGTCTAGGCAGGGGTGTTCACAGACCTTCACCCATCAGAGACCACACAGGAAGCTACTTTGCCAATAGGACTTTCTTTACAAATTTGGGGGCCACAGCTTACACCCCCAACCTACCATCGATGGGCTTATCATTTTGTCCCCTGAATTCTTGAAATATGGGCATTTAGATCTTGTATGAACATATTGAAAGAGGTGAAGAGATCATCCACTAGAACTTCATGCGCTTTCAGAAGGAAAAGATTCTGCATCTGGTGTATTCAGAATAGCCTTACCCCTGTCTCCTGCCAAGAGAAAGTGGTTATCACGTATATTTTGAGTAATGTCATTTGAGATGTCATCAGTGATGTCACTGACCATGTCATGAGTGATGTAATATGTGACGTCATCAGCAATGCATTGCGGGGGCGCGAGTTATAGTTGGCTCAACTAACTATAACAGCTGAATTTCTCTGGTTTTGTATGAGTGAAATGTTCAACTAACTAGAACGTCCCTGAAACCTGTGGTTTTTTCAGTGAATTTCAAAGGTTGTTTAAATGCTAATTCCTAACTAGAACGTCTCTGAAACCTAAGTTTTTTCCAGTGAATATATATATATATATTATCACTTTTAAAAATAAGCAAATATGCAAGGAAAAAACTCTTTTCAGTCTATTTTCAATTTATATTTATGTGTGAAAACTGAGACTAACAAATTGGCTAGTGAAATAAATTTGGAAATGCCACCTTAGGTTTCTGGTCAACTTTAATAATCCTCTTTCAATATCAGTACTAAAACAGCAACTGACCAGGCATCAAAATATGTTCTCCTTTTAATATGAGAACCCTGTTTCAGCTGTGTACAAATATGAGGAGGTAGCTCAATGCTGGGCATGGTGTACTACGTTTAAGGTTTTAGCAGGGATTCTGGTCTAGATTACCTCTGAGTGCACAGTGACATTATTTTGAAGAGGAATGGCACAATCCTTTCCAGGGGTACAGTGGAGGAAACCTTGCAAGATTCTTGGCTGGTGTAAAGTTGATTCCACACGTGTTGTAGACACTCCTTCCATCACAGAAACCTTGCACACATTTATCAGCTGCGGCCCCTTCATTAATGCGGCGGAGGAGCGCTCCCCCTGCTGCCAGAGACGCAAAGGTATTTTTCACTTTATCCAGCCCGCGTTGTGTTTGGGGACAGGGCCACTGCTGTTGATTGGCAGCAGGGGAGTGGAGCTGACTCCACCAGTTTAGAACATGCATGCCACTTTGGCCGGCTGTCTTGCAACAGTCAGTCTGACATGCACACTTTAAACCTCTTCACCCAGCCGTCTGGGTGGAGAGCAGGCACAGGTCGCCACTTGCCTGTGGGAGCGTCGAGACAGCCTGCCCCAGCCAATCCTGGCGCTGCTCTCATGCTGCTTAACTTTATCAGCAGCACGAGAGCAGCGTCTGTATTGGTGTGGAGAATTGCTGCATACCAGCGCCGAGGGACTGAAGAGCGAGGACCGGAGGAGGCAAGCCAGCGCATGCAGTATGTACATTTTTTTTAATTTATAACCCACTGACAAGCACTATAAGAGACTCGCACTGCCTTCAGCCTCAACACCAGAGCTCTCAGTCATGGTTTGTTATAAAAACTGTTTATAACGAGCCATGACTGACAGGTTTGGCATTGACTTTAAAGGCACTGCTAGTCAGTGGTTACCCCTCAAAATATTTAGGGTACCAGCCGCCACTGCTGATGTTCCCTTCCCCTCTGGGTACAGAATCCAACAGAGAGCGCACATGCAAAACTGAAGGGGGACCTGCAGTCACACACAAGTCAATGTGGCCCTGCACCATCGTCTACATAGCCACACCATCATCTTTTGAGCTAATCTCTGCCACTTTCCTCTCTGCCTGCAAATCAGCCTCATGTCATCTCCTCTACAGATTGCCTCCATACAACACTCCCACCCTACTTTTCCTGGCTCAATCAGCATAACCGTGAAGTAAGCACCCAACTCACCACTTAACACCCTAGAAATGAAACAAAACATCACCAAGCCAACTCACTGGACCTCATCGTCTGCATCCCTCCAACATTCACAACAAGTCCCCTATATTCCTGGACTGATCATCTCCCTGTCCCCTACATATTCATACTTGACAACCCCAATACGAAATTCAACAGCAAACAAAAAAGTTACCTTCTCACTCATGCTGCTTATTCATAAAATCACTGACTTTGGGCTAATTATGAGAAAACAAATTTGTATTTCCAAGAATTAAGCTGCAAATTTAGTTGCACGGGGGACAATAATTAAATACTTCATTAGCAATCAGCAATATGCTTAATGTAAAGTCAAACACTATAAATATTGCTCTTCCTTAGTGCAAAATATTTTCAACATTTCCATGACTATTTTAGGAAATTTGTGGGGTGCTTTGAGATTCCAGTACAAATTATATTTAACTGTATGGGACAAAATTATTTTTGTCAAAGCCAAATGGGTCTGGCATTTGTAGAAGATTAGTGAAGTGAAAATAGGACACGCTCTAGCATTTTTTTGCTATTTAATGTTTTATTCCCTTAAACTATGAACATGTGTGTATCTAACTGTTTAGTGAAGAGCTGTGGTGTGTGCTAAAGATAGCATTAATATGACTGGGCAATAGCAAATATTTTAAGGTCCAGACATAGTGACATTTTGTAGTGAGCATCTGGGTCATAAACCAATCATCGTTGTACTTCAGAGCGGTTCCAACTACTGATCTATACAGAGCCTTGACAAAGTCCCTCGGATGAAACATCTGTTGGCTTCTTTCTGTATGGCTGTATCTGGTACAATTAACCTACAAATAAAATCGCCAACCACCACGGCCTCTCGTGCTGAAAATCACTAAATATCTGTATACTCTGTGTCCTTCAAGATCTTTTTTTTCCCATCGCTGCAATAAAGGACTGACCTACAAGCAGCATCATTGGATTAAGAACCCATGGTACACTACATACAGAGACGCACGCATGTGACACTTTTCAAGTGGTGTTGGAGTGGGATGTCAGAGGGAGCAGTCTCCCGATTATCACATACAACTGAATTGCTTGTATCAATTTGCATACTGCCCTTTTATTCTACATGCATTAAGCTGGCAATGAGATGTACAACTTCATCCAAACCCTAAAACTACAGTTAGACTGAATGTCAACATATTTTGGAAAGAGACGCCCATTGGATAATAGGGAATACTGGGCACGCTCTAAACTGCAGCTCTATACCACTCTTATTATGATCCTGCACACTAGTAGAAGTTATGTCCCACGGAAGCAAGAATTTTCATCTCTGCACATTTCCTAGAAATTACATAGAAAATCCCTTAAATGAATGCCACATTTTGCCTTTCCTAACATTGATTTTTTTTTTTAAACCAGATGCAAAATATTTAATCGTAAAGCTTGCTGTCATCTTTTGCAACAATTATTGGCTTCTCAATTAGCTTGAAATGGAACTGCAGGCTTTGTTTAATCCAATTTTTCAGTGGAATTACTGTTTTCACTGAAATAACCTCTTAGAAACAAGGTGTAATAGCGCAACAGGATACCATCGTACCTAAAGAAAGACTCAAACTGCTAGATACAAGCAGGTGGACCCATCGTATAAGGAGGAGCAATGGGAAGCAAAGTTCACGCAGTCTGTGCTACTGCACCTTCCACGGCCTCTGCACACCAGACCTCCCGACCACACGACCCTCAAGAACTGGACCCGACCACCTCAAATGTGTCCTACTCAACACATTCTCCATCAAAAGACATGCTGTGGAGATCTGGGACCTGCTCGACTCCGCCTCCTCCAAAGTCGCCTTCTTCACAGAAACCGGGATGAACTCCAGCTCAGCCCCAGGCATCACAACCGCTATCCCCGACAGATACAAAAATCTTCCACAAGGACCGCGTCAACTGACCGGGAGGAGGCATCGCCATTGTACACAGACACCCTCCGCCTCACAACCAGCTCTGACGACCACTAACCCGACATGGAGCCCCTCCACTTTCAGATCCAGATCAACCCAAATGCCACCCTCCGCGGCACCCTCGTCTGCAGACCTCCCGGACTCTGCCCCTCTCCAGAGACACCTTAGCCGACTTCATCACTCACCACGCTCTCGCCTCAACGGACTACGTCCTCCTCGGCGACCTTAATTTCCACCTGGGCAGTCTCGAAGACCAAAACACCTCATCCCTACTGGAGAACCTCACCACCATCAGACTCAAACAACTGGCCACAACACCAACACACTCAGCAGGGCACACGCTTGACCCCATCTTCTCCGCAAGCAGCAACATCTCCATCAGCTACACCTCCGAGCCACACTGGACCGACCACCACTGCGTTCACTTCTCCTCCACCAAACCCACCGTACACCACCGCAACCCTTGCAGAAGCTGGAACAAAGTCACCGAATACTAGCTCACCACCTCCCTCAGCAAGACCCCACCACAGACCTCCACAGACGCCAATAGCGCATCATACAACCTCCACAGCTGGAACTCCGACAGCGCCAACATACTGGCCCACCTCAAGAAACCCTCAGACAAACAGCCCTCCAAGAAGTCCAGCTGGTTCTCCTCTGCCCTCCAAGAGTCCAGGCGCACCTGCAGACAGCTCGAGAAAAGATGGAGGAGCAGCAAGATCACGACAGACCACGCAGCCTTCAAATCCGCAGTCACCACACACCACTGCCTCATCAGAACAACAAAGAAGGCAGCCATCAAGGAACGCATCAACGCCAATGCACACAATAGCAAAATACTTTTTGCCATAGAGAATTCGCAAAACCCAGAACAGAGAAAGCAGACATCCCCCATCCCAAGACCTCTGTGACAACCTCGCCACCTTCTTTCACCGCAAGATCAAAGAGATCTGCGACAACTCTAGGCAACCCAAGACTCCCCCACCTCACCCACAACCACTGGACCCAATGGATCCAGCCCCCAGCAGACCATGACCAACTGGACTACCCTCACCTCTGACGACACCCACTGGATCATGGAGAGCATCCATTCCGGAGCCCTGTAACCACATCTTCAACAAGGCCGGCACCTCCATCGCTCCTGAACTGTGTTGCACCATCAACTGCTCCATTGAGTCCACAACTTTACCAGAAGACTAGAAGCACGCAGAAATCAACCCCCTGCTGAAGAAACATTCGACCGTCCTGGCGGACCTCAAGAACTACAGACCCATTGTAGGAAATTCCCCCTTTTTGCATAGTTATTGTAGGAAATATAAGGGTCTGCTTTCATGGTTACCCCCACTTTTTGCTGGTGTTCTGTTTTATGACTAGTCTGACTGAGATCCTGCTAATCAGGACCCCAGTCACTGTGCTTTCTCCCTAAATTTGACAGTGGTAAGTACTTTAGTACCTTCCCAATTGGCTACTGGTGTACCCATGTAATAGTATATGGTACTAAGGTACCCTGGGCATAGATACACCAGGGGTCTCCTGTGGGCTGCAGCATGTATTATGCCACCCATGAGAGACCACTCAAACTGTGACTACAGGCCTGCCATCACAGCCTGTGTAAGTTGGTGCTAGCACCACTTAAGACAGATATAAGTTTCCTTATATCTGAGGTCACTGCACTTGAAAACTATAAGTCACCACTAAGGCAGGCCTTTCTATCCTGAAGCGATACAAAAGGGGATGATGGACGGAACGTTTGAGCCCAGACGTGGGTCCCTTGCTCACTTTGCCACTGGATTCAAGCAAGCCTGGCTGATGACGGCTGAAATGCCAGAAACCGGTCCTAGGATGCTTGTTTCCGGTCCAGGGAAGACATGGCTTGGCAGTTCGGGCTGGACTGTTCCCATGAGGCACAGGGTCAGACTGATTTGCATATGGCCATGTCTGAACTGGGGTGGTGGAGTGAGCTAAAGAATGATGATGGATTAAACCCAGATCAGTTGACTGGGGGTGAGTGTTTGATTGGCTCAAACGTTCCGTCCATCATCCCTTTTTGTATCGCTTTGGTCGCCCTAAGTTGGCGGGAGTATGCCCAGACGTGGGTCCCTTGCTCACTTTGCCACTGGATTCAAGCAAGCCTGGCTGATGACGGCTGAAATGCCAGAAACCGGTCCTAGGATGCTTGTTTCCGGTCCAGGGAAGACATGGCTTGGCAGTTCGGGCTGGACTGTTCCCATGAGGCACAGGGTCAGACTGATTTGCATATGGCCATGTCTGAACTGGGGTGGTGGAGTGAGCTAAAGAATGATGATGGATTAAACCCAGATCAGTTGACTGGGGGTGAGTGTTTGATTGGCTCAAACGTTCCGTCCATCATCCCCTTTTGTATCGTTTCTATCCTGAAGGCAGGGTGCTAGATTTTAAGTGTGTGGGCGCCCCTGCATGAGCAGGGCACCCCCTACAAACTCTGGAGTCGATTCTCCTGGCTTTGTGTATCAGCCATTTTCATACATATAGTGGTCATATCTCATTACGAGATAGCTAACTATATATATTGGCTGTGCCGAACCTGGGCATGTTTGTTATCAAACATGTTATAATCATATCCCAACACCGTTACCGGTGTTGGAGGTATGATTCCATGCATTGGGACTCTCCTCCAGGAATCCCCCAGTACTCCTGGTAACAGCCTTCCAGGGTCTACCAGCAAGCAACTGCTTCTGCCGACCTCACGATTCTGCCCTCCTCCTGCTGTTGAGCTGAGCTCGAGCTGGGGAAGGTAGAACAATAGGTTTCCTGTCACAGGGAGGTGTGACCACTACCCAGACAGAACTTAGTGTATTGGGCTGTAGTGGGGGGCGCTTGCCAGCGCCACCAGACTGCTTTGAAGAGCATATTTGGTGCCCTCCTTGCATACTCCAATTGAGCAGTTCGGGGAGTCCTTGGCTTCTGCTCTGGCGCGAAACTGGACAAAGGATATGGGAGTATCCTCCCCTCTGTCCAGCCCCTCCTCTAGGAGGGACCCTCGAATCGTTCCAACCCTTTTGCTCGGGTACTTAAGGGCTTACCTGTGGGTGTCTCTTCAGATTAGCCGCGGGGCAAGATTCTAACCCGACACTTCAACTTCGACCGTCTGGGCACCTTTGGACTTCGCCTGGAACTGTGACTGCACCAAGGAAGGCTCCTGCTGTTCAAGTTTTCTTCGTCGCCTGTGCTTCACCCAGGTTCCTCTCCAGGCTTTGGTGAGTTGCTCGAGGTCCTCGTGCGACTCCTGTGTCTGCGACCTGTGGGTCTTCTTGAGGGTCTTCTTTGGCTTTAGTGGACTCACTAGCTGCTTTGACTCTCCTGTATTTGGTGAGTCACTTGGTCCTTGCTGGTCCCAATGTCGCTCCTTTTTCATTTACCATGTCTGTTGCTGCTGCAAAGGCTTGTTGGTGCTCCCGCCGAACACTGACTCCCTGGTTCCCGACTTCCGACATGGGACAGCTCGTGAATGGCTCCTGGTCTTCCACAGCGGCGTCTGGTCTCACAGCTGCAGCGACAAGGTCACCGTCAACACTCCTGCATCTTCTGTCATCGGTGGTCATTGCTCTTCCGTGCCTCCTGGTCCCCTCCGAGTGGCATAGACAATGTCCCCTCTGCTTGCAGGTTCTTCCCTTCAAGAATCCACCCTTGGATTCCACCGGACTCTTTCACCACCTTCGCCAGTGGCACCTTCACTGAAGCCCTCCATTGTAGTCAATGTGGGTTTCCAACGTCACTCGCATCCATGCACCCGGCTTACCTGGTGTATGTATCCTGGTTCCTGGGGTATCCATCGGTGGGGTGACTCTCCAACCTTCTGGCTTCCACTGGTTTTCTTCAGGTTTCTCCGGGAAGGGTCCTTCTTGAAAACTACAACCGCGATTTTCCCTTTGACTTGCATTGAATATGCAGCTGTTTCCACTCTGCACACAGACTCCGTGGGGTTCCCGGGTACTTAACTATGGTGGTTTCTTGTGTCCCCAGCTCTTCTGAGTTTCCTGGTCCAATTCCCGACTTGGGTCGCAGTTCGCTTTCCACTTCTTTAGTTTATGGTTTGGTCTCCCCCCGGAGATCACGGTTTATTTGTGCTTACTTACCTGTTGACAGGTGAAGTATTGTGTATATTGTGTCCATATCTCCTGGTAGGAGATATACTAATGTGTTAATGAGTGTGTATAATAAATATACTTATTTTTATAGTTATACTGTGTGATTATTTTTCGTTTAACCTACACTATATGATTAGTTCTGGTAAAACAAGCTGCTTTACACTGCTTCTGGACTAAGCTTGAAGGCTGCTCTCCACAGCTACCACTTGGAGAGCTTTCTAAGGATGGTCTGGATTAATGCAAGGTGCTTCACTTAAATAAGTGTGCACCATATACTAAGCCAGCCTCCTACTGTTGCCCCTAACTTTTTGCCAGATACCTGATGCCAACTTGGCTGAGTGTGTGCTAGGATCCTGCTAACCAGGCCCCAGCACCTGTACCGGTACCTTTGTACCCACAGTTGGCAAACCTCTGGGCCACATGCAAGTCCCTTATAAAAGGTACCCCTGGTACCAAGTGCCTTGTAACCAGAGAGGGCCTATGAGGGCTTCAGCATGTATTGTGCCGTCTTCGGAGACCCCTCACCTTAGCACCCCCATCCTGCCATTGCAGACTGGGTGTTTTGGTGCAGACCAAACTAAAGAGTTGACATGGCACTGACTCCTGTGTGCCATGCCCACCTACACTGCCTCTGGCATGGGTAAGTCACCCCTCTAGCAGGCCTTACAGCCCTAAAGGCAGGGTGCACCATACCACAGGTGAGGGCATAGCTGCACGAGCACTGTGAACCTACACGGTTTGTGCCATTCACAAACATTGTAAGTGCAGTGAAGCCATTTTGAGTACATGGCCTGGGAGTCTGTCAACACAAACTCCACAGTTCCATGATGGCTTTCCTGAAGTCTGGGAAGTTTGGTTTCAAACTTCCCAACACATTAAACCCACACAGATGCCAGTGTTGGATTTAATGAAAAATGCACACAGAAGACATCTTAGAGATGCCTCCTGAAAAGCGACTAACTCTGGTGTGGTTCTTGACTGGCTTCCAGCCACTGCTACCCCCAGACAGGTTTCTGGACCTTTGGGCAGAGCTCTCTGGGTCTGGCAACAAAGCACATCCTGGGCAGAGGTGTCATGCCTATTCCTCCGTGAGGGGCAGGGTCCTCGAAGAGGGAGCTTTAAAGGCCTGCAGCCTTTGTTAGCTACCCCCAGACTTTTGCTGTTATCAGCAACTAGCTCCCACTGGTTCTGGCCCCCATTTTGGGCCCAAGAACCGGTGGGAAAACCTAGCCAGGAAGGGAGGTGTGCCCACCTTTGCCAACCCCACCCCCTCAGGTGGGGGACGCGAGGTGAAGCACACATCTCAGTCCCCGCCATCTTGAAGATGGGGGGGACCCCTCCAATCACAGAGGCTTATTCCCCCCTCCCACTGGAGGGTGGCATACTAGGGTGTGTAGACACCCCAAGGAAGGGACTTATCGGGCCCAACCTGCACACCCCTGTAATGCCCCTAAATCTAGTATTTTGGGGCACCCCTGAACCTTGCCTCTTCAGATTCGACGTGACCAGAAGAAGGACCGAAGAGCCGTGCTTCAGAAGAGTAAGACGACAACTGCTTTGGCCCCAGCACTACCGGCCTGCGATGAACTCCTGCAAGCTGACCCGGCGTGTCTTGCAGCCAGCAGCCTCCAAGAACCCCGGAGACCTGCCCTGCCTTCACAAAGAACTCCTATCACCCATGGGCACTGGATTTGTCCACTACCAACCGAAGGCAAGGTCTCCAGATCCGGCCGGATCCGCGGGTCCTCACCACTCTGCACCCGATGCCCACGGGCGGAGTCCAAGTGTTCCAACACCCCAGTGAGGTCCCCGCGGTCGATCCTGCATTGAGTGCCCGCATTGGACGGCCCCACTGACCTTCACCTCAATGCCTGCAGTCTCAATCTGAAGGGTCCCCCCAACCAGAACCGGTGAGAAGAATCTGACACAAAAGGACACCCCTGCATCTGCAGCTCATGTGACCTGGGGTGCCTGACAACGGTGTCCTGGTGTCCAACCACTCATTAACTTAATCCTCCAGTCGTTGGTTCCCTTCGTCCAGTCTACTGGCTCCAGCTTGCAGTCCTTCTCCGTGACCGACGTCCTCCATTGAATTGCATTGGCCTCCGACAACACGTAAGCACCCTGCACCCGACCGCCCCAGTGCCACTGGTGGTTTGGACTTGGTGCTAAACTGGGACCCCCTTTCTCCTGATCTTAACCCTAGAAGCTTGGCTCCTGAGACACAGTGGCCTGCCCGTGAGCAGTGCCCAACCAAAGTGTCCCCTAGCCCCTTTGGCTAACATTGGCACCCTGCACCCGGCTGCCCTAGTGCCGCTGGTGGTGCCCCTTGAGTGCCAACCTGAACCTTGGGGAACCTTGGTTCTACCCCCAAAACATCGATTCCAAAACCGTTTTACTCACCTGCAACTTATTACTCTGTTTTTCCCATAGGTCTGAATGGTGGGTTGTCTCCAAAAGATCTTTTAAGTGTTGAGCTGTTTTGTACTGCACAAAGAGTAATCAATTGCTTGCACAAGAGTTAACCTGTTTAGAAATTTCCTGTGTGGTGTAAACTGCTAGGAGTGTGTATTGTTCCAAACCAGAACTGTAATCCAAAAGTAATCAAAAAGTAATTACCAGCATTCTTTAACTGGTTTCTCAACTGCAAAAAGTAATCTGAATGTTCCTGCAAATCCAGTATTCACTGTCTTGCTGAAAGTAAGATTGTATGAAGAGTTCTACTTACCTGGTACTAAGTAAATCTTGGTTCTAGAAATAAAACAACAAAATAACTTTTATACAAACAATTGGTCTGAATTCAGTCTTTGAATGTGACATCATTTCTTGCCTGAGTGAGTACAACAAATGCTTAACACTACCCTCCTGATAAAGCCTGACTGCTCAACCACACTACCACAAAAGAGAGTAAGGTTTTACTTACTTTAGCTTCTGCTATACCTCTGGGGATCCACTGGACTCTGTGCACACTATACCTTACTTTGGTATAGCATATACAGAGACAGCTTCCTACACCCGTCTCTCTGCTCCCCTTCCCAGCCAAAGTCATCAAGCCATTAACGCCAAACCCTGAGTTCGCCGATACTAACAACATTCTTGGACCTCTCCCAGTTCTTGCTTCAGAAGCAACCACAGCAGTGAGACCGCTCTCCTCGCCACTACAGCTGACATCAGCAACCTCCTCGACTTAGGTGAGACTGCTGCCCTCATCCTCCTGGACCTCTCTGCCGCCTATGACAGTCTCCCACCACACCGTTTGCGCAAGACTCCACGATGACGGCATCCATGACAAAGCTCTTGAATGGATCCGCTCCTTCCTCACCAGCCGAACGCGGAGTCTGACTTCTACCGTTCAAATCAGAATCCACAGAGATAAGCTGTGGAGTGCCTCAGGGATCCTCCCTGAGCCCCAACCTCTTTAACATCTACATGGCCCCGCTTGCAACCAGCATCCGATGCCACAGACTCAACATAGTCTCTGACGCGATGACACCCAGCTGATTCTCTCCCTCACAGACGAGCCCACAGCCACCAAGAGCAACTTCCACGACAGGATGAAGTCAGTCGCCACCTGGATGAAGGACAGCTGCCTCAAACGTAACTCAGACAAGACCAAAGTCCTCATCCTGGACTCCTCCCCCTCAGCAAAGGACGACTCTTGGTGGCCCGCAGCGCACAGAATCCTCCCCACACCCATGGACCATGCACAAAACCTCAGCGTCATTCTGGTCACCTTGCTATCAATAAACCACCAAAGCAACCTAGTCACGTCCACCTGTTTCCACATGCTCTGCCTCCTTCATAAGATCCCCACTGAGTCCAGAAAAAGTCACCCAGGCCCTCGTCCGCAGCAAACTCGGCTACGCACTTTACGTCAACACCACCCAGAAACTCCAAAAGAAACTGCAGACTGTCCAGAACGCCTCCTCGAAACTCATCCTGAACATCCCACGCCGCAACCACATCACCGGCCACCTGAGAGACTTTCACTGGCTACCCGTCAACAAGAGAATCACCTTCAAGCTTCTCACACATGCCTACAAAGCCTACCTCATCCACCGCCTCGACTTCTACACCCCCACATGACATCTCTGCTCCAACCAACTGGCCCTGGCCCCCGTCCCACGGATCCGTAAGACCACGGCTGGAGAAAGATCCTTTTCCAACCTCGATGCGAAGACCTGGAACTCTGCACCTCAGGCAATCACCTTTGCTACCTCAATTCAGGAAGGACCTCAAGACCTGACTCTCCTACCGAACCGCAGACCCAACCCCCCTCTACTTCCCCCCCAGCGCCTTGAGACCCTCACGGGTGAGTAGTTGCGCTTTATAAGTCCTTGATTGATTGATTGAGCTTTCAACCTAACTCCCGAAGTCTGTAATGTTATCTTGACAGCCAGGCATCCCTCCTCCAAGATGGTATGCGCCTGTTGTTGGAAAAGGTTGTGGCATGGTGTGCATAAAAACATAATGATCACCTTTTTGCCCCCCTTTCTGAAGTTTTGTTCTTAATTCTTTCCCTTGCCCGGCAGGGCTCTGTTCTGGGCACTCTCAACGGCTATCTGTCTGCTCTTTTTGTGGCTGCTTGACCAGCCCTCATTGTTAAAGATGCCTACTGTACATAGGTTCTTATAAGGTCTTGTCCATCTCTTCCTTCCTTCACCAAATGATTGTGCCTCAGTGGGACCTTAATTTTGTTCTGACTTTTTTAATGTGTATTCGTTTCGAGCCCCTACATAACTGTCCCTCCAGGCTTCTCTCAATCAAAACAGCCTTCCTTATGGTGATTACATCTGCCCGTAGAGTTAGTGAGCTGCATTACTTAGCATCTAAGTCGCCTTACCTCTCAGTCTATCCTGACAAATTGGTGCTTAGCACAAGGTCCTCCATTGTTCTTTTTTTTTAAAGTGGTCACCCCATTTCGTGTAGGCAATCTATCACCCCCTACCTTTCACGCTCCTCCACATCCCTCTAAAGAGGAGGAACGACTCCATCGTCTAGACCCAAACAGTGTGTTATCGTTATACCTTGACCTCACAGGATAGTTCTGCGTGGCCGACCAACTCTTCGTGGGGTATGTTGGTGCGACGAAAGGTCGGGTAGTGCAGAAGCAACCCACCTCTAGATGGGTCGTGCTCTACATCAAAATCTGCTATGCACTGGCCAAGAAGCAACCTCCTGAAGGCTTGCCAGTTCATTCCACCAGAGCTAAAGCTGCGACCACCGTGTTAGCATGTGGAGTTCCGGTTCTGGACATGTGCCATGCAGCAACATGGCCATCTCTGTACACATTTACCAAACACTACTGTCTAGACAGTCTTGTCCGTAGGGCTGGGCACTTCGTCTGTTTGGTCCTGCAGGATTACCTTGTTTGAAATTGGTCCAAGACCCACCTCCTGGAGGTATTGCTTGGGTACCTATTCAAAGTCAAGGAATCTGTGGCTAGAAGTTGCTAACAGATGAACAAGTTACTTACCTTCGGTAACTCCTTATCTGGTAGAGGCTATATCTAGCTGAAGATTCCTTACTGACCCACCCATCCTTCCTGCTCTGCCGAACAGATTTCTAGGGACAGGGCTGATCCCTTTCAGGGCCCTAGTTTTCCACACCAGTGGTCAATGTTCTTCATGGCTCTGCGCCTTTGGGTTGGAAAGTCGTGAAAGGAAACTGATGTCAGCCCATCTAGGTGGTGCTTATATAGGTGCCGTGGACGTCACTTCCAAGATGGGCGGCGGACACTGAGCCGATCAATGCCACCTACCGGCGTGCTGGGGTATTGCTCATGAAAAATCTTCTGGATCCAGTCTGATGCTTTGGAACTTCAATGGAAAGGAATCTGCGGCTAGATCTAGTCTCTACCCGATAAACAGTTTAGGTGAAACAGTTTCTCAGTAATGGCATCCCATGAAATAGTTTTGCTATGAAATCACATACAACTGTTCCATGACCATGTAGCAGAAATAAGTAAAATCCACAGCTCCTTTATCAAGTCAATATATTTTTTATTGTACAGCAGAAAGTATGCTATTTCTAATACTACATTGTCAAACACTGTATTTTCAAAAAGCGCAACTGTTTGGTCTCTTGCTTATAAATTTGAAATGCATAGTGTGGTTGCAGACCTACAATAAATATTGAGTATGAGTATATGTACTGAGAAAGTAAATACGCTACTAGTAATGTATTGCAAATTCATCTTAAGAGCGATATAATGTAGATCATTTAAACTGACACGGGTGGGGTGTAGTTCGGAAGGTGTTGTAACGTGGCATTCCCACTTTCTTCTAAGCAGTTCATACATTTTTTCTCAGCAGTACCCCTGCGCGTCGGTAGGTGGCTTCGGTCGACTCCACGTTCGGCGTTGTGATAGCCGGGATGACGTCGCGATATCTACTTAGACGCCGCCCCTGCGCGCTGACCTCTGCTTTTTCTTTTTCCGCGCCAGCCAGCGCAGATCCGGAGAGAGCGGTATCCTTAGTCATTTTTTGAATAAACTTTTTTGACTTTTGTTGACATCTTTTTTGAAGTCTTACAACTCCTGGTGCACGAGGGATGTGAAGTCGGTAACCCGGTTTCAAGCCGATTTCAAGCTGATGTCGGTCACCGATCCGCACCTCATGTGCCTTTGGTGCCTGGAGCGCGACCACAACCCAAAGTCGTGCTCCGACTGCCGAGCCCTGAATCCTAAGTCTTTGCGGGAGCGGTCCCGAAAGCTTTTGGAGGCCCGGCAGTCGGCTCTGCGCCGTTCGAGGTCCCGGTCGAGGGGGAAGGTCGCGGGACCGGTCGCGGAGCCACCACCACCATTCGTCATCAAAGTCTTTGTCATCGGGTAAGAAGCATCGTCTCTCTTTACCTTCTCCTCGTCCGTCGGCCGACGCGGGACACTGAGGATCGGCGTTCTCCGGCTCCGCCCTCGGAGCCTGCTGGGACGGCTCCGCGCTTCCCTCCCTTACTGGGAGCCGGAGCATCCCCTGCCCAGCTTCGTGCATTTTACGAAGCCCTCCACTCCATCTTTGGGCAGCCCGACTCCGCCGGCGCGCCTTCGGGCCCCACAGACTCGCCTGGGGGCTCTAGGTCTTCGATGCCGGCGCCTCAGGGCCCCCAAGGATCCAGGCCTGGATCCGGATCGGCGCCGGTCGACCTCACGGTACCTTCCCCGGCGCAGATTCCTCTGACAATGCCACCGACGCCTGTTGCGCCCCTGGCCGGCGTCGACCCCAGCCTCCCTCTCGACTTGTACACAGAGCCGGACCTGCGTCGACCGACGCCGGTACTGGCGCCAGAGGGTACTTTTGTACCGCTGTTCCTTATCGCCCTCAGTGGCAGACAGAGGAGGGTGAGGAGGACTGGGAGGGGTCTGTTGACCCTCTGGCAGACCAGCTTGAAGAGCCAGACTGGAGAGAGGAGTTGGGTGATGCCAGTGGTCTGGATACCTCCCCAGATCTTGGCATGCTTTCTCCCCCTACCGTGGCTACGGAGGAGGGAGCATCCTACGCTGTGGTGGTGCGTAGGTCGGCTGAGGCCTTGGGCCATGAGCTTCCTACGGTGTGTAGTCGGGGCTAAACTCCTGAATGAGGTGCTTCAGCCGTCAGCAGCCTCTTCGGAGCCCTTGCTTCCTTTCAATGAGGCCCTCACTGACGTCCTTCTGGGCTCTTGGTCCAAGCCCAGCACAGGGGCTCCTGTGGATAAGATGATTGCCCTATGCCACTGCCTGGCCACGGGCGACCCACTTCTCCTCTCCCAACACCCTACCCCCGAGAGCTTGGTGGTCAAAGCCTCATCCTCGAAAGGAAGCGCGTTCCCTACAGCTCCTCAAGATAGGGAATCTAAGAAGCTGGACCATCTTGGGAAGAAGATGTTTTCTTCCGCCAGCTTAGTACCGCAGCCGGTGAACACTGCATGTCTCTTGGGCCGTTAAACACATTCGGTGTGGGACACGGTTGCGCAGGTGCTGCCACAGTGCCCGGAGGAGGCCCCGGCAATGCTTGCACGCACTAATGCTGAGGGCCGAGATGCAGCAAAGTTCATCATCTGGTGTGGGCTGGGTACCGCTGACTCGCTGGGTAGGACAATTTCCACGTTGGTAGCCCTGAAGCACTACGCCTGGCTGAGAACCTCTGGCTTCTCTGGGGATGTCTAATCTACCCTTTTGGACATTCCCTTTGATGGCAGTCGCCTGTTTGGTGACAAGGCGGAAAACGCGCTCGAGCCCTTCAAGGACTCTAGGTCTACGGCCAGGTCCTTGGGCCTTGCAGCAACTTCTCGCCTCATGCAGTCTGCCTTTCGCCCCTTTCGTGGCCACGGAAGGGGTGCCCCACCATGTTCCACCCAGAGCCACAGGACCGCGCAAGCCACCCAGCCTCTGCGCGGCCGGGGACATCGGACCCAGCGTCGTGAGTCCAGAGGGCAGGTCAGTCCACCAATGCCCCCCCTGCAGCTGCCTCCAAACCTTCCTAGTCCGACTTTTCAGGGCCACCAGTTGCCAGTGGGCGGCAGGATCCGCCATCACCTCCCTGGCACAACATCACATCAGAAAGGTGGGTTTTGCAGATAGTCCGAAGGGGCTACTCTCTCCCCTTCGAGACGACTCCTCCCTCCATGCCACCAACACTTCATCGCATGTCGGAGGATCTCTTGGCCCTTCTCCGTCAGGAAGTTACGGCTCTCTTGGCCAAGGGAGCTATCGAGCGAGTCCCTGTGCCAGAAATTGGTCATGGTTGATATTCTCACTACTTCCTGGTACCCAAGAAGGACAAAGGCCTGCGTCCTATCTTGGATCTCAGGGACGTCAACCGCTTCCTCCGGAAGGAGAAGTAAAAAATTTTGACATTGGCTCAGGCCACAACTTAAGAAGGAGTGAGAAATCTTTACAGAAGATGTATCCTCGTCTTTCCAAACAAAATGCTTCAACAAACTAAAGGAGGAAATATCTCGAAAATGATCAAGTGCATGTATATGGTCTATCCGAGACCGGTAAGTAACGGCACCTAGGTAAATCGGTGCTCACCTTACATTTGTCTGACTTGTGTGAGATTAAAGGATTAAAGAAGAGTTTTAATGGATATATGGGTGTGTGTGTGTGTGTGTGTGTGTGTGTGTGTGTGTGTGTGTGTGTATATGTATATATATGTGTATATGTATATATGTGTATATGTATATATGTGTATATGTATATATGTGTATATGTATATATGTGTATATGTATTATTATTATATATATATATTATTTTACAATAATTCTAATGTTGGTCTGCCAAGCTACCTTCCAGATCCATTTAAGAAGTTCCGCCATCCCAAATCATGGACTCCTCAATGTGGTAGAAATCCTGTTCTTGATACATACATTTTATCCATCAACAAACTCATCAAGGAATCAACACCTAAGAGGATTTTTGATAACATTACCCGAGAAGAGAGAAAAGCTCTCCACCTCCTTCAACAGAGAATGGATGTCATTATAAAACCGGCAGACAAAGGTGGTGCAGTGGTTGCCTTGAAAGTAAGTGATTATATTGAGGAAGGAATGAGACAACTAATGGATACCAACACTTACAAACCTTTAGAAACTGATCCCACAGAAGACTTAAACAAAGAAATTAAGAACATGGTTGTAAGGTACAAGAGCTTAAACCTCATTGATGAAACAACAGCAGATATACTTGTTCATCCCAAACCAAGACCTGGGAGATTTTATATGCTTCCCAAAATTCACAAAATGAACAATCCTGGCCGTCCCATCATCTCTGGCAATGACACAGCTACTGAGAGACTATCTTTATTTGTCGACCTGCACCTCCAGCCCATTGTACAGGAACTTCCATCATTTGTTAAAGATACCAGTCACTTCCTTCAGATTATTGAAAAATTAAACCAAACCTACACATTTGATGATGATACTCTTCTGGCTACATTTGATGTTACATCATTATACACCAATATACCACATGAGGATGGGCTTATGGCATTATCTGAAGCTCTTAATAAAAGAACTGTGAAAAAGCCATCAACAAATGTGCTTACCAACTTTGCAAGAGTTATCCTTAAATCCAACAATTTTACATTCAATGGTAAACACTATCTGCAGATACAAGGGACTTCCATGGGCACTCGGATGGCTCCATCCTATGCAAATATCTTCATGGGCAAACTAGAGAACTGTATACTTGCTACTTATAGCATCAAACCACTGGTATGGCTAAGATACATTGATGACATATTTATAATATGGAATGCAGGAAGTAGAGCATTGGAACAATTTACAGCTTATATCAACAATATCCATCCTACCATCAAATTTACCAGCAGCAATACTAAACAGAAGCATCATCTCCCTTTTCTGGATGTGCTACTCACCATTCAAGAACAAAAAATTACAACTGATCTGTACCACAAGCCTACAGATGCTCATTTGTATCTAAACTGGACTTCATGTCACCCACACCACACTAAACTGAGCATCATCTACAGCCAAGCACTCAGAATAAGACGCATCTGCAGCAATGAGGAAACCTGTAAAGACCATCTACAGGAGCTTGCTACATTATTTAAAAGACGAGGCTATCCTCTGCATATCATACAGCAACAAATTGACAAGTCTTTGCAGTTACCCAGAGAAGCACTTATTTGGAATACCAACGGCAGAAACAAAAGTGACAGAACTCCATTTGTGGTTGACTATCATCCATCAGCTCCCAACTACAGAAATATAATGCAAAAAACATTTCCCTTACTGTCTACTTGTGAAAAATTGCAAAAGGTTTTTCCAAAACCGCCAGTCATTGCTTACCGCAGAGCTCCAAATTTACGATCTCTTATTGTGAGAGCTGAACTCAAGCAAGTTGTAACAAATGCAGGGGTTCATTGCTGTGACTCTAAAAGGTGCATCACGTGTGAATACCTTTTACAAACATCATCAGTAACTAGTTCTGTTACAAGAAGGACCTATGGAATAAGACAGCATCTTACATGTCGCTCAACATGCATTATTTATGTGATTCAGTGCCAACGGCAAAGCTGTAAAAAACAATATGTAGGCCAAACAGTGAATGACCTCCGTACACGATTCAGGAACCACAAATCGGCAATAATTAATAAGAAAATTGACCAGCCTGTAGCCAATCATTTTAACCTTGTGGATCATTTACTATCAGATTTGAAGATTTTCCCCGTGGAACATGTCTCAAAGGAAGAACTACTGGACTCCAGAGAAAACTTCTGGATGTACCGTTTAAAATCACTGCATCCAGATGGACTGAACATTACTGATAATACAACCTGATTACTGCATATCTCAAGAGCTCTCAGGACTGCATTGATTCCACATTCCAAATAGAATCTTCACTCATGATGCTTTTTGAAAATTCAGCTGTGTCATCTGTGCAGCCACTGAGCAAACCATCTTGTACTACCTGAGGAAGGCGGAAGCTGAAACGTTGTAGTTGAAATATATTTTTGTTCTTTGGTGAATCTATCTGTTTGAGTCACTTCTTTCTTGTGTATATGTATATATATATATATATATATTCTTCATCATTGGAGCGTCACTCACACACACAAGGTGTGTGAGTGGACTCGACTTTGTAAGCGGAGTTCTGTGATAACTGAGAGTGAAGGCAGGGGATCTTGGTGAGTTTAAAATAACCTCCGAAACCTAAAAAAAAGTTATTTAATGGCGTAGGTTTAGGGGCTAGTTAAAGTATGAAAAGTGACACTATATTAGGATATAATGGTCCCAAGTGTCTAATCGATCGACATGTTTCAGCCACAAACTGCCCCGAAAGGTCAATTGGCTTTCTTCAGGACCTGTTTTTTCCCTGCCAGTTATAATAAACAGCCTATTGGCTTGTACAAATCACATCACTTTTTTTTAAAAGCAAGCACATTTACATACAGATCATGTCGAAGTCACACCAGATTCCCTCTCAGAAGCTCCTTTTCATCGGAGCAGTTCTAGATACATGGCCGTTTCAGGCTTATCCTCCTGAGCAGCGAGTCCAGGATATCCGGGTTATGATACCGATGTTTCAGCCTCTATCCCAGATTTCAGTGAGAATGACCTTGAGGCTGCTGGGCCTCATGGCCTCCTGCATCCTTCTGGTGGATCATGCCAGGTGGCATATGCAGGCTGTGCAGTGGGACCTAAAGTTCCAGAGGGCGCAGCATCAGGGGAATCTTTCCGATTGCTTCCAGATCTCTAAGGGAACTGCACACCAATTGCAGTGGTGGCTAACGGACCAGGATTGGGTCAACAGCAGATCCCTCTCCCTTCCCCAAACAGAGTTCACAGTGGTGACAGATGCGTCACTCTTGGAATGGGGCGGCCACATGGGAGAGGCGGAGATCAGAGGTCTCTGGTCTCCGGCGGAGTCCGGGCTCCACATCAACCTTCTGGAGCTTCGGGTGCTTCGTCTTGCACTGAAGGCATTCCTTCTGTCAGAGGAAGGGTAGTGCAGGTGTTCACGGACAACACCACTGCCATGCGGTACTGCAACAAACAGGGCGGGGTGGGGTCATGGACCCTATGTCAAGAGGCTCTTCGCCTTTGGACGTGGCTGGAACATCAGGGCATGTCCCTGGTGGTTCAACACCTGGCAGGTTCCCTGAACGCCAGGGCGGACGAACTCAGCCGTCGGTGCATGATGGATCATGAATGGCGTCTTCACTCGTGAGGTGGTGCAAGGTCTCTTTCAGCAGTGGGGAGAGCCTTGGTTAGATCTGTTCGTCACCGAAGAGAACGCGCAATGTCAGCAGTTCTGTGTGTTGGAATTTCCAAGGTGGCACTCGCTCGGCGACGTTTTTCGTCGCGAGTGGAATTGCGGTCTTCTATATGCCTTTCCGCCTATACCACTTCTGCCCAGAGTGCTGAAGAAGATCAAGCGCAACCGGGCCAAAGTCATTATTGTGGCTTCGGACTGGGCATGAAGAGTCTGGTATCCCGAGCTCATGAACATGACTATCGATCCTCCGATCAGACTGCCTCTTTGGGAGGATCTTCTGTCGCAGCAGCAGGGGACGGTCCTCCACCCGAACCTGTCCAGCCTCCACCTCCTTGCGTGGAGATTGAGCGGCGACAGTTGACCGCTTTCGACCTCCCTCCCAAAGTCTGTAATGTCATCATGGCAGCCAGACGTAACTCTATTAAAACAGTATACGCCTGTAGATGGAACAAATTTGTGGCATGGTGCGCAGCAAAGGTTGTGGATCCCCTATCTGCCCCTCTTTCTGAGGTTCTCCTATTCATTCTTCCTATTATCTGCTCTGGGCACCCTTAAAGGCTATCTTTCAGCCATTTCGGTATTTCTTCGCCTTCCTGGTTAGCCTTCTCTTTTCAAGTCCCCTATTGTAAATAGGTTTCTTAATGGCATTATCCACCTCTTTCCTCCTATTCCTTTCATAATGCCAGGGGGACTTGAATCTGGTCTTAACTTACCTTATGTGCGCTCCTTTAGAGCCACTACATAATTGTCCTCTCAGTCTCTTGACTTTAAAAACTGCTTTTCTGGTTGCCATCACTTCTGCTCGCAAGGTGAGTGAGCTTCAGGCTCTATCTTCGAAACCTCCTTGCTGTCCATCCGGACAAGGTTGTCCTTCGAACTAGGCCTTCTTTTCTACCCAAAGTGGTTACCTCTTGCCACATAAGACAGACCATCACTTTGCCCACCTTCTTCCCGCCCTCGCATCGTTCCGAGGAGGAAAGACTGCACCGTCTGGATTCAAAACGTGCGCTATCATTTTATCTGGATCGCTTAAAACAATTCTGGGTGGGCAATCACTCTTTGTTGGCTATGTGGGCGCCAAGAAAGGTTAGCCGTGCAAAAACGGACCATCTCTCGATGGGTCGTCCTTTGCAATAAGATCTGTTATTCCTTGGCATAAAAGGAGCCTCCGGTAGGACTGCGTGCCTATACCACCAGGGCGACGGCAGCCACTACTGCTTTGAGACGTGGAGTCCCCCTCAGTGACATCTGCCAGGCAGCCACGTGGGCATCACTGCACACGTTCACTAAACATTACTGCCTTGATAGTCAAGTACGGAGAGACGGCTTCTTTGGCCGTTCAGTTCTCCAGGAGTTTTTGGTGCAAATTTAGTTTGCAGTCCCGCCTCCGCGGTTGGTATTGCTGGGGTACCTATTCTAAGGTAAGGAATCTATAACTAATGGTCTCGTTCAGATGAACAAGTTACTTACCCTCGGTAACGATATATATGTAAGAGACGTATATTAGTTATAGATTGCTTACCGGCCCACTCATCCTCCCCGTTCTGCGAACTGGCTTCTAGAGTGAGGGACTCCCTTTCAGGGCCCTAGTTTTGTGCACCAGTGGTCAGTGTCTTGCATGGCTCTGCGTTTCTGGTGTGGAATGTCGTGTAAAAGAACTGACGTACGCGCGCAGGGGCAGCGTCTAAGTAGATGCCGCGACGTCATCACGGCGCCGACGACTAACGCGGAGTCGACTGACGCCACCTACCCACGCGCAGGGGTACTGCTGAGAAAACATTCTCCAGATCCAGTCTGACGCCTGGGGGTAATTCCTAAGGTAAGGAATCTATAACTAATAGATGTCTCTTACAGATATATCGTTACCGAAGGTAAGTAACTCGTTAGTTAAAACTACACTGTATTAGTAAACTAGAGACAGGCATTGATTAATATGTTGTGGGCTTTCATCTGTGAAAAGAAATTAATTTAGTCAACATTTTCTTGACATATCTTTCAGGTAATCCAAGAAATGGAACAGATTAAAGCTGATCAGGATCTCCGACAAAAGAAGCTTCGCTATCTAGGGATAGAGCTAGAAAGAATGAAGAAGCAACGGGGTATGCCTGTGATTTGATTTTACTGACACATGTCTAGTATTCTTAAGTAGCCCGTACTGGTATTGACTTTTGTCATCCGGTATTGTTTCTAAAAGAGGATCTTAACTTTGAACTTAAGCTTCCCCAGCATTTTTGTTTTTAATAGCTAAGGTGTTTTAACGTTACATTGGAAAGTGGCAGCAAGCTAGATTCCTGTGACTAGATTGAAAGCTCATTTTGCAATTGGTTTATAACCACTTCTCTTTCATCAGATCTTCATTCATATTCATAAACGTAGAATATTAGTCCCTGCGTATGCAATTTGGGAATCCATTTTAAAAGAGAATTATTTTACTACAGTTATTAAAAATGAAAATAGCTACACATAACATTTTGTTTTATTAAATCCAGTTAGATTAAAATAAATCTTATTACGTGACAAGGCTCAAATGCAATATTTCATACTTATTTTGCAATGAAAAAATAAAGCATGATGTCTGCACTAGGACACATCAAGCTTAGTAAAGTAAAATTTTACTGTTATTGAACCCACAGATGTAGCATCAGGGATTTATGTTGTGTGTAGCAGGAGCTCTGAACACTTGCTGTGCCTTTTGTTATTTTACTTTTCAATATGTTTGTGTTTTTTTCCTATCTTGATTCAATTGCATTGGCTCTCTTTTGTTGTTGAAATAATTATTGAAGACTTGGTGTCTGGTCACCATGCCTTTTATGGTGCTATGAAGTTGACGGTTTATCTGTTTGTATCATTTGACTTTCATTTCCTCTAAGCAATGTTTGCTAAAATATGTCATTAATGTGGTTAAGAGACAGGAAATGGCTTGCCTGCAGCTGCAACTGGGCCTTCTCTGCTGGTGGTTGTGCACATCTCTACTAGGGTGTGCACTTCTCATCATCCCTCTTATTTAGTGTTCCAACCATGCAAGAAGCCCAGGATTTCTGTGGTCCTTCCTCTGACTCGTTAAGGATTTACTTTGAAACTTTCAAGGGTACTTAGTGAGTGGCCCCTTTTGCTGCTTTTTTGACTCACCGTGAAGGACTTTATGCCAATGTCCTTTATTGTGACCCGTTTTGAGACTCCTTTTGCCTTAGAGATTTTGTGTCCTACTGAAGGCTTTAGCTTTGAAATCCCTCAAGACTTAGACAGGTAGGTGTTGAAGGTCCCTAGTTCAATCAGGAACTGTGAAAAGAGTACCAGCAAAAGATGTGCAGGTTTTGCGTGGGTCATAGGAGAACTTTTGTAGGAAGCTGTCTGTATATACTATCCCAAAGTAAGGTATAGTGTGCACAGAGTCCAGGTAGTCCCCAGAGGTATAGCAGAGGCTAAATTTGGTAAGTACCAACCGCTCTCTTTGTGGTAGTGTGGGCGAGCAGTTAGGCTTATCCAGAGGGTGTGTTAAGCACTTTTTTTTTTTGATACTCAAATTTTGTGTTTTAACAAACAAACATTAGACACAACAATTCATGTTAATAGGTCAGTTATGCTGGACTCAGACCACGATGGGTATGTCAGGCTACCGGCCCGCATAAGACTTATAGATTCACATTTACAGTCGAACAGTGTTAAGCATTTATTGTATTCACTCAATCAAGACTGATGCACACACTCGGAGACTGAATCCAGACCAATTGGGTAAGTATAAAAAAAGGGATACTTGTATTTTATTTCTAGAACCATGCAGGACTTGGTACAGGTAGGTAAAATATACTTGGAATTCAAGATTTCGCAATGAAATGCAGTTATGAATGAATTTTGCAATAGTTACAGTTTGGTATTGTTTCAGAAAGTAGTTTGCATTATACAATAATTACTTTTAGAATACTTTTTAGTTACTTTTAGATTTCTTTGAGTACTGGGGGTGGTATGCCTAAATACCACACCTAAGGATCTCACAATACAAGGTAAGCAAGACTTTTTATACTTTGCCGTTTTTGTTATCTTTTCTCCATACAAACATTAGTCCAACACTTTGAACATTTTAGGCCCAAAATATCATAAGATGGGTTCCTATGGGAGAAAGTGTTAGTGGTTTCTCAGGTAAGTACATGACTTACGAGTGGGAGTTTTGGGGGTTAGGACCAAGGTTCCCCAAGGTCTAGATGGGCACTCGAGTTGCACCACCAGCGGCACTGGGGCGGCCGGGTGCAGAGTCCCAGTGTTAGCCAATGCGGCTAAGGGGGCCTTCGGTTAGGGACTGCTGATAAGCAGGCCACTCTGGTGTGGGAGTAAAGCTCCTGGGGTTAAGATCCGCACTGCAGGGGCCAGCGACCGGCAGAGGAGCTGCACCACCAGCAGCACTGGGGCAGCCGGGTTCAGGGTGCCAAAAAGACGTTGGGGACCCTGTGCTTTTCAATTGAGACCTTCAGTTCAGTGAAGTGGCTGCAGGCTCAGGCAGGGAGACTTCCTGAAGGCAACCACGAGCTGGAGAGCTAAGTTGGGATCTTGGGAGATGCCTGGACACAGTCGGTTGGGCCACCCAAGGCCGTGGGGCGTCTGGTGCAGGGGTGTCTTCTGGCGTTGGGTTTTCTTACCAGCTCCGGTCGTGGTAGGGGGGCACCCTTCAAGTTGAGGCTGCAGGCGTCGCCTTGAAGTTTGAGAGAGGTCGGAGATCACCAGATCCCAGGTCAGGATCGCTGGGGAGACCTTCTCGTGGTGTTGGGCCACTCGGGCTGTGGGCGTCGGGGGCAGAATCGCAGTGTCTCTTGAATCACTATTCTGGTCTTGGAGTCTTTCTTGAGAAAATCTGGTTCTAACTGGAGACAGAGTATGTACGGTGAGTGCAGGACACGTCCTCCCGGCACTGGGGGGCTGCTGGACATGCTGGTTTCTGCAAGTCTGAGTCGAGACAGGTCAGTAGGGCTGGGGCCACAGCAGTAGATGTCCTCTTCTTCCTGGGTCAGCACGGCTCTTTGATCCTTCTTTCTTTCTCCAATTTGAGGAGGCAAGGTTCAGCGTTGCCCCTAAATACTAGATTTAGGGGCATTTAAAGGGGTGTGCAGGTCGGGACCAGTGGGTCCCTTTCTTGGGGTGGGTGCACCCCCTTATTATGCCACCCCCCATGGGTGCATGAGCCTCTTCCTTTTTGGCTGAGTCCCCTCATTTTCAAGATGGAGGGGACCGATATGTGTGCTTCACCTCGCCTCCCCCACCTGAGGGGTTGGCAGAGGTGGGCACACCTCTCTTCCTAGTTTGGTTTTCCTGCCGATTCTCCCGCCCAAAGTGGGGGCCAGAACCGGTGGGAGCCAGTTGCTGGGTGCAGCAAAAGGCAGGGACCGCTTCCAAAGTCTGCAGGCCTTTGAAGCTTCCACTAGGTGGACCCAGCCTATCCTGGGGGAGGAGGCATGACACCTCTGCCCCGGATGGGCTTTGTTTCTTGACCCAGACGGCGGAGGCTGTCTAGCCAGGGGTCCAGAAACCTGTCTGGTGGTGGCAAATGGCAGGCAGCCATTCAGGAAGCACTCCAGGGCTGGTCGATTTTCAGGGGGCATCTCTAAAATGCCCTCTGAGTGCATTTTACATTAAATCCCACACTGGCATCAATGTGGATTTAATATGCTGAGAAGTTTGCTACCAAACTTTACAGTTTTTAGTAAAGCCATTACAGAACGGTGGAGTTCGTAATGACCAACTCCCAGATCATGTACTCTCTATGGCTTTACTACACTTAGTGTCTATGAATGGTCTTAGACACTGTAGGGGCACAGGGCTCATGCCACTGCCCCAACCTAAGGGCTAGTGCACCGTGCTAGAGGGGTGACTTGCCTAGGCCTCAGGCAGTGGGGTGCCATTTCAACTCTTCACTTTTCTCTGCACTAAAACACGTAGACTACGATGGCAGTGTGTGGGTGTTAAGATACAGTGCTTGTAAGGGTGGAACAATAGGTGCTGCAGCCCTTAGAGACCTTCCCTGGTCAAAGTGCCCTTGGTACCCATGGTCCCTTTTAACAGGGGCTTACCTGTGGCCAAGATGTCAATTGTGGGTACACAGGTATAGTTTTGGGAAAGAACACAGGCCCTGAGAACCTGGTTGGCAGGGACCCAGGGCACGTCAAGTCAGGTTGCATCAGATGTCGGGCAAAAAGTGGGGGTGGGGTAACCATTCAAAAAGGGACACTTTCCTACAACCTTTGTCTCTGGAGTCGATTTGTTAGTATAGATAGAAAGTGAGCTTGGCTGTTGGAGATCTAGGCTTCTAGAGGTTCTCCTCAAACCTTTGTCTGATTCAAATTCCTTGACGTTTTCTGCAAACACACCAGTTGCAGACTCTGAGCCATAGCACTATGTGAGGGCATAGTGCACGCAATATTTAGCCATTTGCTACCAAATAATCTTTTTGCAACTAAGGGCCTTGCATGCTAAAAAGCCTCTAGTTGTGGCCCCTCAGTAAGCAGAGGTTGCGGACACTATGTTGGTGTGAGCATGGTAATTAGTTGTTACAACTGAGGCATAAATTAGTGGGAGTATTTTCAATTGCTTCCTGCCAAACTAATTATTTTTGTGAAACCTAATCGTTTTCGTACTTTGCATAGACTCTTCATTGTGATCTACTAAGTGATTTTGCAGGATAAGAAACAAGTTACTCACCTGTAACAATAGTTCTCCACTGTTGGATTTGTCATAGATGCACATGCGTGAATCATTCCGCCGTCGTCGTCGAATTGGGAGTTCCACAGTACCATAGTAAAGCAGTATATCACTATCATGGGCTATAATGGCAATGAAAAGTCAGTTTAATATCCTATATGTTTAATAGCCTATATGTCTAAAAAAGGAATAAACTTGAGTTCTAACCAGTCAGGCGACAGCACCCTCTAAAACACTTTCAACAGTCCCTCAGATTTTCTACCGCACATCGTGTGAAGGGAGTTTTCCTGAGCTCTGCTCAATTTTTTCAGCTACTACTTCTTTTTGGACCATGCACAATTATATTTCCTGTTAGATTTCTCTGCCCTTGGCACTAATATAGGAGACTAGGATTTCTTGGTCAGGTAAAGACCTCCACTCCCTTAACAAACCTGATCACTGCTGCTTGTGAATTTATCCTAGTCAGAATCTTTTAATATCTGATTAACAACTGTGGCTATCATATATCTTGCCATAAAACATTGCTTAATGCCAAAGCCACTCCTTTTAACAATGTTCAGTATAAAATCTCCCCTAAATTCCGCCTCGCTCTGATAAACGCTCGGTCATTGGTAAAACATGCTCACGAACTTGCTGAATTCATTGAGTCATCAGCTGGAGTTCATATTCATTACAGAAACTTGGGCAAATAATTATTCCAGCCCTGATCTCCTAGTCGCAACCCCTCTAGGATATTCTATGACCAGAGTAGATAGATCAAAAGAGAAGGAGGTTTAGGGATTATCTACAAAAGTTGCTTCAAGTGTAAAACTGACTCCATGCCCAATCTGGAATGCGAGACTCTCTCCTTTAGCTTGGAGTTAACTAATAACTACTCCTTCAGAGGCCTGCTCATTTATTGTCCCTCTGGCCCAAGACGTGACTTTCTACATTCCATTAATACTGTGGTCGGGTGGGGGGGGGGCGGAGGGCTGTACAGCGATTCTACAATACTAGGTGACTTCAACTTTCATTAGGATTGTGCGGAGGATAAAGATACGGAGGCTATCCTAGATATTATGAATGCTTTCAATCTTCCCCAATTATTACATCCGCCCACTCACGGTGCTGGTCATATATTAGATGATATTTTTTCTAATAACCAGTTTATTTCTGTCAAGGAGTTTCTCCCGCTTACATGGTCCGACCATAAAGCTATTGTCTTCGAATTAACTGTTTCCTACCCTATTCAAAACAGAAAAGTAGACCCTAACCCCGCCTCACCTCTCTGGACTAAAACCAACTTTAATATAATACAGCACTATCTCTCTCAGGTTGATCCTGTTCTATTACTTGACCCAAATCGGGCTGCAGCCGACTATACAGATTGGCTAAACTCTGCCATTTCCAAAGCTGTTCCTAATAAAAACATTGGCCAAAACAATCTGCTCCTTGTATCATAGAAACACTTAGCCTTGAAAAACAAACATGTAGAAGGCTTGAAAGGAAATGGAGATCCAACTACAACTCCTTTGACAAAGAAATCAATAAACCCTCCCTTGCCAAGTATAAGGCAGTCATCATCAATGAAAAATCTATATTTTTCATGTAACAAATTGAAGCCTCCAAGCATTCTACTAGAGAACTTTTCCAGGTTATAAATAAACTTACTCCAGTATTGGAACTTTCATAGATCCACATGCTTGAATCCTTCCCCGTCGTCGAGATGGAAGCCCCGGTATTATTAAAAGTAATGTCCTATTAGACATAGAACATAAGGACCTAGGCCTTATCTTTTGTAACATATCCCTATCCTTTTGTAAAATAGGACTAAAACTTAGAACCAGCCAATCAATAGACACCACCCTGTAGAACCTTCCTGAGAGAAGCTCCAGTTCCTCAGATTTTCTACTGCACGTAGTGCTAAGGGAGTATCCACTGAGCTCTGCTCAGTTTTTTTTCTCTTTCTCTATTTTGAAGTGTTTTTCCAGTCAGATATACTACCAGTCCTGTATATCTGCTTTGAGGTGATTTAAACTGACACCCATCATGTCAGATACACCTAAGAAAGGTCTTTTCAGAACCTGTGGTACTTGCAGGAAGAAAAGACTACACATTGATGATCCACACAAGGACTGCCTTTACTGCCTTTATCCTGAACACAAGCCTAAGGATTGCAAGGTATGTCTGACTTTCTCCACAAAGACTTTGAAAGATCGGGAAGGAAGGCTTCTTTTATGGCTTCAGAGGCTCAAAATCAGAGACACTGTGTTCTCTGATGAGGAGAGTGATACTTCTTCCAAATCCTCCAAAATGCCTCAAAAAATACTTTTAGATGACCCTGCTGGTACATTTACGCAGCCTCCAAAGAAAGCGTCAAAAAAGTCATCTGAATCCGTTCAAAAGTAGGCTGGCTCTGTTAGCAAAACTTCTCACCAAGTAAAGACGTTTTTTTCTGCTAAAAAGCCAGCTTCAGAACCTTCTACTCCTCCTATGAAGCTGAAGCATACCTTTGAGAAGCCTACCTCAGCTCCCCCGATGGACAGCTCGTCGACACCACCGTCGATGAGAAAATCCTCTCCTGATGTGGTTTTGGTCACATCAACGGTTTCTACAGTCACTACCGTCACTGTTTCTTCAGCGTCTGTTTTCGCCGACGACGTCATCGTCGACAGGTCAGGCTCCAATATTGTCGGCGAAGCAGATTGCTTCCTCAAAATCATCGTTGGCGTCGAAAGGCCATTTCTCGACAACGGTCCATCCGTCGACGACGCATCTCTCGTAGTCGACGGGGGCCTTGACTTCACCATCGTCGTCGACCCTGTCGTTGGAACGACCCTCGTCGACAGCAGAAGTGTCATCGGTTATATCGAAGACGGTAACTACTTTGTCAGTGTCGACGAAAATCCTTGTCTCTGACGATTCATCGTCGACAAAGGTGATTCCGTCGAATCAAGATTAGGCCGTGAAGCAGCCCTCGTCGACAAGCTGGTCTACGACACCGTCGACGAGGAAAGAAAAACATAAAATTACGAAAAAACCATTGACACCAGCTTTAACTTCACCTAGTCGGGTGCAATCTCTTTTACCATCCCATCTTTTGGAAGAAGATGACGAGGAAGAGGGATCTGAGGACGATAGTCTTTTTGGGGCACCTCTAAGCCCATCTGAACTTAATGTCAAGTACCAGGAAGATTCTGATGAGGATGATTATTGTACAATATTACTATTTACATCAACAACGACAACAACAGGATGTGATGTGCCTTCCTTCGAATCTGGTGACTGATCTGCAATTTATGCCGGTAGACTATAAAAGGAGCTTTCCTCCAGAGCCTCCTCTCCAAAAGGCTCCTCCTCCTTCTCCCCTTCCGTTAGCACAGGTTCGCTCCCCTTTTCTACAGCTAGGGTCTCCAGGTGTTCGACCTTCTCCTCAGGTTACTCCTGTGCAACAGTTGTCGTCCTCTGAAGAGGAAATAGAGAGAGAAGAAGGTGAAATTCATCAAGATGAGTGGGATTCTTACATTATTCCCCCACCGGCATCTCCATCTCCTCCCCAAGCGGATTCACGTCCGGAGGATAATGGAGGTTTCCATAATATTCTGGAGAGAGCGGCCATAATATTCTGGAGAGAGCAGCCAGGCGTTTTGAATTACCAATGCCTGTGCATCAACAGGATTGTTTCCTGTATGATTTTAAAGAGCCTTACAGAAAATCGGTACGGTCTATGCCTATAATTTATTATATTTGGAAAGAGGCACTGAGAATCATTCAAAACGCAAAACCCAGCAACTGTTCCACCTGTGTTGCCAAGGCTTGACAAAAAATACAAAGCTCCGGATAACGCTCGCACTTGCTTAATAGGTCATCCAAAACCAGATCTGGTGATCTCGCAAGCAGCGCAGCGACGATCTAAGACTCCTTCGGCCCCTCTGACTGCGCCACCCGACAAAGAGGGTAGCAGACTCAACAACATTGGAAAGCGTTTTTCGACTATGTCAGCCTTAATGGTCCGAGCTTCGAATTCCCTGGCTTTACTGGGCCGTGATAATAACCAAAGGATTCAACAATAGTCAATCTTTCTGTGAAAAAATAGCCTCTTTTGTGACAAAGTTGGACAAATCTATAATCAATTCACTTCTTTCAGAACTGTTGACTCTAGCGTTAGCCCTCACATAGCTCAATCACCTATTAATGACTCTAATCTTCTTGTTAGCAGCTACCTATCCAAATTCAGTTAATTCTAGTTTATCACAGTATCAGAAGTCCTTAACTTGATCCAACTCCACCAAATCGGGGTCACCCGATGACCCCTGCCCCTCTCTCCATACTTGAACAGGTTCCTATTGCCTCATATCTAACCAACATCTTTAACAGGATGTTCAGTTCTGGGACCTTTCATGTGGAAAAAGGCCTTTATTCTGCCACTCTTAAAGAAGCTGTTATACAATAATAGGGTAACCCAAACAGTCACTGGGACCTGGGTGAAATGCGGTACAATAAGGTGTGGTGGGCCCAGTGGAAACACAACAGTTGTGTCACTGTCAACATCACCTGATACAAAACATAAAAGATTGTCGACGTTTTGACCCAAGATTGGTGTAGGAAAATTCTGCTCCTTACAGGCGGGTCTTCATCAGGACCAGGGGGGCACCCTAAAGCCACCTAGAACTGTGGTGGAGAGGACGGGCCCGGAGGCTCCAGTCTCACAGAGGGACAAATGCTTGAAGGTGAAGAGTCAAAATGCCTCGGCTAAATCCAAAGTTTATAAATGTTGGGACGGTGTGAATAAATCATAGAGTTCCATTCGTCTTGTTAATTACGCATTTGTCCCTCTCTGAGACTGGAGCCTCCGTGCCTGTCCTCTCCACCACAGTTCTAGGTGGATTTAGGGTGCCCCCCTGGTCCTGATGAAGACCCGCCTGTAAGGAGCAGAATTTTCCTACACCAATCTTGGGTTGAAACGTCGACAATCTTTTATGTTTTGTACTGAATGTGGACAACAGTGATGTTTTCACCGTGTCCTCCTCGTCTGTCATTCGGTTTTTGTAAATGATTGAGCCTTGTTTAAGGCTGGACAGGCTTTTTATGTTGTTGGATGCACGCACTACCCACTGCCCTCCTTCCATCACTCACTTTCACTTATGCACCTTGATGCACTAAAGCCCTTCCGCCTTCTTCCCCCAATTCTCTGGGGCACCTACACACTAAACTGTTTTGACCAATGTACTATGATTAGAACATGATGCTTTATATGTTCAGTATGATTAAAATACTCTGAATATGCTTAAAAAATATTGTCTGTAATTAATTTATCAGGTGATGTTGACAGTGACACAACTGTTGTGTTTCCACTGGGCCCATCCCCCCTTATTGTAACTCTTTAAGAACCAGCCTAACCTAGAACCAGATAACCCAGCAAATTATCGTCCCATTTCCAGGTTACCATTTCCTGGAAAAATTAATGAATACACAATTGAGACAGTTCATTCAGGTTAATCCGTTATAGGACCCCACACAATTCGGCTTAAGGGCCGAACATAGCACAGACACAGCACTAATAAAGACCACAGATGAGTTAAGAACTTATAGATGATAAGTTGAATTTTAATAAACCCATCAGCTCAGTTATCTCTTCTAGTTTTAACACCTTGAGAATTATCACGAAGATCCTTCCTTTTATTCCACTTAATTCAAGAAAAACAACAGTCATTAAATTACTAATTCTCACCAAACTAGATTACTGTAAGGGACTTTGTCAAGCTTCAAAAACAGTACTTGAAAAAGTTACAGAGCGTGCAGAATGCGGCAGCGAGACTTATTCTTGATCTCCCCGAGTTCCAACCTGTTTCTGCCTCCATCAGGGGACACCACTGGCTTTCAGTGAGTAACCGAATTAAAGTTAAGGCGCTGTGCCTTACCTATAAGGCTTTGCATGACTCGGGTCCTTGTCATCTCAAACAGTCTCTAACCTGGTACGTACCCAGCAGAGACTTACGATCTAAAAGCACCATGATGGTCTCCCACCCCAGTTTTAAGAGACAAAAATTGGTTGGTGGGGGGTGGCAGTTTTCTCCGCAGAAGCCCCCGCACTTTGGAACGGTCTGCCTATAAGCATCAAAGCAGCTCCCTCTTTATTGACTTTGAGGAAACTGCTCAAAACTTGACTCTTTAACATCTAGTCCTCTCTCTTCCTTGCCAAACTGCCACACTGATCAGCGCCAAGACACCCACGGGTATTCGTGCGCTTTAGAAATTTATTAACATAACATATGTCAGAGTAACAGAAAACAAGGTAAAGGACTACAAAACATGTCTAACATTTTCCTCATAAACTCTCACTTATAAAGAGATGAGGGTATTCTTGTGGCTACAGAAACTTAAATCTGTCACTTCTGAGGAGAAGGACAGTGAGGATTCCTTCACCTCATAAGAGTTAAAAAGGAGGTCGCACCAAGGATCTCCAGAAGGCATGCAGAAAAGCCATAAAAAGACTTATTGGCTCTTCGTGAGGCACGTTTCAGAGAGAAAATGGGATCAGACCCTCCAACTCCCTCTTCAGCCCTGACACTACATATAGGAAATACTCATAACCTCACAATGAAGCATCTACGGCAAAACTGCAGTCAAAATCCTGGTTAACAACAATGACGATGACAACGTCGACATCCACAACCATGTCCACTACTACTGCCTCGTTTGCGACAGCCTCGACTAAATCGTCATCGAACGGTCGCCTGCCGGCCTCATCTACAACTATCTTCTATGATGGTCGTCTAGGATGGCCTCGCCTATGACGGTAGTCTACGATGGCCTCGACTATGACAGTCGTCCAAGATGGCCTCATCTATGACAGCCTCTTCTACGTTGGCCCAGTCTCGTCGATCTCGTTGACAATACAAACAACAAAAGCACTATAGTAGTCAACAAAAACCAGACACATAGTCCAGCATAACTTAATGTCAAGAATAAAGGGGATTAATATGAGCATGTCTACAACAGGTATCAATATATGGCGAGGCAATATGTGGAGCAATTTCTCCACTTCGCTACGCTTCCAACTTCAGAGAGCAGGGTCTGGTCCATTCAGCTCTAGTACTAGACCTGCAGGGCATGTTACAGGATCACTACAAACACTTTTCTGAGCCTGTAAGGTTGCATCATTTTCGATATGTCAGCATACTCCGATGCTCCTGCCACTCTAAGAATGACTCCTGTATCAAATATTGCCATGCTTCCTCAGATGACCCGTTCACCTTGGGTGGTGATAGAGAGAAGTTAACATTCATAATATTTAATCGGTACCTGATACTGACACCAGCACCACAATTGGTGAATTCCCCACCCGATGATTTTGGTGATTCAAAACCCTTATGGAATGAGTGGCGAAATGCTTTCAACTTCCAATAGCAAACAAGCAATCAGTTTGTTTTATTTATGTTTTCAAATAGAAAGGCTGTGAGAGCTATTCCAAGTGTTGATTATATCCGGGAGGAATTACTATCATGGAAAATCCTGTCCATCATAACTCTGCCTGACCAGCAAAGTGGACGCTTCATTAAATTTGGGGAGAGGTTGTCAACTGTGTCCAGTACTACTGTATGGGCTGCCAATTTACTGGCAATATGGGGCAGGTATGGCTGCCAGATGTGGTCGGACATCACCACATACATATAATTTCTGCCAAAAAACAAAAAAAGGATTCTGCTGGGAGGGTGGGGGGGGGGGGGGGGGAGCATGGGGGTTATTGGGGGAACGTCCTAATCCCAAATCATAGATTGCTCTAATAGCTTAAGTGGAATTCCCCCAACTGGCAGGGCAGCAGCCTTTAGATGACAAGGTTGGTTTAAGGTCACAACATGTAGTTCTGCGGTGCAAATAAAAAGATTAGATATTGTAGGAAAGTAGGATCTTTTTGTCCTAGTAACCTCCACTTTGTGCCTGGTGTCAGTGTGTTTTGACTGTAGTAGACTGGGATCCTGCTAATGAGGGCCCCAGTGTATGTGCTCTCTCTCCTCAATTCATTGGTAAGTACTTTGTTCACTCCACAATTGCTATACTGGTGTACCGCTGCAAGTGCCTAGTATATGGTACTAAGGTACCTAGGGCATTGGTATACCAGGGATCTCTCATGGGCAGCAGCATGTATTGTGCCACCTATGGGAGCCCATGCAAACTGTGTCCCCAGGTCTGCCATTGCTTAAATGGTGCATGCACCTTTCACTACAGATATTATGTTTTCCTTATATCCTAGTCACTGCACTTAAACCTTTAAGTCACCCCTAAGGTAGGCCTTACAGCACACATGCAGGGTGCATGGTTCTAAGTGTGAGGGTGCTCCTGCACGAGCAGAGACACCCCTACAAACCCTTAGTCCGTTCTCTGGTTTTGTAAGTGCGGGGAAACCATTTTAAGGTATGTAGTGGACACTGGCAAAGTCAAGATGTCCAGCTACATAATTGCTTCACCGAAACCAGTCATCTTTGGTATCAAACATGTTGGAGTCCTGCAACTACACCAATTCCAGTGTTAGTTGCATGATCCCATGTAGTGGGGGGCTCCTTTGAGGGCCCATCCATGTCTACTTGTGTAGCCTTGCTGGGTCTGCGTGCAAGCCAGGGCTTCTGCTGACCTCAGACACTGTTCTGCCCTGCTGCTGCTGAGCTTAACTCGGGCAAGGTAAGGCAGAACAAAGGATTTCCTGCAGAGGAGAGGTGTAGCCACCTCTCCTTTAGAAATAAGTGTCGTAGGCCAGGGCGCTTCTGAGCTCCTGCAGACTGCTTTGAAGGGCACATTTGATGCCCTCCTTTCATAAACTGAGTTGCCCCAGGCCAGGAGCCCTTGGCTCTTGCTCTGGCACCAAACTACACTAAGGACAGGGGAGTGACCACCCCCCTGTCCAGCTTCTCCCCTGGGAGGTGCCCAGAGCTCTGCCAGGTGGGCAATTGATTCTGCCATCTTGAATCTTGGGATGGACAGAGGCCCCTGGGAGCATCTGACTGGTCAGTCCACCAGAGTAGTATCCCTGACCCTCCCTGATAGGGTGGGTCACCACATGTGAGAAAGTGCCCTCTTTCTTGCATGGTATGCCCCCATTTTTTGCTGAATTGCTGATGTGCTTTGACTGGGTGTGCCCTGGGCTCCTGCCAATCAGGTACCCAGGGCCTGTGTTCCTTCCCTAAAAACTGCATTGAAGCCTAAGCCCAATTGGCATCTCTGGCCTCAGGTAGGCCCCTGGTAAATGGTACCACAGGTACCCAGGGCACTGTGACCAGAGAAGGCCTCCAAGGGCTGCAGCACTTATTGTGCCACCCTTAGAGCCCTGTACCCTGACACTCACACTCCTTTGCAGACTGCGTGTCTTGGTGCAGAACAAAGTGAAGAGTCGACATGGCACACATCCCTGTGTGCCATGCCCACAAACCACTGCCCTGGCATACATCAGTCACCCCTCTAGCTGGGTGCCCTATGCCAGTGGTGAGGGTAGAGGTGCACGTGCCCTGTACCCCTATAGTACCCAGGTCCATTCCTGGGCACTGTAAGTGCAGTGCTGCCATTAAGAGTATATGGTGCTGGGAGTTTGTCATTACGAACTCCACAGCACCATGATGGCTACACTGAAGACTGAGAAGTTTGGTATCAAACTTCTCAGCACATTAAACCCACACTGATGCCAGTGTGGGATTTAATGTAAAATGCACAACAGAGGGCATCTTAGAGATGCCCCCTGAAACTCGACCAACTCCCAGTGACGTGACTGAGTGGCTGCCGAGGCTGCCACCACCAGACATGTTTCTGGACCCCTGGGTCGAGAGCTTGCTGCTCTCGGGGGCCTGAAACAATGCACTTCTCTTCCAGGGGATACTCATCAATAGTCATAAGCACTGAATAGTCCCGCCCACGTGCGGGGACCCCGGAGCAATAGCCAATAATATGCATATACCTACATATATATCCATATACACATATAAGTAAATATATACATATATATATATAGGTGATATGCATAAAACAAACATATATGCAGCCTGACCATATATACTAGGCTCAGAAAAACTGCCTCAATTGCAATGCCAAACCTTTTAAATTTGAACAATAAATAAACATACCCCATGATATAATCATGATTAAAAACAAGTAAACCACTTTAGTTTGCTTTGAAACAACAGAACCTTTATTTTCAAAGGTAAAAGGGGTAAGACCATAGAGGCAGGTCAGCCTAGAGAGGCTGCATATAGAACAGTTAGGAAAAACTGGCGCCGTGCCTTTAAGACCTCTTGGAACCCTCAGGCTCCCATCATGCACTACAGGTGACAGTTAGGTCAGTTCTTTTTCCGGCTCCTTCTTTGAGGGCCCTGGAGTTTGAGCTCCCCAGTTAGTGTTTTTTTATCACTAATTCTGGTTTTGGGTGGAATATTTTGTTTCACTCGACGTCTTTACTGACTAGCTGTTAGATTCAGCTGTTTTTTCCCCCTAATTTTTTCACTTTTTTCCCCTCTCAAAATGCCGGCCTTATTTATTAAGTGCCCGGCCTGTGGAAATATGTCCAAATCGGACCCACACTCGGTCTGTATTGCTTGTCTCCCTTCATCACACAAGCCAGACCAGTGTTACCATTGCAGCAAGATTTCCAGAAGAACCCTTAAGGAAAGGGAGAAGATTAGACTGCACTCTATGCTGGAGAGAGGAAGTAAGGCGGGAAGTGCTAAAGGAGAACTGTCTGCAAGAAAGCCCTCCTCTCACTCAAGAGAACGCAAAGAAAAAGGTGACAAAAGAAGACATCGGTCGCCGTCGAGGGACAGATCAACGTCCAAGGTACCGGTGTGTTCTGAGTCAGCGCCGAAGTCGACGTCGAAACGTCCTTCGCCGTCGAGGACTCCAAGTCATCAGGTAACGCGTAGGCGGTCCACATCTGGCTCGCCTACAGCGAGAGGCGGTGAGATATCGACGTTGGCACATCAACGTCGAAGCCCGCCGGCGAGAGCACCTCTAACGACGTCGAAGACACCACCGACGTCGAAGGTGCTGCAAGCTTCGTCGTCAAGCAGAACGGCTTTGGTGTCGACGCCGGCAAGGCAGCCGTCGAGACATTCGACGTCGAAGCAGGCGTCACCAAGGGGTTCGACGTCGAGAGCGGCGCGTTCGACGTCGAGAAGACCGACCTCGAGAATGCCGCCGTCGAGAAGGTCGACGTCGAGAGCGAGATCGTCGTCTAGGACTTCGGCGTCGAGGAGGTCGACGTCGAGATCGAGGTCCCGCAGATCGAGGTCAAGATCGCCGTCGAGGAGGTCGACGTCGAGGAGGTCGGAGTCAGCGCCGGAGAACATCCAAATGGCCTCCAGGAGTGCTTCTTCCTCCCCGGGGCTTCAGATCGTACAGATCTCGCCAGAACGTTCTCCAGCTCCGCCTGCACACACTGTTACGAACATCTCTCCTAGATGGCTGGGAGATATAAGGGAGTGGAAGATACGGAAGGTTACCAGGGTGGTCCATTCACGTAGCAGATCCAGGTCTCCCTTGATTCAGTCGGTGCACTCCTCAGAGCGGCATGATCGACGAGCCCGGTCACGCAGATCTCCACGGGTGAGAAGGCATACACCCCGCTCTCCCAGAAGTAGAGCGTCTAGACCTAGTCATCGCTCTCACAGGAGTAAGAGCCATAGGTCGTCTTCATGGTCTTCATCATCTAGACCATCTAAAGCGGACTACTCACCCACTCTTTCCTCAACACCTCCGAGTAGGGTATCCCCGATTGACGATCTCAACACCTTCAATGAGGTTTTGTGTAGGGAGCGGCTAAACTTCAAATTGAGATGCCTGTTCATGTTACAACAACCTCAGTCATCTTTGAAACGCTGCATCAGAAGGCGTCATCCAGACCTCTACTTCCCTTGGTGCCTGGTCTACTGGAGCCTGCGTTGCAAAGTTCTTGACTCCAGCTTCAGTGGGTGCTGCTCCCTCAAGAATCCTAAAGAAATATAAAGCTCCTGACACAGACCCTCTATTTCTGAGATCCGATCCGCCTCCGGATTCAGTCATTGTTTCGGCAGCGCGGAAGAACCAGACAGGGGCAGCGTCGTCAACGGTACCCCCTGACAAAGACAGTAAGGCCATGGATTCAAAAGGCAAGAGGATGTGCAACACCTCCGCATCCTACATGAAGGTAGCCAGCGCTTCGGCCTTGCTGGGTCGTTATGACCGCTCTCTTTGGGACTCCCTGTCACGTTTCACGGACAAACTCCCTAAGGAGGACAAGCAGGACTTCCTGGAGGTCCTTCAGGAAGGGGTCTGGTGTCCAACCAGATCATCAGCGCGGCAGCGGATGCCTCAGACCTAGCATCACATGGGTACTCTCATGGAATCTGTGCCCGTCGCTCTTCCTGGCTAAGGTTGACGGGGTTGAAGCCGGAGGCCCAGCATCGGATTCTGAACCTGCCGTTCAATGGATCCTCGCTCTTCGGATCTCATGCCGATGATGAGATGTCGCGCATGAAGACAGAACTGGACACGGTCAAGGCAGTGGGGCTCGAAAAGAGGAAAGACTTTAGGCGGCACTACCGCCCCTATGATCGGCGCAACTACCAGCAGAGGGTTCAAACCCCTCATTGGTCAACACAGCAGCACCAAGGGAGATCCCAGTCCAATAGGCGACGTCCAGGCAGAGGACGAGGAGGCTCCTCCAGGCAGTCTGCACCAGCTGCCAAGCAGCAGCAACAGAAGAAACAGTGAGTGCTTGCTTCCCCTGACCCTGTTACCCGCTCCGGTGGGGGGAAGCATTCGTATGTTTCTAGAAGAGTGGACCAAAATTACACTGGACAAGTGGGTTCTAAACATCGTAAGGAACGGATACTCCATCCGGTTCAAGTCTCCTCCACCTTCTATTCCTCCCCGGAAGACCGCCTCCCATCGTGTAAGTCTTCTACAAGAAGAGGTGTCTGCCCTATTTTTAAAAGAGGCCATCGAAAAGGTTCCATGGCAGCAACGTCATCAAGGACTTTACTCTCGTTATTTCCTAGTCCCAAAGAAAGGTATCAGCAAAGAGTTCAGGCCCATTCTAGACCTCAGGCGACTGAACAAATTTATTCTGAAGGAAAGGTTCAGAATGCTGGCGTTGCATCAGATAATTCCACACTTGCACCCACAAGACTGGATGTGTTCCATAGATCTTCAGGATGCCTATTTCCACATTCCCATCTCTCGGAAGCATTGGAAGTTTCTAAGGTTTCGCATTCAGACCGACCATTACCAATTCACAGTCCTGCCGTTCGGTCTCAAGTCAGCCCCTCGCACTTTCTCAAAGTGCATGGCAGTAGTAGCGGCGTTCTTGAGGAGGAAACAAATATTCGTCTACCCCTATCTAGACGATTGGCTTCTCAAAAGTGCTTCTCCAGCACTTCTGCAACTAGACCTCGCTTACTGCGTTCGACATCTGCATCGATTGGGTCTGCATGTCAATTTAAAAAATCCATCCTCAACCCAACGCAGAGAATTCATTACTTGGGGGCAACTCTGGACACGGTAAACGCAAGAGCGTATCCTTCGGAGGAGAGACTGTCATCCATCCTCCTCCAGTGTCAGACCATTTTGCGGAACCCTTACCCAACGGCCAGACAAGTCTCGTCTCTTCTGGGTTCTATGGCATCCTGCATCTTTCTAGTCCCGAATGCCAGGCTACACATGAGACCTCTTCAACAGGCTCTGGAAGATCAGTGGTCCCAGATCTCCAATCGCTGGGAGGACACGATAACGATACCTCTGTCTGTCAAACTCTCCATCGGCTGGTGGATGCGGAGGTCTCATCTTCTCGTGGGCAGCCCTTTTCACGAGGAACCTCCAAAGCTGACTCTTGTAACAGATGCATCCCTTCAAGGATGGGGCGCCCACATGGGATCCCTGCAGGTACAAGGCCTGTGGTCGGAAAGAGAACAGCTCTATCACATAAACATGCTGGAGCTCAGGGCGGTTCATCTGGCCCTCAAGGCGTTCTTTCCGTCCATCAGCTCCAATACCCTCCTTGTTCAGACGGACAACACCACAACAATGTTTTACCTGAACAAGCAGGGGGCACCAGGTCCAGGCCTCTGTCACTGGAAGCACAGACGATCTGGAGGTGGCTTCTGGCTCGGGGCATGAAGATCTCAGCAGTCCACCTTCCGGGCGTTCTAAATGTTCAGGCAGATGGCCTAAGCAGGCATTTCGCAGAAGCGCACGACTGGGTGCTAAAGCAAGAAGTAGCACAGGACATTTTTCAAGCCTGGGGGGAACCAGACATAGACCTGTTCGCAGATGCAGACAACGCAAAATGCCACATCTTCGCCTCCAGGTTCCCACAACAAGGCTCCAAGGGGAATGCTCTATGGATAGACTGGTCAGAGACATTACTCTACGCCTTTCCACCAGTTCCCCTCATTCCTCTAGTGATCAGGAAGCTGTACAGATCCAAAACGAGGATGATCTTGGTTGCGCCAGACTGGCCTCGCCAGTGGTGGTACCCGGATCTTCTTCTTCTTTCGGCAGTACCGCGCAGGAGGCTACCCTGTCATCCAGATCTGCTGACCAGGGCGGGCGGCAAAGTGTTCCATCCCAATCTGCCGTCACTGAAGCTAGCAGCATGGCTCCTGAATTCATCCAATATGGGCATTTAGGTCTCTCTCAGGACTGCATGCAGATCTTGAAAGAGGCTTGACGTCCTTCCACAAGGAGAACATATGCTTTCAAATGGAGGCGATTCTACATGTGGTGTACTGCAGAGGGTCATGATCCTATTCATGGTCAGGAACAGGTACTGTTACCATATTTACTGTCTTTGGCAAGAGCAGGATTACAGTACTCATCTATTAAGGTTCACTTGGCCGCGATAACAGCTTATAGGAAGTCTCCCAATCCGGTTTCCTTTTTTAGAATGCCAGTGGTTAAGGACTTCTTAGAGGGCTTAAAGAAAGTCTATCCTCCAGTGAGGGCTCCATCTCCCTCTTGGGAACTCAATATCGTTCTCTCCAAGTTAATGGGTCCGCCTTTTGAACCTATACACAAGGCCTCCCTGCAACATCTTTCTTGGAAGACTGCATTCCTTGTGGCGATCACGTCTGCTCGCAGGGTGAGCGAGATACAGGCTCTGTGCTCGTCGGAGCCTTATCTCGTTTTTCATGCAAACAGAGTGGTACTAAGAACTCACCCGAAGTTCCTTCCGAAAGTGGTCTCGGAGTTCCACATCAACCAGTCTATCACTCTTCCCACTTTCTTTGTGAACCCTGTCACACCTGCTGAGAAGGCATTACATTCACTAGATCTCAAAAGGGTGTTGAAGTTTTACCTGGATAAGTCTGAGTGTACGCAACACGGACAGACTATTTGTTAATTACGGGCCATTGAACACTGGTTCTCCGGCCTCTAAAAGGTCCATTGCTAGATGGATTGTGTCATGCATTATGCTATCTTATCAGCTAGCGCACAAACAGCTCCCAGGCAGGCCGAGAGCGCATTCTACAAGAGGAAAAGCAGCTACAATAGCTATGCTGAGTAATGTACCTATTCAAGACATATGTAAAGCGGCCACATGGCGTTCGGTGCACACTTTTGCACGCCATTATTGTCTTGATTCTGACACTCAAGCTGATGCTAGGGTTGGCCAGGCAGCCTTGAGGAACTTATTTGGGTAATAGAAGGTGAATTTGTTGGCATGATATGATGGTATTCGTCCGCAGAGTATGGGGATGGGCTTGCTACTCTATTCAGTGCTTATGACTATTGATGAGTATCCCCTGGAAGAGAAGGATAAGTTACTTACCTGTAATCCTAGTTCTCTTCCAGGGGTATACTCATCAAAGTCATAAGCAACCCTCCCTCCTCCCCGGGCGAATACCATGTTCATGTGAGATGTAACTGTTACCCATACTGTGATCACACTGTTTACGCCGTCCAAAAGAACTGACCTAACTGTCACCTGTAGTGCATGATGGGAGTCTGAGGGTTCCAAGAGGTCTTAAAGGCACGGCGCCAGTTTTTCCTAACTGTTCTATATGCAGCCTCTCTAGGCTGACCTGCCTCCTATGGTCTTACCCCTTTTACCTTTGAAAATAAAGGTTCTGTTGTTTCAAAGCAAACTAAAGTGGTTTACTTGTTTTTAATCATGATTATATCATGGGGTATGTTTATTTATTGTTCAAATTTAAAAGGTTTGGCATTGCAATTGAGGCAGTTTTTCTGAGCCTAGTATATATGGTCAGGCTGCATATATGTTTGTTTTATGCATATCACCTATATATATGTATATATTTACTTATATGTGTATATGGATATATATGTAGGTATATGCATATTCTCTTCCAGGGGATACTCATCAATAGTCATAAGCACTGAATTATCCCCGCCCATCTGCGGGATCCCTGAGCATATAGAAATATACATATATATATGAGTATGTTGGGGGATCACAAGTGCATAGCACTTCCGCGACATACATATATACATGTATATAAATACATAAATATGCAGCCTAACAAATTCCAATAAGGCAAAATGCCAAAATTACAAAGGTTTTCCCTGTACAGACAATCTCCTATATACACTCTGTAATAGAGAACATACACTGTAATAGTGTTATGCAAGAAAAACCTTTATTTTCAGAAAAGAAAACATGTAATAGCAGGCAGTTGGCCCATAGGCTGCATAGCTGAATAAATATCACCGTACAATAAAACACTGGCACCTTGCCTTTAAGGCTTCCAAGAACTTGGACACTTTGCCTTTAAAGCCTCCAGGAGACCCTCTGCTCCCATCATGCACCACAGGTGACAGTTAGGTCAGTTCTTTTTTCCGGCTCCTTCTATGAGGATCCTGGAGCTTGAGCTCGACAGTTTTTCTGACTTTTCTGTCAGGAATTGTTTTCTTCTTTGGTTTTTTGCGATTTTCCTGTGCTGGCAGTGTTTTATTATCATTCTCTGACAAAATTTCAAACTTTTTCTGTCAGAATGCCAGCTCTTTTCGAAAATGTCCATCCTGTGGAAAGAAGATGGCCATCTCTGATCCACACTCTGTGTGTATCGCCTGTCTTCCTTCCAGTCACAAGCCTGACACTTGTTACCATTGTAGTAAGTTTTCTACGAGGACTCTTCGCGACAGGGAGAGGATTCGCCTTCAGGCTGTGATCGAGAGAGGAAAAACCCGGCTGGGAAGTGGCCTTGCGTGTCAAGAGCCCTCCTCTCTTCAAGAACATCGACGCCAGCATCATTCTGCCTCTTCAACATCGAGGAAACTGCAGATTCCGGACTGTTCACCGTCGACGTCGTTGCCGCCGTCGAAGAAGCGACCGACACAATCTCCGACGTCGAGACGGGCGTGAGTCTCCGTCGTCGAGAAAGGTATTGACGTCGAAGCATGCTACCTCGGGCTCGAGGTATAGCCATGGCAAAGACCGATCGACGTCAAAACATCCATCGACGTCAAGGCACTCTCCGTCACCTCCCGTAGGTCGACGTCGAGAAGTTTGCCGACGGCAAGGGTGCCGCGAGACCAGTCGGCGTCGAAGACGGCGAGGCTATTGATGTCGAGGAGGCGAGTGCGTTCGACGTCGAAGTCCCTGAGTAGACGGTCGACGTCGAGGACACCTTTGAGGGAGGTGAGGTCGCCGTCGAGGGCAGCGAAGTCCTTAACTCCTCCTAGACATCATCCCACGTCAAGGGAGAAGTCGACGTCGAGGGAAAAACAAAGGTCGACGTCGAGGCGCTCGACGTCGAGAGCTAAAGAGCCTGCTGTTGCCTCGGATGAGGTTAGAGCTGCATCTCTATCGTCAAAATCGGGATCTTCTCCAGGACTGCATATTGTCCAGATCTCCCCGGAAGGCTCTCCGGTGGTTGGTGAAGATGCACGGCGCAGGAAGCCTAGGGCCCTCAGTAGCCCGGGGTCTGATTTTTCCCGTACCTATTCTCCTTCACGCTTGTCCAGGGATTCTCCATCCCCTAAAACGCCTAGAAGATCAAGATCACCGACTGTGGTTTCTTCCAGAAGGAGGACTCCAAGCAGATCACGATCCTCACATGCTCTCCATGCTAGATCAAGGGACAGATCTCGCTCTTATCATTCTTCTCCGAAGAGAAGGCGGCATAGGTCTCCCACCCGGTCTTCTTCCACCAGGTCCTCTATCAGAGACTATTCTCCAACTTTGACAGCTACACCTCTGTCAAGAGTTTCTCCAATCGATGACCTCAGCACTTTTAGTGAAGTTCTCTGTAGAGGAGCGAATAAGCTGAACATTTCTATGTATGTCCCGACTGTTACCTCCTCAGTGATTTTTGAGACTCTTCATCATCGCTCCTCGACTCGGCCTTTGCTTCCTCTTGTCCCAGGCCTTCTCGAACCTGCTATGCAAACTTTTTTGACACCGGCAACGGTGGGAGCTGTTCCCTTCCCGAATAGCCAAAAAGTACAAGGCTCCGGACCAAGATCCGTTGTTCCTTAGATCGGATCCTCCTCCGGATTCCATCATTGTGGCGGCGGCTAGAAAGACGCACTCAGCTATGTCTTCCTCCTCAGCGCCTCCGGATAAGGATAGTAAACTGATGGATTCTTTAGGTAGAAGGATGTGCAACACTTCAGCTTCTATCATGGTCGTCTCCAGTTCCTCCGCTCTGCTGGGGAGGTATGATAGATCCTTATGGGATTCACTGGGACGTTTTGCAGACAAACTCCCAAAAGAGGACCAGCAAGACTTTAGAGAAATTCTACAAGAGGGAGGTCTAGTGGCTAATCAGGTGATTAGTGCTTCCGCTGACTCATCTGATCTGGCTGCCCACGGATACTCCCATGGTATCTGTTCGAGGCGTTCTGCTTGGTTACGCTTGACTGGCCTCAAACCCGATGTCCAGCGGAAGATAACCAACCTGCCTTTCAACGGGTCTTCTCTCTTCGGGCCGCATGCGGACGAAGAAATGGCAAAGATGAAAGCAGAGCTGGACACGGTGAAAGCTGTGGGTCTCGAAAAACGGAAGGAATTCCGTAGGCGCTCTCGTCCCTATGATAAACGCCCGTTCCAACAGAGGGTTCAAACCCCTCAATGGTCGGCTCAGGGTCAGCAGCAGCAGAGGTCTCACTTCCACCAACGGAGACCAGGAAGAGGGACCAATAGACAGCAGGCCTCTACCTCAAAGCAACCATCAAAACAATGAGGGAGTGCTTCCTCTAGACACGTGTTCCACTCCGGTAGGAGGAAGTATCGCATTACATCTGGAGGAGTGGAGAAACATAACCATCGACAAATGGGTGTTGAACATTGTTCAAGATGGATACTTGCTACGGTTCAAGATCCCACCTCCTTCGGTTCCTCCAGAAGGACGAATCCGCTTGTGTCATCACATTTTACACGAGGAGGTAAACGGTCTTCTACAGAAAAAAGCCATAGAATACGTCCCTGTTCATCAGAGGCGCCAGGGAATATACTCTCGATATTTCCTGGTCAGAAAAAAGGTCCGACAGTAGAATTCAGACCAATTCTGGACTTGCGCATCTTGAACAAATACATCCGCAAAGAGAAATTTCGAATGCTTGCCCTTCACCAGATCTTTCCCCATCTACATCAAGGAGACTGGATGTGCTCCATAGATCTGCAGGACGCTTATTTCCACATTCCAGTGTCCAGAAAACATCGAAAATTTCTCCGTTTTCAGGTTGCTCTACGTCCCTTCCAGTTCCGAGTCCTACCTTTCGGACTGAAGTCAGCCCCACGGACTTTTTCAAAGTGCATGGCAGTGGTGGCAGCTTTTCTCCGCAGACACAAAATATTTGTTTACCCGTATCTGGACGACTGGCTTCTGAAGAGTGCAACTCCTTCCCTGCTTCAGTCTCATCTCTCCTACAGTCTCCAGTTAATGAACAAGTTGGGTCTACGAGTCAATTTCAAAAAATTGATTCTCAATCCGACCCAGAACATTCACTACCTAGGGTCGTCGCTGGACACCGCGGAAGCAAGCGTGTGTCCTTCGGCGGAGAGGTTTTCATCAATCAGGATCAAATGCAGAGAACTCCTGCGGATTCGCCACCCAACAGTCCGACAAGTGTCCTCTCTCCTGGGTTCGATGGCTTCCTGCATCTTCATAGTTCCCAATGCCAGATTGCACATGCGTCCCCTGCAGCAAGCTCTGGAGGACCAGTGGGTGCAAGCTTCGGGCAGCTGGGAGGATCGGATCACTCTACCCCAGTCTGCCAGGGACTCCATTGTGTGGTGGACAAGGCGATCACATCTAATGAAAGGTGTTCCCTTCCATCAAGAGACTCCGACTCAAACTATAGTGACAGACGCCTCCCTGCAAGGTTGGGGCTCTCATATGAATCACCTTCAAGTGCAAGGGCTATGGTCGGACAAAGAAAAGGGATACCATATCAATTTTCTGGAGTTGAGGGCTGTCCAACTAGCCCTAAAATCCTTCTTTCCTTCTCTTCAGTCCAACTCCCTCTTGATTCAGACAGACAACACCACGACGATGTTTTATCTGAACAAGCAGGGAGGCACCAGGTCCAGAATTCTGTCTCAGGAGGCACAAGCCATTTGGAAGTGGCTTCTGGCACGGCATCTCACCATCACGGCTGTCCATGTGCCGGGCGTCCTAAATGTACAGGCGGACTTCCTAAGCAGAGAGTTCGTAGAAGCGCACGACTGGGTGCTAAACACCGAAGTGGCTCAGGATATCTTTCAAAGATGGGGTGTGCCGGACATAGACTTGTTCGCAGATGCAACAAACGCCAAATGCCCCGTCTACGCGTCCAGGTATCACCAACCAGGTTCAAGCGGGAATGCTCTGTTGATAAAATGGTCTCAGAGCTTACTCTACGCTTTTCCTCCACTGCCTCTCATTCCAGCAGTGATCACGAAGTTCTACAAGTCCAACTCCAGGATGATTCTGATCGCTCCGGAGTGGCCACGCCAGTGGTGGTATCCGGATCTTCTACAACTTTCCGAAGTTCCGCAACAGAGATTGCCTTGTCGTCCGAACCTACTATCCAAGAGCCAGGGGAGTGTTTCACCCCAACCTTCCTTCCCTCAGGCTGACAGCATGGCTCCTGAAGTCTTGCAGTATGGTCACTTAGACTTGCCAGCGGACTGTATGAACATACTTAAGGAAGCGAAAAGACCTTCTACCAGGGTTTCCTACGCTTTCAAGTGGAAACGTTTTTACTTATGGTGTTTGAATAATGGTCATGACCCAGTTAGAGGGCAGGAACAGGTCATTTTGCCGTATCTCTTACACCTGGCTAAGTCGGGCCTGCAGTTTACATCTATCAAGGTACACTTAGCAGCAATAACGGCATATAGAAAATCACCTTCACAGGTTTCTTTTTCAAAATGCCAGTGGTGAAAGATTTTCTTGAAGGGTTAAAAAGGTATACCCACCAGTACGAGCCCCTTCTCCTCCTTGGGAGCTCAATGTGGTCCTTACCAAACTGATGGGCGCACCTTTTGAACCAATACACAAGTCCTCTTTGCAGCACTTGTCTTGGAAAGTGGCTTTTTTGGTTGCTATCACGTCTGCTCGTAGAGTCAGCGAGATACAAGCATTATGTTGTAAGGAACCCTACACTGTTTTTCACTCAAATAGGGTAGTTCTCAGAACTCATCCAAGTTTTCTGCCAAAAGTGGTTTCAGATTTCCACATTAATCAGGTTATCACTTTGCCTACCTTCTTCTCTAATCCTTCTACACCTCCTGAAAGGGCCTTACACTCGTTAGACCTTAAGAGGGTGTTGAAGTTTTATCTGGATAAGACCAAGGTAATAAGAAAGACGGACCGCTTGTTTGTCAACTACGGCCCCATTAATACAGGATTGGCATCCTCTAAAAGGTCTATTTCAAGATGGATAGTCTCCTGCATATCTCTAGCCTATCAATTAGCTAATAAGTCTCTTCAGGGAAGGCCTAAAGCGCATTCAACCAGAGGAAAGGCCTCTACTACGGCCCTCCTCAGGAACGTCCCTATAGCAGAAATCTGCAAAGCAGCTACATGGCGGTCTGTTCATACTTTCTCTCGCCATTACTGTTTAGATTCAGATGCTCAGGAGGATGCCCAAGTGGGACAAGCCTCACTGAGGAATTTATTTGCTTAATGTCATGTTAAGATGATCTGTTTTTTAATACTATTTGCTCGTCCGCGAGGTAGTGGGTATGGGCTTGCTACTCTATTCAGTGCTTATGACTATTGATGAGTATCCCCTGGAAGAGAAGGATTAGTTACTTACCTGTAATCCTAGTTCTCTTCCAGGGGTATACTCATCAAAGTCATAAGCAACCCTCCCGCCTCCCCGGACGAGCATTTTTAGTAATTGTTACAAGTTAGTACACCGTGCAAAAAGAACTGACCTAACTGTCACCTGTGGTGCATGATGGGAGCAGAGGGTCTCCTGGAGGCCTTAAAGGCAAAGTGTCCCAAGTTCTTGGAAGCCTTAAAGGCAAGGTGCCAGTGTTTTACTGTACGGTGATATTTATTCAGCTATGCAGCCTATGGGCCAACTGCCTGCTATTACATGTTTTCTTTTCTGAAAATAAAGGTTTTTCTTGCATAACACTATTACAGTGTATGTTCTCTATTACAGAGTGTATATAGGAGATTGTCTGTACAGGGAAAACCTTTGTAATTTTGGCATTTTGCCTTATTGGAATTTGTTAGGCTGCATATTTATGTATTTATATACATGTATATATGTATGTCGCGGAAGTGCTATGCACTTGTGATCCCCCAACATACTCATATATATATGTATATTTCTATATGCTCCGGGATCCCGCAGATGGGCGGGGATAATTCAGTGCTTATGACTTTGATGAGTATACCCCTGGAAGAGAACTAGGATTACAGGTAAGTAACTAATCCTTATTGGCTATTGCTCCGGGGTCCCCGCACGTGGGCAGGACTATTCAGTGCTTATGACTTTGATGAGTATACCCCTGGAAGAGAACTAGGATTACAGGTAAGTAACTTATCCATCCTGGGACGAGGTGCCAAGCCTCCTCCCCCAGGATGGGCAGGGTTCACGAAGGAGAAACTTCAAAGGCATACCGCCTTTGTGAGCCTCTCCAGACCACTTACTGTACTCAGCAACTGGTCCCCACTGGTTCTACCCCCCCCCACTTTGGGCGGGAGACCCGGCGGGAAAAACAAAGTGAGGAAGAGAGGTGTGCCCACCTCTGCCAACTCCACCCCTAAGGTGGGGGAGGCGAGGTGAAGCACAACCTCGAGTCCCCGCCATCTTGAGGATGGGGGGACCCAGCCAACCAAGGACAGGCTCCTGCCCCCCTCCCACTGGAGAGTGGCAGAGTAGAGGGTGTACCCACCCCAGGGAAGGGACCCATTGGTCCCTGCCCTTTACCTACCTGTAACGCCCCTAAATTTAGTATTTAGTGGCACCCTGAACCTTCCTTCCTCAGATCCAGCAACAACAAGAAAAGGAAGAAGAAGGACGAGAAGCCGTGCCGAGCTAACAAGAGGACGACGCACACTGACTTGGCCCCAGCCCTACAGGCCTGTCTCCCCTCGAACCTGCTCCTGCAAAACCCCGGCGTGTCCAGCGACCAGCAACCTCAAAAACCCCGGAGGACCTGCCTGCCTTCACTTTCCAAGCTGTTTCTCCCGTGAACACCGGATGTGTTTGAACTGCAGCTTCTGGTGCCAGCCAGGAACCGCGCATCCCGCACACTCTGCACCTGCCGAATCCGGCCCGAGCTCGAGTGGGCAAATACCCAGAGGAGGTCCCCCAGGCGATCCTGACCCGAGATCCGGCGACCCCTGACCTGCCTCAAGCCTCCTGACGACGCCTGCAGCCTCAATACAGAGGACCCCCCCTACCGCGACCAGAGCGGGTAAGAAAATCCGACGTCCCAAGGCACCCCTGCACCCGACGCCCCACGGCCTTGTGTGCCCAAACCAACGGTGCCTAACCAACCCCCTACATCCCAACTTACCCCTCGAAGTGGGGGTAGCTCCTGGAAGATCCTCGTCCCCGAGCCTGCAGTGTTTCTTTGTCCCGGAGAATCTCCATTGAAATCAACAGGGCACCCGACCTCAAAACAGCACCTTGTATCCGGGCGCCCTAGTGCCGCTGAGGGTGCCCCTTTGGTGCTAACTTGGTCCCCAACGTGCCCTGAGCTTAACCCTAGGAGCTTTGCTCCCACAACCCTGTGGCCTGCTTGCCAGCAGCCACCAACCGGAATCCCCCTATCCTCCATAGGATAACATTGGGCCTCAACACTCTGCACCCGGCCGCCCTAGTGCCGCTGAGGGTGCAACAACAGTGCATCACTGACCCTGGGAGACCCCTGAGTCTAACCCCAGAACCCTAACTCAAAAGACCGATTACTTGCCTCGAAACCGATAACTCACTTTTCCTCATAGGATAACATTGACACATTTTCTTCCAAAAAGTTTCTAAGTGTCAACTTTTGAAAACTGCAAATATTCCTTAAAAATCAGCCGAATAACCAAAACGCATTTTCTCAACTGTTTTCAGGAAATGTCCCAGTGCTGAATCTAGGATCCAGCACGGAGTAAGAAAAAGTATCGATAACCTAACTTACCTGCTAAGTGAATTTCCTCCCATAGGATAACGTTGGTGATTCTATGTGAAAAAGTTTCTAAGTGTCAACTTTTGAAATGCAATAATATTCTTTAAAAATCGTACAAACTACGAAAACGTAATTACTTACCTGTTTTAAGTAAATGTCCCAGTGCTGAATCTAGGAGTCCAGCACTGGATTACAAAAGTAACGTTAAAGTAACTTAACTGCGAATTGAATTTCCTTCCATAGGATAACATTAGTGGCCTTAGGTGAAAAAGTTTCTAAGTGTCCACTTTTGAAATGCAATAATATTCTTTAAAAATCGTACCTTTAACCAAAACGCATTTACTCACCTGTTTTCAGGAAATGTCCCAGGGCTGGATCCAGTCCTGTGTTAGCAAAAGTAATCTGAAAAGTAATTAACTGCATTTTACTTAAAAAGCCCATTCAATTGAATGTACTATACCTGCAATGTGTTGCAAACTGCTTACTTAAAACTGTAACCAAAACCAGTACAAGTTATACTGCAATGTTGAACTGTGTTCATACAAGTAATTTACTACTGAAAAGTATTTTTATGCTTACCTGTGCCAGGCTTGCTTGGTTCTAGAAATAAAACAACAGCATATTTATTTTATACAAAACAATTGGCCTAGAGTTCAGTTCTTGAGTGTGTGGATTCATTTGCTTACTGAGTGTGTACATCAAATGCTTTACACTGTCCTCTGATACTGCCTTACTGCTCGACCAAGCTACCACTTTAGAGAGTAAGGTTATATCTAACTTTAACCTCTGCCAGACCCTTGGACTCTATACACACAGTGTACCTCACTTTGGTGCAGAATATATAGAGCCAGTTTCTTACACCACAGAAGTAGTCCTGCCCCCTTTCTGGGTTACCTAAGATCTCCCCTGAGGGTGGATCCTTAGATGCATCCGAATTTCGTCTTCAAGAACCGACTGGCTTCTTATGAAGATTGTGTAAAGGCTCTTCTGCCTTTGGACACTGAACTCTGCTGCTGGAACTGAGCCAGGAACCAAGACAAGACTGCCTCTGTTAGGAAGACTCCTACTGCAACTTCATCTCCGTGCTCCTCCAAGTGATGCAAGCTCCGTGTCCTTGCATCCTCCTTAGTTGCCAAGGACTCTGCATGCATCAAGATAGTAAGAAGGAATCTCCCTTGGAGTGAATGAATCACTCCCCTGCATACGCAGGCAACTCGACGACAGCTGGCGTGTGGATCCTATTGTCCCACGAGCACCTCAAGGCTCTACAACACTGGTGGTGGTTTGGTGGCTCTGGCCTGTTAGAAGGAACCCAGGACACACCAGTCAAAGTACATCAACAGTTTGGCAAAAAGTGGGGGCAACCATAAACAAGCATTTGCAATGCAATAGGTCTCGCATTTTCTAAACTTTGACCTCTTGGTAAGGTAAATGACAATGCCTTTTATTATTGCAGGTTTTTTAAACACATAAATAAAAGGCATTGTCATCTACAATGCCAATAGCTCAAAATCTCGCATATGCTAGACCTATTGCATTGCAAATGCTTGTTCTTTAGTATGGTCTATTAAGCTATGCCATCATGAAGGCGTGCACAAGTTTTTCCCTCCCATTGAGATACACAGCGTTGAAACAGGGTCTCAATCCACTTGATATTGTTGGAAATTATGACTGAACGGATTCCTGATGTCAAGCAGAACACTCACATCAAAGCGCTTAATGTTGAAACTCAAGACCACAAATGGAAACGACGATAGCCAGCATTGAGGTACCCAGTCTGTATTGGAGTTAGTTGCAACAAGTTCCAAGTCAAAGGTATCACTTTCACCTGCTCCTTTGCTGGGTTGTGGCCCCGTCACAGAAGTCTTGCATCTATTCCAAAGTCACTCAAGGGTAGCACATGGATGAGTTCCCTCTCTGTAAATCAGTCCCCTAAACAACATCCCTTGACATGCCCCAATCCTCGATGGTATGGAAGTCCGAAAGGCAGAAGACTCTCTCCTGCGCTGTTTCGGCGACTTCTCTCACTACCGCTCTGTTGATTCTTGTATGGGTTTTTCCATCACGAGAGGGGCACTTACCAAAAAGAGCCAACACAGTGGATACATCACAGTTGTAGAAAAACTCTACCTTGAGAAATAAACAAAAATGTGCTTCCTATGTTGCCGAAGTAGGTCTGTGTCCTCTTAACTTACACTTCGTGCTGGGACACTCCTTCGAGTAGCCCTGCGCTCTAGAAATCCCGTTCATTCATTCATTCAAACAGGCAGTAGATTCCTGAAGATTGTAGTAAACAGAGAATCTGCTTAAAAAGTTTTCTGAAACAAAAATGCACAGGTTGTGTTTGCTCCAAAGAGCAGACACATGAACCACCCTAATAAAGTGACACAGGGACACTTGCTTTCTTTAAATGACAATGCCAGGCTGAGATTTTAATGTTTAAAGCTGTCAGCGAGGATCCATGATGGAGAATTTTATGAGGTTGAACAAACGCCTTCTAGGAGGAAGAGGTCCAGTATAAACTCATGAGAGCCTTCCTTAAGTCTCGTTAATCAAAAAGCTGGGTGTAGCTGTACCTCTGGGTAGCCCAGAGAGCGGTGGTGCTGGGTGGGGGGGATTTCGAAGGACGATGACGAGGGAGAATACATTAATTTTCCCTCGTCATCGTCCGTCGAAATCCGCCCCCATCCAGTCCACCGCTCTTACCTGCACGGGCCGTGGCTGCCAAAGAGGATCTACGTTGCTCAGCGACAGGTATAAGACATAGCTGGATCGACAGTCTTTGGGGGTGTGATTTTCTCTGAAGACTCAAAGATGCCCTACAACCAAAAATGCACCAGGTCTGTCCCGCAGTTCATGTCACCACATTACACGGTTACTGCACCGAGAAGGGAAACTGTGCTATTGAGAAATTTTTTGTCTTTGTAGCCTTTCCCATAAAAGTAATATTTGCACATAAGTACGCAGGGGTCATTGTTTTCTCACTCTGTAGATTTCCAGGGTCAGCGGAATACGGGGTCGCCCAATTGCACCTCTATTACACACACAATGCGAATTATCCCCCTTTCCTAAATAAAATGTCGACCAACAGATACAGAATAACCATACTTTATGAATGCAATCTTCGTAACGTCAGCCTCACTAAAAGTCCGATTTTTCGAATGGGCCCATAGCACCCTGGAATTGTGTGCTGCAGAAGGATGTAGAAGAAGAGATACAGAGAGTGTATTGTTAAGTAATGTGATCTACCATCAACATCTGTTATACATCCCTTAACACTGGAGCTCTTGGAATGCTGTGGGAGTGAACAGCACTCTGGGAAGACCTGCGTGGGAAACACTCGATAGAGCGGTCATGCTCGATATGGGGGCTTGCTAGGACGCTCTGCTCCAAAGCCCAGGCTTTTATGCTAGCTAGATTAAAGTTTAACGTTCTTTCACTGTTTTTGTGTCTGAATCTTAGAATACGAGTCCTGGGAAAATGAGGAGAAAAAGAATGCAGTTAAATCAAAACTATAGACTACAGCTGAAGGAAAGAGGGAAAAGTTAAGTTAGACTACAGAACGGAGCATGAATTTGCCCACAAATCAGCATTAATAACGGAAAGCGAACCAAGCAGACGGGACAGACCGCAGCAGCCTTAAAAAAAAAAAAAAAGCAAAATCAAGCGCGCGGTGGGAGCGTGTGAGCGTGCGATGAGAGCGTGTGAGCCAGAGAGGAGACGCCATGCGTGTTCACATCGCCTGTCCGGGCGCGCACATGTTTTGTCTCCCTTCGCACACCACACCGACAACAGTAGTCTCGCCAAGGCGAAGCAGCGCATGCGCTGCGTTCGCTAGGCGAGACCTAAAAAGAGGGCACTTTCTTACACAAACCTCTCGGCACATTAAACCCACACTGATGCCAGTGTGGGATTTTAATGTAAAATGCACTCAGAGGGCATCTTAGAGATGCCCCCTGAAAAACTACCATCCCTGGTGTGGTTCCTGAATGGTTGCCCGCCATTTGCCACCCCCACACAGTTTCCTGGATCCATCCTGGGCAGAGTTGTCATACCTTCTCCCCCAGGATGGGCTGTGTCTGCGAAGGGGAATCTTCAAAGGCCTGCCGCCTTTGTGAGCTGTCCCTGCCGTTTGCTGCCCCCAGCAACTGGCTCCCACCGGTTCTGCCCCCCACTTTGGGTGGGTGAATCACCGGGAAAAGCAATCTAGGAGAAGGTGTGCCCACCTTTGGGAACCTCACCCTTCAGGTGGGGTTTGCAGGTAAAGCATACATCTCAGTCCCCTCCATCTTGAAGATGAGAGGACTCAACCAATCAGGAAGAGGCTCATGCCCCCCTCCCATTGGAGTGTGGCATAATAGAGGGGGTGCCCGCCCCAAGGAAGGGACCCATTGGTCCCGACTTGCACACCCCTTAAACGCCCTAAATCTATAATTTAGGGGGCACCCTGAAACTTGCCTCTTCAAATTCAAGGAAGAAAGAAGGACCAAAGAGCCATGCTGGCCCAGAAAGAAGAGGGCAACTATTGCTTTTACCTCAGCCCTACCTGCCTGTCCTCTTCCGACCTGAATACAGCGAAGAACCCGGCGTGTCCAGCAAACCCCCCAGTGTTCGGGGGACCTGCCCTGCTCTCACCTTACAGACTTTGTCTCCCGTGAGCACCGGATTTGCTCAACAAAGACTCCAAGCCCGGGAATCCAGATTCCAGTGACTCTGGGATTCTGCACCTGACGTCCACGGCGTGAGTTCGAGTGGCCCAACACCACGAGGAGGTCTCCCCAGCGATCCTGACCTGGGATCTGGTGATCCCCGACCTTCCTCAAGACTGCACCTGCAGCCTCAGCCTGAAGGGTCTCCTCGACCGTGACCTGCGCTGGTAAGAAAACTCGACAGCAGAAGACAACCCTGCATCAGACGCCCCACGGCCTTGGGTGACCCAACGGATGTTGTCCAGGCATCCCCCAAGAATCCACCTTACCTCTCCAGCCAGTGGTCGCCTTCAGGCAGCCTCCCTGCCCGAGCCTGCAGCATCTTTGCGAACCGAAGGTCTCCATTGAAAAGCACATGGCCCCTGACGTCTCCTTGGCACCCTGCACCCGGCTGCCCCAGTGCTGCTGGTGGTGCAGCTCCTGTGCTGATTGTAGGCCCCTGCAGTGTTGACCTTAACCCCAGGAGCTTTGCGCCCACACCGGAGTGGCCTGCTTGTAATGAGCCCTTAACCGATGGCCCCCTTAGTCCCTTTGGCTAACATTGGGCCCCTGCACTCTGCACCCGTCTGCCCAAGTGCTGCTGGTGGTGCAACTCTATTGCCAACCTAGACCTTGGGGAACCTTGGTCCTAACCCCTAAATCTCCCCCTTGTAAGACGTTTGCTAACCTGTGAAACCAATAACCATTTTTCTCCCATAGGAACCCATGTTATGAGATTTTGTTCTAAAATGTTCAAGTGTTGAATTGTATGGGAAAAGCAACTTTAACTCAAGCTAAGAAAAAAGTCTTACTTGCTGTGTATTGTGAGATCCTTGTGTGGTATCTAGCCATACCACCCCCAGTACTCAAAGTAATCTAAGAGTAACTGGAAAGTATTCTATAAGTAATTATTGTGTAATGTCAACTGCTTTTTGAATCAGTACCAACCGTAACTATTGCAAATTCAACCACAACTGCATTTCCTTGTGAAGTACTGCATTTGAGAGTATATTTTACTTACCTGTGCCAAGTCATACTTGGTTCTAAAAATAAAACATAAGTATACCTTTTTTATACTTACCCAATTGGTCTGGATTCAGTCTCTGAGTGTGTGCCTTCAGTCTTGATCGAGTGAATACAATAAATGCCCACACTACCACAAAGAGAGCTGTTAGTACTTACCTCATTTAGCCTCTGCTATACCTCTGGAAACTCCCTGGACTCTGTGCACACTATATCTTACTTTGGTAAAGTATATACAGAGCCAACTTCTTACACGGATTCCGCCTGAAGCCCGGGAAATTCACAAGTAAGAAATCTATGCTGGTTCATGTCTCTACCATATAAGGCGTTACCGGAGGTAAGTAACTTGTCCATTTTTTCACTAAGCTAACCATGCAGCCCCAGATACTGAGCATGACAATACTGATAGTTTAACTATTATGTAGACAGACCTAAATGTAAACCACTTGTATAACTAATAGAAAAGATCAGCGTCCTGGGCTGTCATCAAATAGTGATGGACCCAACTTTTTTTGTCTTTCACTCCGGACCCCCCAATCCACCCCTCCCAGTAGAGCTTCAGCACTTGCAGTACCTTTTACTGTGCATGAACAATCTAAAAACCGTTGAATTGATTAAACTTATTCTTTGTTAATAGAAAAATTGCTTCTCGGCCTAAATGTTCACAAGGTCTTCCTTTATTTTTTCTCAATTAGCGGAAATGCTCAGGAAGAAACCCCATGACAAAGACACCAACACAGATGCAGTCTTGAATGAAGTGACCAGAATGCAAGATTCTATTAAGGTTGAAATGGTAGAAATATGCCAGGAGGCTGCAGCTGCCCGGACAAAGCTTTACGAACTTGAAACAGTAGCTATGATTTTGGGTGTTACCATCAAAGCCAAATCACAAAACTCCTCCACTGAAACCAAGGAAGGCTCAGCTGAAAAGACTAGCAAGCCAGTGGTTTCAGCACAAAGAAGCGGCAAACCTGTGACATCATCTGCACGAATTGGCAAACAGGTAGCTTCAGCGGCAAAAGACACCCAAGGTGTCCCTTCAGTTGAAAAAAGCAGCACACCGGTTGTTTTGTCCCAAAGAAATAGTATAGACACAAACAACAGTCCAGTGATTTCAAATGAGAAAAATAGCAGAGAAGTAGTTTCAACTGGAAAAAGTGGTGTGGCAGAGATGGAAACAAATTCGGACAACACAGTTCTCCAAAATAAGCAAAAAGCACAATTGCAGGTTTGTAATGATGCACAGTACAATGTGGCTGCCAGTTTTTGTGGCAGTATCCTTAGGCTTCACATTCATATATTGGTTGGAAGCAGCTGTTATCTTTTTTTTAATTCAGTTTGCGAATGAGTTAAGACTCCTTAGTAATAAATATGTGTAAGTATTTAGCTTTCAAAATATATCTTTCTTGTCACATGTAGCAAGGGATGGCTTAACCTATATTTTTCTTGCAGATTAAGGTGTAAGTTATTTAAATTAACAGCATAATATGTATGGATGGGAATAACAGCACATGTATCTGCGACAGGAAACTGCTAATTTAAACTATTTAATACTTTTATTTCTAATGAATTCTTCTAACTGCAGATTCCTCACTATTTGAATACTCCCAGGTGCCAAACTGGATCTGGAGAAATTTCTAGCCAACCCCCTGCACACCAGACGTTGGATCTGGTGTCTCCACACAGTGTTGCACGTATCTGAGTAGAGACACATGTAAGGGTTCACCCACCACTGCATACCAGTGTTAGTTCCTTGCATATCTGGAGCTCTGCTCCCAACTTGGTTGATTTTCTTATGTTTCAGAAGACTTACATCAACAATGTGCTAGGGAAAATGTCCCCACCTTCAAACTGTGCTGATACTGCAGGAACCAGATGTCTGTTACAGACCCACACAACATGGTTTTGTAGTGCTTGGGCTTAAGTCACATCTCAGTCATGCAATAATTGTACCCTTATGCACCTACAGAGGATCTGGGAACACCATGTGAAGCTTTGGGCTGGGACACATAAGATGCAGTTGTAATGGAAGAACAAGTCCTGCTCCAAATCGCGTGGTGCCTGACCAGCCCATTTGCTAAGCGATTCCATCAAAAGTCCATTTGCCGATCAAAGTCTTCCACCAAGTTGAAGATGCTCGGTAAGTACAAGAAAGCTAAGGGCGGCACGACCCCAACCCACCACTCAGGTGAAAAGGTACAATGGTGTCAGGCAAAAGATCTTACCCCTCTAGTGTCATTCCAAGTCTGACCTGGTCCTGCAGTTGGTTCTCGTGCACCCCGAACTGCACCCTGAATTCCCCAATCTGTCATTGATTCCACATCAGATAGCAGCTTTAAAGGAAGGTATGCTGCACATATTTCATGTACTTCCAGCTCAGCTCATTCTTATGAACTTACGTTCCTCTAAGAGCCGCAGAGGATCAGGTCCATATTCTGCCAACAGGTATTTCTGCTATGCAGACTAATCCCTCAAGACCTTTTTACCGGGCCCATACTGATGCCAGTTGAGATTTCCACAGCAGTTAATTCTGGGCAGGTGCCAATATAATATCTTTATTTGCGTGATTACTTAAAAGCATTGCAAGGATAAAAAAGCAGTATTCGAGTTCTCCAAAGTTAAAACCATGGTTGTGTAACAAAGTTTACATTTTGCTTTTACACCAGGACTCGATACCTCATTTGGACCACGTATAAGAAAAAGCATTTAAAAATGGTTTAACGTTGTTAAAAGGGTTAATTAAGATCGAGAGGTCCAAGGCTACGGAGATGAGAGGTCCGTGGTCAAAAGCAATGTGCAGAAACCGCAGAGTGCAAAATAGCTCCCTGAACAGCACATGCGGGCTATGTGCAAAGTCAGCTGCGTGCAAAAATAGTGCTCTAGTTGTCAAAATGGATGGAAGCTAATAGTCATTGTCCAGCTCATAAAGAGTAAAAACTGCAAAATAAGTAGACATTGTTAGCCTACAGGCTGCATTGTAAACCAATAGCATAGAAAATGAAAACCTTTTCAACAAAAACTGGCACCGTGCCTTTAAGGCAGCCATGACCCCTAGCTTCCCATCATGCCTCAGGGGTGACAGTTAGGTCAGTTGTTCTTTCCGGCTCCTTCAGTCAGGACCCTGGATTTTCAGCTCTTGTTTTTTTGACTTTCTGTCAAAAAATATCTGTATAAATCTAGTTTTTCTACTTTCACTCGACGTCTTTTGGTCCTAGAGTGCAAGTAACACCTTTTGTGTTACAGAAAAGGTTTCTTTTGGATAAAATGCCTTCTTTATTCGATCCTTGCCCGTCCTGTGGCAAGAAGAAGGCCAGAACAGATACACATCCTGTGTGTATTCTCTGCCTCCCCGAGTCCCACTCTTCTGACAACTGCCAGCATTGTAAGAAGTTATCAAGAAGGACTATCAAGGAGAGGGACAGGATTCGTCTCTATGGCCTCTCTGAAAGAGGTAGGTCTCCTGTGAGGCAGAAGAAGAGGAGAACTCGGTCGACGTCGAGAGGAAAAGTCCCGACCTGTTCTCCGTCGGCGTCGGTATCGACGTCGAAGAAATCGGCGACGAAGAAATCGGCGTTGAAGACTTCGGTGATGCCGGCGCATCATCATTCGACTACGAAATCTTCGTCGACGAAGGTAACAGGTCCTCCGTTGACGTCAACCAGGCGGCGCTCAACGTCGAGAGACAGGTCTCCGTCGGCGCCGGATGGGCGTTCGACGTCGAGGCAGACCGCTTCGCAGGCGCGATTGACGTCGAGGCAGACCGCTCCGTCGTCGCAGGCGCGATCGACGTCGAGGCACAGCGCTCCGTCGTCGCCTCATCAACGGCGATCGACGTCGAAGCACATCTCTCCGTCTCATTAGCGGCGATCGACGTCGAGGCGCATCTCTCCGTCGTCACCTCCTCATCGACGTCGAGGCACAGATCTCCGCCGGGATCAAGGCAACGATCTTCGGCGTCGAGACACAGGACACCTCCTTCGGCGTCGAAGCAGACTCCAATGTCGATCCATCATTCCACGCCGTCAAGACGGATGACTCCGCCGAGTGGATCTTCGGCGTCGAGACCAAGACCTCCGTCGCCGGCAGTCCAACGCTGGTTGACGTCGAGACAGCAATCTCCTGAGAGGGTGCAGGGAATGTCGAAGCATGACACTGCACCAGTGTTGGAGAGACGTTCGTCGTCGAGAAGTCCACTTTCTAAGAGGAGAAAGTCAACGTCGAGACATGCGTCTCCGTTGAGAGGGCAGTCGACGCATAGACGCTCCAGATCAACGTCAAAGCGCCCTTCTGGAGACGCCTCACCTCCAGTGAGCCTGTCTTCGTCACCTTCAGGTTCGCCCAACTCTCACCGAGGGTCAACGTCCAGATCCCCGGAGGTGGTTATCTCGACGTCTAGCAGTCCAGTGTCGGGGGGGTCACCAAGATTCCCCAACAAGGCATGAAGAGCTGAGCTTCACGCCTCCTGCTCAGTCTCCTAAGGAAAGAGAGAGCCGCAGATCGCCTTCCATCCATTTATCGCCACGATGGCACAGGCCTCTACATCACTGGGCTACGAACAGGAATTACTCGAGCCCTCAGAACAGATCCCCGTTGGCTCGTTTAATTCAGAATAAAGAGCGATCTCCTTCAAGAACAAGAGCTCGCAGCCGCACCCCTGTGCACTCACACAGGAGGAGGTCTAGATCAACAAGCAGGAGGAGAGCACACAGATCGCCTACTCCGTCCTCTTCTTCCACTCATACATCCCATAGAGACTATTCGCCTACTTTGACGAACAGTCCACCGTCGAGGGTCTCTCCGGTGGACGACATCTACACTTTTCAGGACATTCTTGGCAGAGGAGCTGTAAAGCTGGGTATCCCTATGCCAACTCGTCAAAGCAAGTCCTCTGTGATTTTTGAGACTCTACACCAAAGAGCAGCAGCTAAACCTCTGCTTCCCTTGGTACCAGGCATAGAGCCAGTGATGGATATCTTTCTCACGCCAGCGAGTGTTAAGACCGCTCCAGCGAGGATCTTAAAAAAGTACCGTTCACCAGAGGACGACCCGCTCTTCCTCAGGACTGATCCTCCTCCGGATTCAGTCGTAATTGCTGCGGCAAAGAAGACCCATGCGGTGGCATCCTCCTCCACTGTCCCACCAGACAAGGAGAGCAAGATGCAGGATTCCTGGGGAAAGAAGGTTTGTGGCACTTCGGCCTCCATGTTGAAGGTCTCCAATGCAGCGGCACTCCTGGGCCGCTACGACAGATCTCTGTGGGACTCACTACAGAGATTCACTGAAAAGTTGCCGCAGGAAGACCGTAAAGATTTTGAAGAAATCTTAACAGAGGGCAGTCAGGTGTCTAACCAGGTCATCAGTGCTGCGGCGGATGGAGCTACCCTTTCGGCACATGCTTATGCTCATGGGGTATGCGCAAGGAGAACATCATGGCTACGTCTTACAGCACTCAAGCCAGAAGCGCAGTCACGCATCCTCAATCTTCCGTTCTCTGGTTCCTCTTTGTTCGGGACTCACACGGATGAAGAGATGACACGGATGAAAACGGAACTGGACACGCTTAAAGCGGTGGGCCTGGAGAAAAGAAAGGAATTCCGTAAGAGATTCCGTCCTTACAATAGACGATCCTCCCAACAGAGGGTTCAAACCCCTCATTGGCAGAAAAATCAGGATCAGCAAGGCCAGCAAAAACGCAGTATCGGGGCAGACGCTCCTCCAGAGGAGGAAGAAACCAGCATCAAGGCAACAATTCCGCCAAGACGCAGTCAAAACAATGAGCACTCACTTCCCCTGTCGCCGTTCACCACTCCAGTGGGGGGAAGTATCGCAAATCATCTCGAAGAGTGGCGAGCTATCACAAAGGATCGGTGGGTGCTAGCCACGTTGCAGAATGGGTACTCTCTACGTTTTAACATCGCCCACCATCAATCCCTCCAGTTCCTCCGTCGTGTCACCAGTTAAAACTCTTGCAGAAAGAGGTTGCCACCCTTCTCAGAAAGTCAGCCATCGAGAGGGTGCCAGTATCTCAAAGAGGGAAAGGGGTTTACTCAAGATATTTTTTGGTAAAGAAAAAAGGCCAAAAAGCAGAGTACAGACCCATTCTGGACTTGCGGTCACTCAACCTATCCATCAAAAGGAAAAGTTTCGCATGTTGGCTCTCCATCAAATATATCCACATCTCAGGCAGGGGGATTGGATGTGTTCGCTGGATCTGCAAGATGCATACTTTCACGTCCCGATCAAACAGTATCACAGACAGTACCTGCGATTCCTAGTGGGATCCGCTCATTACCAGTTCAAGGTTCTACCCTTCGGGTTGAAGTCAGCCCCAGAGTGTTCACGAGAGTGCATGGCGGTGGTGGCAGCCGCACTGCGCCGCAGGGGTGTCTTCGTATACCCGTACTTGGACGACTGGCTGTTGAAAGGTCCTTCCACAGACAGTGTGAGGAGTCATTTCTTGAGCTGTCTCGAGCTGTGTCACCGACTGGGCCTACATGTGAATTTCGTCAAATCAACTTCACAGCCAACACAGAAAAATACATTTCTTAGGAGCTCTGCTAGACTCCACGGTAGGAAAAGTGTTTCCTTCGGAGGAGAGACAGTGTTCCCTCATACAGAAATGCCAGCTGGTTCTGCGCAACAGAAAACTGCCTGTGCGTCGGATTGCCTCCCTGCTAGGGTCGATGGCATCCTGCATCTTCCTGGTTCCCAATGCCAGACTACGAATGCGTCCTCTTCAGCAGGATCTGGAGGACAAGTGGGACCAGCAGACCGCTCGTTGGGACGAAAAAATAAGTCCATCAAACGCGGCTCGAGCTTCCATACCTTGGTGGATGAGAAAACAAAATATGCAAGTCGGAGTTCCTTTCCATCAACCTCCGCCTGCTCAGACACTGATCACGGACGCCTCACTGCAGGGTTGGGGAGCCCACATGGGTTCTCTCCAGACTCAAGGACTGTGGTCTCCAAAGAGCGATCCTATCACATCAACATGCTAGAGCTGAGAGCAGTTCACCTAGCCCTCAAAGCTTTCCTCCCCTCGATTCAGGCAACCTCAGTGTTAGTACAGACGGACAACACCCACCATGTACTACCTGAACAAACGGGGGGAACTCGCTCACGCACACTTTCCTGGAAGCTCAAGCACTCTGGCATTGGCTCCTGGCTCGGAATCTGGCAGTCACAGCAGTCCACCTGCCAGGAGAACAGAACGTGAGAGCGGATGCACTCAGCCGTCACTTCGAAGACAGAGAAGACTGGGTACTCAACGACGAGGTCGTCGAAGACATCTTCCAGACATGGGGTCGTCCCACCATCGACCTCTTCGCGGACGACGAAAATACCAAATGCCGAGACTTCGCCTCACGGTTCTACCGACCAGGATCGAAAGGGAATGCCCTTTTGATAGACTGGTCAGGGGCATTTGTGTACGCCTTTCCACCCCTTCCGCTGATCCCGAAGGTGGTGACCAAGCTGTCCCATTCGTGCACGAGGATGATACTAATTGCCCCGGACTGGCCGAGACAATGGTGGTACCCGGACCTTCTGCACCTATCAGAGTGTCCTCACAAGAGGCTGCCGTGCAGACCGGACCTGCTGTCCAAGATGAACGGGAGGATTCATCATCCCAACCTTCCCTCACTGAACTTGGCAGCATGTCTCCTGAGGTCCTCCAGTATGGCCACTTAGGACTACCGCAGGACTGCATGTCCATCTTGAAGGAAGCAAGAAGACCGTCCACGAGGCATTCGTATGCATGCAAGTGGAAACGGTTTTACATGTGGTGTATGCAGAACAATTATAACCCAATCAAAGGTCAGGAAGAGGTCATCCTTCCTTACCTACTTTATCTGGCGAAAGCAGGTTTGAAGTTTACACTTACAAAGGTGTAATCTAGCATATTCATCTATAAGATTACATCTAGCAGCACTTGCCGCTTATTTGCAAAACAGACAACACTTGTCACTATTTAGAGTACCTGCAATTAAAGACTTTATGGAGGGCCTTAAAAGGCTAATTCCCCCCCAGACTGCCACCCTCTCCAGGGTGGAATTTAAACATTGTTCTTACCAGGGTCATGGGTCCCCCATTTGAACCTCTACACAAATGCGAACTACAGTTCCTCACATGGAAAGTAGCTTTCCTTGTCGCAATTACTTCTCTCAGGAGGGTTAGTGAGATCCAGGCTTTAACCATACAAGAACCATTCTTACAAATACATCGTAACAAGGTGGTTCTTAGAACAAATCCAAAATTCCTTCCCAAAGTAATCTCTGCTTTTCATCTTAACCAATCAGTGGAGCTACCAGTGTTTTCCAAAACCCAGACTCTGTAGCAGAGAGGGCTCTTCACACACTGGACGTCAAAAGAGCCCTACTTTATTACATAGACAGGACTAAGCCCTTTAGAAAAACAAAACAACTGTTTGTAGCCTTCGCACCACCTCATAAAGGTAACCCCATCTCCAAAGCTGGGATCGCTAGGTGGATAGTAAAATGCATTCAAATATGCTACCAAAAGGCTAAACGCACATTAACAATTCCCCTAGAGGGCACTCAACACGCAAACTAGGGGCTTCCATGGCATTCTTAGGGAACTTTCCCTTAGATCACATCTGTAAAGCAGCAACATGGTCTACACCACACACCTTCACCAAACACTATTGTGTTGACGTGCAGGCTAAGCAACAGGCTTCTGTAGGCCAAGCTGTTCTTAAAACACTTTTTCAAACCACTGCAACAGATACAGGTGACCACCGCTAGGGGAGACACTGCTGTACAGTCTATGCATAGTGTGCAATCTGCAGCTCATATGCCTCGAACGGAAAATGCTACTTACCAGTATGCATCTGTTCTTGGCATGTAGAGCTGCAGAGTTGTACACGCCCACCCGCCTCCCCGGAACCTGCATCTGTTCCAGTATTATCTTAATTAGATACATTCACATGGACATCTCTTTATTTCTTACTCAATCCATCATTTCCCATCATGGCGAAAAACAATCTAAGGATGGAGTCGATGCCCATGTGCACTATCGTCCAAAGGAGGCGTCGCCTCTCTCGTGACTACAAAAGACTCTTCCAAGACAACAACAAAGTGCAAGCATCCGAGCCCAACACCAGATGGCGATCTATGCATAGTGTACAACTCTGCAGCTCTACATGCCAAGAACAGATGTATACTGGTAAGTAGCATTTTCCTTCCTTTCGGAAGAACGACGGTTATCCATTCTCCAGAAATGCCTTAACCTCCAGCGGATGGCCTGTCCATCAGTCCGCATAGTCTCCTTGCTCCTCGGCTCGATGGCCTCCTGCATATTTCTGACCCCCAATGCTCACCTCCACATGCACCCCCTCCAGGAGTGCTTGAAGGACCAGTGGAACCAGCTCTCAGGGAATTGGGAAGACAAGATCATGCTTTGAGCTCACTCCAGTGGTGGTGTTCTCCGAAAAATATCCTGAGGGGAATGACTTTTTACCAGCAGGAACCAACACAGACCATTGTGACGGATGCCTCGCTGCTGGGGTGAGGAGCCCACATGGATCACCTGCAGATACAAGTAATCTGGTCCTTGAGGGAACAGACATACCATATCAACCTTCTGGAACTCCGTGCAGGTCACCTGGCGCGCAAGGCTTTTCATCCCTCGTTCACGACCAACACCCTGGTGGAGTAGACACACTTTCATGCTCTGCTAATATTCAGCTAGTACAGCCTTCAAAAAGAACTGAGGTAACTGCCTCTGGCTGAGCATGATGGGATATTAGAGGTCTCTCTGCTCTTAAAGGCACAGTCTTTTTTTTCCACTTATAATGACAGCCTATGGGCTACATTGCCCTGCACTACTTCATCTCTGTTTTCTCTCATAGGAAAAAAAGATTTGTGAAGGTTCTTTTTCTGTGCCCTTACAAAGAATTTTTTCATCTACTAGGCGCATATTTCTTTTCAGTCTCCAAGATAAAGAATTCTGACCATTGTAGCCTGGTCCTTAGGCTGCATTATGACTTCTTAAGTGACTTTTCAAGGCCTTCCCGAAGAAAAGCGAACTCCAGCACTTAAGAAGTTATATTGGATAAAGTGCTCTGGGGTCCCCGCAGATGGGCGGGACTATTCAACACTTATGACTATCATGGAAATACCCCTACGAGAGAATTGGAGTTGCAGGTAAGAAACTATACCTTCTTTTTATCTTCTTTCTGTCTAGCTCTTTCCTCATGGTTTTCCTCCATTCACCATGCCTGTTATTTTTGACAAGTGTTCTTAATGTGATAGGACGATGCGCAAGTATAATGACTGCTGACTGTTGTGAGATTTGTCAGGTCAGACACACCTGGAGGTTCAGTAGCATCACCTCTAATGCTAGTGTACCTCAGTGTAATCAACTTCATATCTCTTGAAATTGAGGGCTTCAGAGGAGTTTGGTTCCTAGTTAAGGGTTCTTTGACATCATGATCTTCTCTTCCAGGGGATACTCATCAATAGTAATAAGCACTGACTAGTCCCGCCCACGAGCGGGGACCTCGGAGCATTAACAGGTCTTTTTGACGGCGTATTACATTGTGAAATTATATTCTGTAATAAGCATGGTATTCGTCCGGGGAGGAGGGAGGGTTGCTTATCACTTTGATTAGTATACCCCTGGAAGAGAACTAGGATTACAGGTAAGTAACTTATCCTTCTCTTCCAGGGGATACTCATCAATAGTCATAAGCACTGAATAGAGTCGCAAGCCCACCCCTGAACCCTGCGGTCGAATACTTGCATAGCAAATATTGAACAGTACAATCATCCAAATAAATTCCTCAAGGATGCTTGCCCAAACCGAGCATCCGCTTGAGTATCAGAATCGAAGCAGTAATGGCGGGCAAAGGTGTGGACCGACCGCCACGTAGCTGCTTTACGTATCTCTTGAAAAGGTACATTTTTAAGCATAGCCGTAGTAGCGGCTTTACCCCTTGTAGAATGAGCCCTTGGCTTGCCAGGGAGCTGTTTGTGAGCTAGCTAGTAGGCTAATGTGATGCAAGATACTATCCATCTCGTGATGGATCTTTTAGAAGAAGGAAACCAGTGTGCATTGGGCCATAATTAACAAATAGATGGTCGGACTTTCGTATGCCCTTCGTTCTATCTAGAAAGAATTTTAATACTCTTTTCAGATCAAGTGAATGCAATGCCCTCCTGGTAGGATTTGGAAAGAATGAAGGAAGAGTGATCGATTGATTAATATGAAAATCTGAGATCACTTTAGGTAAGAAACTCAGGTGAGTCCTCATAACCACTCGATTCACATGGAAAACGAGATAAGGCTCTGCGGAACATAAGGCCTGAATCTCGCTTACCCTGCGAGCAGAGGTAATTGCCACTAAAAAAGTGGCCTTCCAAGAAAGGTGCTGTAGAGCAGCTTTGTGAATGGGTTAAAAGGGGGGGACCCATTAATTTAGAAAGAACCACATTAAGTTCCCAGGCAGGAGAAGGTAACCAAATTGGTGGGTAGACTTTTTTTTAGCCCTTCCAGGAAGTCTTTAACAACTGGCATTTGAAAGAAAGAAGCCTGAGTAGGAGACCTTCTATAGGCTGTAATTGCTGCCAGATGTACTCTGATAGTGGAAAACTTTAAGCCTGCTTTAGCTAAGTATGAAAGATATGGCAAAATAACCTGTTCTAGACCCGTGATGGGGTCATGACCATTAGCTGTACACCATAGATAAAAATGCTTCCATTTGAAAGCATATTTCTCGTTGAAGGCCTTCTTGCGTCTTAATATCTGCATACAGTCCTGCGAGAGGCCTAGGTGACCGTATTGTAAGAACTCAGGAGCCATGCTGTCAATCTCAGCGAACGAAGGTTGGGGTAAAAAACCTTCCCTCCTGACTTGGTTAGCAGATCCGGAAGGCATGGCAACCTCTGCGGTGACTTGGAGAGGTGTAACAGGTCCATGTACCACCACTGGCGAGGCCACTCTGTCCTGGATTTGTAGAGCTTGCTGATCACCAGTGGTACGAGAGGGACTGGTGGAAAGGCGTAGAGTAATTTCTCTGACCAGTTGATCAACAGAGCATTCCCCCTGGAGCCTGGTTGAGAGTACCTGGATGCGAAGGCGCAACATTTTGTGTTTGCCGCGTCTGCGAATAAATCGATGTCTGGAGAACCCCATCTCCGAAAGATGTCTTGTGCTATTTTGTCTTTTAGCACCCAATCGTGTGCTTCGGCGAAGTGTCGGCTTTGGTCGTCCACCTGTGCATTAAGGGCGCCCGGAAGGTGAACTGTAGATATGGACATGTTCCTCGCCAGTAGCCATTTCCATTTTGCTTGAGCCTCAAGAGACAGGGGTCTGGATCTGGTCCCTCCCTGTTTGTTCAGGTAGTACATTGTCGTGGTGTTGTCTGTCTGAACCAACAAGGAGCGTGACTCTATGGAGGGGAAGAACGCTTTGAGAGCCAGATTCACAGCTCTGAGTTCTAGCATGTTGATGTGGTGGTTTTCTCCTTTTACGACCACAGCCCCTGTACCTGAAGAGATCCCATGTGAGTACCCCAGCCTTGAAGGGACGCATCTGTGACTGTACTCTGTTTGGGAATGTCCTGGTGGAAAGGAACACATTTCAGAAGATGAGACCGTTGCATCCACCATTTTATTGAGATTTGAACTGTGTGAGGAAGAGTTATGGTGTCCTCCCAGCAGTTGGACACTTGAGACCACTGGTCCTCTAGAGCTTGTTGTAAGGGTCTCATGTGTAACCTGGCATTCGGAAAAATGAATATGCAGGACGCCATCGAACCCAGCCGAGAGGACACCTGCCTGGCCGTTGGATGAGGTGTTCTCAGGAGAGTGCGACCTTTGTGGAGTATTGATAATAGTCTCTCCCCCGAAGGAAACGCTCTTGCGGTTGCCACGTCTAGCGTAGCGCCCAAGTAGTGAATCCTCTGAGTAGGGTTGAGGATAGATTTTTTGAAGTTTACACACAGTTCCAATCGATTTAAGATTTGGATGCAGTAATTCAGGTGATCCTGCAAGAGACTGGGAGAGGCACTCTTGAGTAACCAGTCGTCTAGGTAAGGTTAGACGAAGATTTTTTGTTTTCTCCGGAAGGCAGCCACCACTGCCATGCATTTTGAAAAGGTGCGAGGAGCAGACTTGAGTCCGAAAGGCAGGACCTTGAACTGGAAGTGATCTGATTCTATCCTGAATCGAAGAAACCTCAGGTGCTTCAGAGTAATTGGGATGTGAAAGTACGCATCCTGAAGGTCTATAGAGCACATCCAGTCCCCTTGGTGGATGTGTGGAATGATTTGGTGTAAGGCCAACATCCTAAATCTCTCTCTGAGAATGTATTTGTTTAAGACCCTGAGATCTAGTATGGGCCTGAACTCCTTGTTTGGACCTTTCTTTGGGACCAAGAAGTAGCGGGAATAGATTCCCTGTCGATGTTGGTGCCAGGGAACCTTTTCGATGGTAGGTTTTTGTAGCAGTATGGAGACCTCCTCTCGCAGCAGATCTATCCGACTGATTGAGATTTTCCGAGGAGGTACAGATGGTGGTGGAGACTTGAATCTGATTGAGTACCCATTCCCCACAATATCGAGCACCCAGTCGTCCTGCGTTATTTTTATCCGCTCTTCCAAATGAAAACATATACTTCCTCCCACTGGAGTGGGAAACAGAGTTGGGGGAAGCAAGAACTCACTGTCCAGGCTGTTGTTTAGCCGCAGGGTGGGGGGTTTGCCTAGAGACCCCTCTTCCTCTGCCTGGTCGTCGCTGGTGGAAATGCGATCTCGCATGGTGTTGCTGTGAGGACCAATGAGGGGCTTGAACCCTCTGCTGGCACTGACGACGATCGTAGGTTCGATTAAGATGTCGGAAATCTTTTCTTTTCTCCAGACCAACCGCCTTCAAGGTGTCCAGTTCGGATTTCATCCTGGACATCTCATCGTCCGCATGAGAGCCAAAGAGAGATGATCCATTGAAGGGGAGGTTGAGAATCCTATGTTGGGCTTCTGGTTTCAAGCCTGTGAGTCTCAGCCATGAGGATCTCCTAGCGCAGATGCCATGGGAATAACCATGGGCAGCAAGGTCTGATGCATCAGCTGCAGCACTGATGACCTGATTCGCCACAAACCCTCCTTCGTGCAGAATCTCCTGAAAATCTTGCCGATCTTCTTTTGGCAATTTTTCTGTAAAATGTGAAAGAGAGTCCCACAGTGAACGGTCATATCGACCTAGCAAAGAAGAGGCGCTGCCCACCTTCATGTAGGAGGCCGAGGTGTTGCACATTCTCTTCCCAATGGAGTCCATGGCTTTGCTGTCTTTGTCAGGGGGAACAGCAGATGAGGAAACCCCCATGTGACCCTTCCTGTCTGCTGATACAATTACAGAGTCTGCTGGTGGGTCAGACCTCAGAAAAAGAGGGTCCTGTCCTGGGACTCTGTACTTCTTTAGTATCCTCGAAGGCGCCACTCCCACTGAGGCCGGCGTCAGGAAGGTATGCAGAGCTGGTTCTAGCAACCCAGGCACCAAAGGAAGAAGAGGTCTAGTGGAGGACCTGTGATGCAGAGTCTCAAAAATCACAGATGTCGAGGGGGCAACTGTAGGCATTTAGAAGTTGAGCTTCGAAGACCCTCTACACAGTACCTCATTGAATGTGACAATATCATCCACTGGCGATACTCTAGTTGGTGGGGTGGATGACCGAGTTGGATAGTAATCAGCCTTCGATGAAGTGGATTCTGAAGACCATGAAGGAGACCTGTCTTCGCTCTCTAGGCGAACGATGTCTAGATTTTGACCTAGATTCTTGATCTATGTCTCCTGAGGTCGTATACTTCTGTGGAGTGGAATGTCGCACTTGTCTTTCAGGGGAATGGGAAAGCGAGTATATCTGAGAATACTCCGATCCAGGGGTAACTTTCCACATCCTCCAGTCTTTTATACTCTAACCATCTCGGGGAGAGGTTGGTAGGAGGCGTATGGTGCTCTGGAGCCAGAGAGCCCTCCAGCGTGACCTGAACAATTCGTAGTTCCGGAGAGGATGACGCACTCCTCGACATCAGGCCTTTTGCAGTCAGATCGTGGATCTCCCTCGACACTGTTGAATGATCTGTTGTCAGTCTCTTTGCCGGTGGAGACCTATGTATGGAAGCAGGTCTCGACGCCGACCTCGTTGTCGACCTCAGCGGTGACCCTCTAGCCGGTGACCACCACGACGTCGAAGAGGACCTTCTCGACGTCGAAGGTGACTTCCTTGCCGGTGATTTCCTCAACGTCTAGCTCCTAGACGGCGATGCTCGACCTGCCGTCGGCGACGAAGCAGCCGAGCGGCCCTGAGCCATGCTTACCGACACCGGAGTCTTCATGCGTCGGGCTTGGCGTTGATGTTCTAGGTACCTTCGACGTCGGTGGTGTTATCAATGTCGGTGCCGAGGTTCTCGACGGCGACCTCACCTGTCGGCGATGTGTCTTCGACGTCGAGCATCTCCCTTCCACCATCATAGGCGAGCCGGACTCGGACCGCCTGCAAGAGAGTGTGGACGTCAGTCGGTGAGACATCTTAGCCGTAGCTGGAGTCCGCTTCGACGGCGATACAGTCTTCAACGTCTATCTCGGCACCGGAGATTTAGACGCTGAAGAACACAAGGGTATTTTCGACGCTGACGTTCCCTCTACGGCGAATTCGACCCCTGTCGTCGTTTTTCTCCCTCTTTCTTGTGCTCTGGTATCCTTTGAGAGGAGGGCTCTTCAGAGGGATGTCCTTCTCTGCCACTGACTGACTCCTTTCCTCTCTTCTGCATGGAATGCAGCTTAATCTTCTCCCTTTCACAAAGGGTTCTTTTCGACAACTGCTGGCAGTAGTAGCACTTATCGGGCCTGTGTGTAGATGGTAAGCACACAATACAGACTGAGTGCGGATCTGACTTAGCCATTTTCTTCCCACAGGAAGGGCACTTATTAGATAAGGCTGGCATTCTGACAGGAAAAATAGCTGTAAAGTCAGAAAACATTATGGAACTAGTACAATAAGTACTAAAAACGTCGAGTGAAGACAGAAAATCTCACTTGAAAAGACCAATTAGTGACAATAAACCACTAACTGACTAGCTCAATGCTCCAGGATCCTCACAGAAGGAGCCGGAAAAAAGAACTGACCTAACTGTCACCTGTGGGGCATGATGGGAGGATGGAGGTCCTGGAGGTCTTAAAGGCACGGTGCCAGTTTTTTCTTTGAGTGTTCTATATGCAGCCTACTAGGCTAATCTGTCTGCTATCACTTTGCCTTTTTCCTGGAAAATAAGGCTGTGTTTTTTCAAATAAGTTGAGAGTACATTTTCGCTATATCTTGGAAATGTTATTTATATGATGTTTTTTCAAGTGAAAAATACAATGCAATATTGGCATATTTGAGCCTAGTTTTGAATTTGGGGCTGCATATGTATATACATGTGTGTATATTATAGATATATGCATATTATCATATATATATATCCTATATATACGGTTGTATATGCATATACTATTGTTAATGCTCTGGGGTCCCAGCACGTGGGCGGGACTATTCAGTGCTTATGACTTTGGGTATACCCCTGGAAGAGAACTAGGATTTTAGGTACGTAACTTATCCTTGCTTGATATCTAGGATTTTTCCATCATTCAGGGTACTGCTGTCAATGGCCTTGACACCAATCCTGTTCTCTCAGTCTGTCAAGTATTTGATCATATGAAAGGGTCACTACAATACCTCTCCTGAATTGCCAGAGCCCCCTGGTTTAGCCAAGGAAACTGGGCCCAGTCCTGCAGGGGCGTATCATTTTCTCTTTCCTGACTTGCCAGACACCACTCCTTCCACCTCTCAAATGGCATATCCACTACCTGATGCACATGCTTATACCATTCCTCTGCAGCCCTCCTCACGTCAACCAAAGAAAGAGGACAGAGTGCAGTCACAATATACAAGTCAATGAAGGCTCTGTAAAGAACGTCGCGTGGACATGAAAGAATGTCCAAGTAAGACCTGTTGCAAGAAGGACCATCACAGAGAGGAATGCCACAGAGAAGTATTCGCTGAGGAAAAGACTAGACATTGACTGTCCCCTAGCATCAGCTGTTTCTGCTCATTAAATTGAAGCCCTCCACCCCAAGCATTGGCAGTCTTGCTTTGATGCAGTAAACACTTAAATAGCTAGTATTGTACTCAGACTTCTGCCGCCCATGAAGAGCTGCATGAAGACTCAGATAAGGCCTCAAAGTGGGTCAGCACATATAGTCTTGTGAAGTGCTGCCCCACCGTATATGGTGTAAATGATATAGACATCAAGTGGACTATGCAGGTCTCTCAGAGCCACTTTCTTAAACTCAGGAAATCCAGAAAGTTGATGTTGTGTCAGGCCATTTCCAATTACTATCTAAGGGGTGTAATTCCAATTAAAACAAAATACACCCAGCATACTCCCTCCTTCCTCTGCAGAGAACTAGATGTGTCCTGTGTTCATGCATACCTAAGAAAGTGTACAACATAGTGAAGGCAGTTAGAAGGATAAACAGTGTTTGTTGCATGTGTAGCTGTAGATGTTATGTTAATTGGGATTTGTAGAGCGCATAATCACCGGCAGGTCTCTAAGCGCTAAGAGAGAGTAGCTATGGACCCCCCCAGTGAGTGACTGTTGGTCCCAGGTCAAAGCGTGTGTTATGTCCAGGCCTCTGTAAAGAGGAGGGTCTTCAGTTTTTTTCTAAACGGGAGAAGGGCTTTTTCCTTACGAAGATTTCCTGGTAGCTTATTCCACAACTGCGGGATCAGGACCGAGAAGGCTCAACCCCCTTTGGTCGTTGTGTTGAACCGTGGACAGGCCAGCCGACCTGCCTCGGATGACCGGAGGGTGCGTCCTAGGACGTATCTACCCAGGCGCTCCTTGATGTATACTGGAGCCTATCCATAAAGGACCTTGTGGGCAATGCAGAGGCCCTTAAACCTGGCTCGCTGTTCGACAGGGAGCCAGTGTAGCTGTTGCAACAGAGGTGTGGCCCGTGCCTGTCTAGGAAGCTTGAAGATCAGCCTGGCTGCATCATTCATAGCTACTTGCAGCTTGCCTAACAGCTTTTCAGGTAGTCCAATATAAAGCGCATTGCCATAGTCCCTTCTGAACTGCCGCTCATTACCTAAACATTCCACTGAACTTCGTCTACTACTGGAGGATAATGAGCTTGATGCCCTGTTTCTCACTGAAACCAGGCTCTCTAACACTGCTGACCCAGCGGTAGTTCAAACCTTGCCCCCGGGTTATTTAATTCAGAGACAAGATCGTGAGCTAGGTAGGGGCGGGGGTCTAGCTATCATTTATAAAGATGATTTTAGCTGCCAAATTACAGCTAGCTTGTTTTTTTGCTCTTTGCTTTTCCCCTACCTGTACCTTTTCTGGCGTTCTTGTCTATCGGCCGCCAGGATCAATTGGTCACTTTAGTAGGGAGCTCCCAGAAATCATAGCTAAATCAGTGAGCTCCTCTTCTAAATTTTCATTATTGGGCGATCTTAATATCCCTTTTGACTTGGCTTCTTCCCCTGACGCTGAGGGTTGTAACTGACAATTTGGAGGCTTTAGCCCTTAAGCAAAAAGTCTCCGGTCCCACTCACATCAAAGGACACCTCCTTGACCCGCTCTTTTCTAATATTGATAGCCTTACAGTGGATAAACCCATTCCTATTCCCTGGTCAGACCACTATGTGGTTCCCTTTGTTTGGAACCCACAGGAGGGTTGACATCCACGGGAAAGGGTAAAATCCTGGAACCGGAATTGGTCTAAACTTTCTATGGAGGCCTGGGCGTCTACTCTTGATAATATGAGACCTGTGCTTGGTATTGACCCTGAATCCAACAACATTAAGGTGAAACAATGGCTCGAGTTGTCATTAGATACTTTAATCCCTAAAAACTGGACTTCCAGCAAAAAGTGGGGCACGGCGCAGCATGGTACTCTCCTAAACTTAGAGAGTTGAAACAGCTGTGTAAGCGTCTCGAGAGAAGTTGGAGAAAGGATTTCTCCACTTGTGAGAAAATCAAATATAGAGACGCCGTTAAGGCTTATAAGGCAGAAATTAGAACTGCTTAATCTGGCTATTACGAAAAGAAAATTATCTTAGCCTCTAATTCCCCCCGTGAAATTTTTAAAATAACAAAATCACTCCTGCAACCTCCTGAGCCCCCTTTGCCCCCAGCGGATTCCCTAGGACGGTGCAGTAATTTGGCCCACTTTTTCTATAAGAAAATTGAAGATATCTACACTGCCTTTCCTCCCCTATCGGCCTTGGCAAGCCCCCCCTTTACTGAGGACCAACCCCAATCTTTAAACCCCTCTATTGATTCCATTCCATTTATGGATATGAAAGTTTTAAAAACGCACTTGGATCGTCTGAAATCTGGCTCCCCCTGTGATGCTGCCCCCCCTAGTATTCTCAACCAGGTATTTGATTCCGTCGCCCCTGTTATTCTGGATCTGGTTAACAGCTCTTTTTCTTCTGGGATTGTCCCCTCCCTATGGAAACGGGCCATGGTTAGAGCCCTTTTGAAGAAGCCTACCCTGGATCCCGAGGTCTTTGCTAATTATCGCCCGATTTCTCTCTTGCCTGGGATTGCTAAAATAAGCGAAAAATACGTCAATTGCGTTCTCTCCGCCTTTTTGGAGGTGAATGAACGTCTTCATCTCTCCCAAACGGGCTTTAGACCCCAGCAAGGCACTGAAACAGCCCTGCTAGCGGTGATTGAAGAATCGAGGAAGATACTGCATGTCGGAGGGTCCGCGGCTATTATATTACTTGATCTTAGCGCGGCCTTCGACACGGTCAATCACCAATTGTTGATAGCAAGACTCAGAGAGAATGGGGTGACTGGAACTTTACTTAAATGGCTTGAGTCTTTTCTAACAGGTCGGTTGTTTCAAGTTTTCGAGGACAATGCCACCTTAGAATGGATGCCGCTGCAGTGTGGGGTTCCTCAGGGCTCCTCCCTGAGCCCCACACTTTTTAATGTTTACATGCGCCCTTCGGCTGAGGTGGTTGAGCCTTATGGGGTCAAGATCGTCACGTACGCTGATGATACTCAGCTTATTGTGTCCCTCAAGCTTTTAGACAACAATAAGTCTATTCTGGCCAATTGTTTGGAAAAGGTTTCAGCATGGATGGACTCTTCTTTCCTAAAGCTGAATGCTGCTAAAACTGAACTGATGTTTTTAGGTAAGATTACCAACTTGGAGAGCGGCGCACTATGGCCTAAATGTCTCGGGCCATGCCTCCCCCTAAAGATCAAATAAAAAGTCTTGGAGTTTGGCTGGACCATAACCTGAACTTTAGGGTACAGGCTAATAGGGTGGCAGGTACCTGCTATGGAATCTTGAAAATAATTAGGAGGATTTTGCCCCTCCTGCCTTTTAACGCTAGGAAACTGCTGGTACAAGCCCTTATTCTCTCGAGACTTGATTATGCCAATGTGCTCTATCTAGGTTCCCCCTGTTCGACCATAAAGAAACTTCAAACAGTTCAAAACTGTGCAGCTCGACTCCTTATGCAGGCCAACAATAGGGAGTCTGCCAAACCTTATATTAATTCTTTGCATTGGCTGCCAGTAGCCGAAAGAATCCAATTTAAGGCCCTATGTATCGCCCATAAATCAATGTCGGATAGTGCTCCTCCAATTCTCCGATCCATTATTTCCCCGTATCTTCCTAAAAGATCCCTTCGTTCTGAGAAAAAACATCTTGCTAATGTCCCTAGAGTTAACCGAGCTAGGAGCGGTGGCCGTCTATTCTCTGTTATCGCTGCAAAATGCTGGAATCAGCTACCAGATCATATTCGGCTTGAGGCCAACCACCTTTTATTTCGTAAACGTTTGAAGACTCTTCTGTTCTCCTGATTTTTCCGATTTTCGCGGTCTGGGCTCTGTCTTTAGCGCTGGGAAGCCTCTGGTAGCCATGCGCTTTATAAGTGTCTACTCATTCATTCATTCATTCATAGTCCAAGCGGGACACAATCAATGCAGCCACCACCGTCCGCAGGGTGGAAGAGGAGGGGTGATCATTTCCTCAGCTGTCTCAGCAGTCCCACGCAGGTCCCAACCACGGAGGACACTTGATTAGACAATGTGAGTTTGTCGTCTATTTTAATGCCTAGGCTTTTTACGACTGGAGCTGGAGTAGGTGTGGCGCCCAGCTCCGGTGGCCAGAAGAGGTCGGTCCACGGGTTGCTTCCTGTGGTGATGGTTAGGACCTCAGTTTTGTCCGGATTAACTTTGAGCTGTCATCCGGTTGACAACGTATCTGAGGATATTGTGTGCGAGGGCATGTGAGGTATTGTCAATTTGAAGAATTAATTGTCTCTCATCAGCATAGTTGAACACCGGGCAGTCCATGCGGGCCAGGGCCACCGCCAATGGTCTGAGATAGATATTGAACAGGAGCGAAGATAGTGCCGACACTTGTGGGACTCCGCAGGTTAATATCCCTTTATTGGACACGCAGTCGCCCATCTGGATCCTTTGAGTCCGGGCTGTCAAGAAGGAGGCGATCCACTGATATACCCTCCCCCTGATGCCCATGTCCCGGATTCTTACCAGGAGCTGGCTGTGGTTGACCGTATCGAACGCAGTCGTGAGGTCTAGTAGAACCAAGGCACACAGCTTCTTGCTGTCGGCCGTGAGCCTGAGTTCATCCAACACCGACCGCATCACCAGCTCTGTGCTGTGGTGGGCCCTGAATCCTGCCTGCCGAACCTAGAGTAGCTGATGTTTCTCAATAAATAGGGACCGGGTTTTAAGGACATGCTGTTCCACTATTTTAGCCAAGAAAGGAAGTTGAGATATGGGCCTATAATTCTTCAGGTTAGCGACGTCTTCCCCCGCCTTTTTCAATAGGGGGGTTACTCTGGCTTCCTTGAAGTTACTGGGGACCCTCCCAGTTTCCAGTGATAGATTGATCAGAGCGAGGCTCTCTCCCTCTATCACTGGTAGAGCCATTTTGAATATCCTTGGTTTGCTTGGGTCCGCTGGTGAGCCTGACTTAATTTGAGCCGCAATGTGTGGGACAAGGAGTCGTGGTCTAGCCTCGGAAAGGAGGCGAGAGGCTCCCTAAAGTCACATTGTGGCTCATCCATTACCAGGGGGCTCTGGCTGGTGGGGGTATTAGGTCTATCAGTTAGGATGTCCTTTACTTTATCTAGGAAAAAGGTCAGGAACCTGTTGCAGTGTTCTGGGCTGGCAACTGTTTCCTGCGCCTGCTTTTGACTGAGTTCCTAAAGAATTCTAAAGGTTTCTTTTTGCTTCCATGATCCTGGCCTCGTAGTACTCGGCCTTTCTTGCCATAATGGCTTTTTTGTATGTGGCTAGCCTGGCCCTGTATTCCTTGAGCACCTCAGGGTCATATGACGTACGCCACTGCCTCTCGTGTTGGCGTAGGGTCCGTTTCTGTCCCCTTAATTCCTCCGTGAACCAGGGGGCTCCCTTGCCCTTATTCCTCACTCTTTCTCTACGAGCAGGTGCCACCCTGTTGATGGCTGCTCTCAACTGGTTGGTGAGGGATTCACTCTCCTCTTCGAGATCCTCCGGCTGTAATCTCCTCGGCAAGTTGCCTCGCAGAGCGTCCCCTAAGCTGCCTGCCTCAATTTTGCTCCATCTTCGTACCATTCTCCATTCCGGAGGGGGGGGGGAGGGGGGGTAGCGTGGGGCGCCTAGCTTGGGGGATCCGGAGCCTGATGAAGGTAGTGGTCCGACCAACCACATGGTCTGATGTCCGTCTGCCTAGCAGGTGGCTGAGTGGACCAGATGAGGTCTAGGGTTTGTCCTTTCTCATGGGAGGGGGAATCCACGAATTGCTGCAGCCCCAGTGTGGCCATGGTTTCCTCTAACTGACTGACCTGTGACTCTCTGGGTATCTTTTCCCAGTGGTAGGTGAAATCCCCCACCACCAGGAGTTGTTGGTACCGGGAGCGTAGGTCGGTGACTATTTCAGTAAGAAGGTCGTAGGACCGGGTGGTCGATCGAGGGGGGGCGATACACCACCATTATTGCCAGGCATGAGGACTTGGAGCATACTTTTACCACTAAGATTTCGGCGCCCTCTAAGGTCTCTCCGGCAAGCTTTCCTACTGCTAGCTGTTTGTTATAGATTAGCGCTACCCCCCCACCCCCCCATCTCCCCTCTGTTCCCATCCTGCCTATTGTGCCTTAGGGCATCGTACTCTAAGGGTAGTGCTGCTACAATATCTGGACCTGAGCCGTCATCAAGCCAGGTTTCTGTGACTGCTAGGAAGTCAGGGGCTTCCTACTGAAGGAGGGTGAAGATCTCTAGACTATGCTTCTGGAGGGAGCGTGTGTTGAGTACTGTTGCCTTTAGATCTGTGGAGTTTCCTGACCCTGTGCTCTTGGGGGTATGGGGCTATGCAGCCCTACTCTCTCCTCTCCCCTGTGTAGTAAGCAGATTCTCAGCTATAAGTGTGCCTTCTACCTGCTTCTCCAGGGGGTGATCCCTGCGCTCTAGTGCCCGCAACTCCTCCGCCGAGTAGGACTGAATTTGACATGGGGTCCTGGTCCCTGGTCCCGTTCGGGCGCAGACGGGCTTGCCTTAGGCGCGCCTTTGGCTCATCTGCTGCGCGTCCGCTCCAGCCCGTCAGTTATGCACTCCCTTGTCCCTTGCCCCTCCCCGCCAATCAGCCCTGCTGAGCAGCAGCTGTGTTCCTCGCAAACACTAGACCGCGTTGAAGCAGCGGAAGTGATGTAAAATGGTGCCTTAAGTTAAAATACCAACAGGTTTGTGCCTCATATTCCGCAGATTAATGTCACGGTTTTAGTTAAAACAATGTTTAGAATTTAAAACTGATTTAAAACAGAATTTTTGTGGGCAGATTAAAAAAACAATCGCAGCTTTACCACGCATGTTCACACCACCTGGAGTGGTTATAGCGCGTCTCTCATCGCTGCGCGCCCGCTCCAGCCCGTTAGTTATGCACTCCCTCGTCGCCAATCAGCCCTGCTGAGCAGCAGCTGTGTTCCCCGCAACCACTAGACCGCGTTGAAGCAGCGGAAGTGGTGTAAATTGGTGCCTTAAGTTAAAATACCAACAGGTTTGTGCCTCAGATTTAACAGATTAATGTCACGGTTTTAGTTAAAACAATGTGTAGAATTTAAAACAGATTTAAAACATGCCCTGCATATTACTGGCATCTAATGTTGTGCTCAGACGTGTGCAACTTAGTTTTCTTCAAAAAAAGACTTTCGAGTCACGAGGAATAGAGACTCCTCCTATAGCTGGTAATGCGCACGGGCATCTGCTCCATTTGTGTTTTTTTCTCCGTCATCTAGTTTGGATGTGTTACCGATCAACAGATTAACAATTTATGGTGTTCGTCGTCTGACTTCTTCGGCCTATCCTCTCCCATTGTCACAGAAAATAACTTCACTGTCCGGGTTCTCCTAGTTGCGAGGGAGGATGGGTTCGAACACTAGGTTCCCTCTCGCCTCCCCTACTCTGGGCCCTGCCTCTCATAGGGCCTTAGCATCGTCTTCGGTTCTTCTCTTAGACGATGAATGCACAGTGATGGAAAGGACTCCCTTCCAATACTGCCCTCAGTATCACTCCAAATATCCTTCCGCTGACTACTACCAAGTCTGCAACCTCAACTTTCCCCAAATCATGACGAGGCCTCTGTTTGACCTGCCTTGCCTTCTGCTCCAAGAAGACCTTGCGGTATCAATGGGGTTGACTCCTTGCTCGATGCAGAATGGAATGCCGCGAAAGAAATGGCACAGCTGAAATCTATAGGGAAAGGTATGTCGGGGAGAAGCAGAATGCTTGCCCAATGGAAAACCAGCCACCCTCCGTTCCAGCCTGAGACTAGCTCCCAGTTGAAGGTGGAGACACAGGAGCAGCAGGATCCAGAGGCGCACCAGGTCGTCAAGTCTTCACACTGTCCACGTGCTCTGTCCACGTGCTGAGCACTCTCCTAGCGGGGTTCGGTCGTCAAGCCCAAAGACCCATCAACAGGCTTCCCGTCCACCACTGCCTGGAGGCCATGATTGGCACTGACAAAAAGCATCAGAACCGATACTGAGCCACCCACCGGCGCATAAGCCCCCTCACAAGCCTTGTCCTCCTTCAGCTCCGATAGCTTTGTCGACGCCAGCACCAAGATTGGCATTGAAAACCCTTTGACTGTGAAGCATCACCCAGCAGCGGAAGAAAGCTCGGTGCCAACAAGCCAGAAGACACCTTTGACTTTGTCGGTGCCAAAACACCCATCTGCAGCTGGTTCTGAGGATGTGATGCAACGTATACTCCAGAGTCTCCAGGAAGAGCTTGATGCATGTCAAAAAGAGACTTTATCCGCCCACAGACTAGAAAGATCTGAACAAAGGTGCCACCTAAGGTGCAAGGCACTCTTCCTATGAAGAGGTAACTGACCTTAGAGGGACAGCTTTCATTCGAGCCTCTCTGTTGGAACCGGCACAGTATGGTTGGCTAAAGGGATGCCCCAGTCAGGCAGAATGCACCGCTCCCGTCAAGGGCAGGTGAGTACACACACTTTACAGCCCGCGCTCACCCTTGTGTAGCTTGGCATTGAGCAGTCAGGTGTCCATTAGAAGCAATGTGTAGAGCAAGAGCACAGCACGCAAACAAAATGTGGCACAACACAAAATAGAGACTTCACACATGACGTCAAGAAATGTAGTTTATGTTCAACACATACATTAAACCGTACATCATGAGTATCATGGAATTCTGGGCATAAATCACACGTGGCAATATTATTAGCAGTACTAGGCCCAATTTGTTTTGATCAGATCTCGATAATATGCACACATGGGACAAGTCCTATACTAAACCCCACACAGCACCCATATGCGGAGAGACACGCCAGCCCCCGGCCCACCTTCACACTCCTAATGATGCAATTTCACACAGCTATAGGGTGCACCCTGGGCTACAACGATATCAATAGTATGTACATACACAGAATTATAACACTTTTATCAGCACTGCGGCACGAGGCCTTGTGAGTAAACCCGCTGTTCAGCGGTAAAGTGCTTTTAGCAAAATAACGTATGAACCAACACTTCCAACTAGTTTCATGAAGCACAGGCGGTCCACCGACGGTCACTCCATGAAAACACTCACTTTGCACCGATATGCAATGTGACCAGTACCAGCCCGTATAGGCACTTTCACGCACATTCGCACCTGACACCTTAACGCAGTGCCACTGATACAAGCAGGCCAATAGGTAACACTCTGCAGACCCTGTGGCTCCAAGCCTCTTGCCACCCTCCAATTCACCCCTACTGTACCAGCCCCCACTCCCCCTCCTGATGGAAGTTAGACGTAAACAAAGGGGGTCTTGGCACCACTTGGGCTGCTCACCAACAAGTTGCAAAGCAGAAAGGGGCCAAGAGCAACAATTCGTTACAGCCAGGGGTCCACCAGGGCCTTGTGGCACTAGTTCAGTACTGCAAAGGGTGAGGTGGGTCACGCAGTCTCTCGGCCTGCTCTCGAACCTTCTCGGAAAAGTCCCACCAGCCTAGTAAATTCCTCTCACTCTGACCTGGCACCACGAAGTCTTAAGAAGGGCCAGATGGGGAGTGGGCAGTTAGTCCACTGTGATGGGGCCAGTGGGGGAGCAAGAAGTGAATGGGGAACAACACACAGGGGAGCACCTCGGCTTGAGGAGGCACCCCGTCTGGTACACGTTGATCCGGGTTGTACCCCGACAATCCAGGCACAGGGTCTGGCACATGAAGAGATGAGTCTCACCAGACCCTTAAGGTTACACGGAGTAGACTTGCAATTCTGTACCTCCCTGGAAATGAGGCACGATGGCTAGCACACCTTGATGTCTGTTGTGCTAGGCGATTCCGGTCACACACACACAGGCGCGATGTTCAGCAAAGCATTACGAGGTAGAATGAGACTCTGTAAGGGGTGAGTCTCCCACCTCTGACGGTCACAACCTGTGAATTGGACACCACACGCAATGACCATGCAGTTGATGTGGTGCACGAGAGAAATGCGGCACAGACAACGAAGCTGGCTACTTTTGATCCCGCAACCGGTGAATCTGCTCACCACTACCAAGACGCTTGTGCGTGCTGGGGTCCCTGCAGTACAGGAACCACTGCACAGTGGTCGCAGGCAACTTCTTGAGCTCCAGTCTCCAGGCACGATTCTGTAGTTCCAAGCTCACACCACGCTGTCTAGCTTTCAGCAGGTGATGTGGGCACTTAGACAATGTCACCGTAGAAGATGTGGGCCCCTCGTAGAAGATCTTTGATATCCTGAAGACCTACGAGAGAACAGGAGATCAGCCAACTGGTTCTTGGGATACCACTTCAGGGTGCCCCACATCAGCAGGTAACCGGCCCAGGTCGGCCACTATACAGGAAGGCACACGGTCCTTTCCTCATGCGCCAGGGCGCTCCCCAAGACCTTCTGTGGCTTGCTGGACACATGTTTAAATGCACAGTCTGTAGTGAGTGTGCACACCATCCTGCAGTGGCAGATCGGACACATAGGTAAACCACACCAGCGGTGCAAGTGCGCACACAGGCCACAATGGCAGGCTTGACCCACATTTGCAAACAGTGTCCCCACCAATTCCTAACATGTGTAGGAAGCGTGCACGAACTTTCACACTGCAGTACAGTGAGAGAGCCCAGAGCCTTGAGGCTTCACACAAGAACCAGCAAAACATAAGAGAAAAAAGCAAAATGTTTAGGAAAACACAACCTGACAAGTATCAGGTCCAACTCTCTACCTGCTCTTAAGCATAAGAGACCTCATTATATGGGCACTAGCCCACTTACAGATCATCACCCTGCTCCTCTTTCGCCTCTTCCTCTTTCTCCACCTCAGCCTGCCCCTCTACCTCCCCCTCAACATCTCTCCTAACCTACCACTCCATCACCTTTGGTGCCACCACAATCAATATGGGCCACCTCCACAACCGTCTGCAGAAGGTTCACCACACTCTGCTTATGGAGGGCACTGCCCCTTGTACCCTATAATGCCCATTATGACCCTGGCCTTAGTGTATGTCGATCCCCGGAAAACACAGGTCCAGACCTTCTCTGCTAAGCCCTCCTCTCCACAAGACACGACCTCTTATGAGGTTATTCACAGGACTGCCACCTTCCAGCAGGTTAATCTGCATACTGTCCAGGACGACAAAGGATTCCTGGTCGAGACGCTGTACCCACACAGCGCCCCCTGCAGTTTCTGCCTGTGCTCAAGGTCACGCTTAAAATGTGAAGGAAACATTAAAGGAGCCGGTTATGGCTAGGTGATTACACCAAGGGTAGTTGAACAATACAAACCTTCATCTACCTACCCACGGCCTACTTTGCTAATTCCCTGGTTGTCTACACAGCGCCCAAATGTGCCAGGGCCCAAGGGACTGGCGATGCCCCTCCACCAGATAGACATGAAGGCTAGCGCCTCCTACAGGAGGAGGTAGAGGCACTCCTTCTCAAAGGGATGTTGGAGCCTGTGTCGCTGCACCAGTATGAAAAAGGAATGTACTCCCTGTACTTCCTTATTCCCAAGAAAGACGGGACCCTCAACCCTGTACTCGCCCTCAGGCCACTCAACTAGAACATTCTGTTCTCTTCCAGGGGATACTCATCAATAGTCATAAGCACTGAATTATCCCCGCCCATCTGCGGGATCCCGGAGCATATAGAAATATACATATATATATGAGTATGTTGGGGGATCACAAGTGCATAGCACTTCCGCGACATACATATATACATGTATATAAATACATAAATATGCAGCCTAACAAATTCCAATAAGGCAAAATGCCAAAATTACAAAGGTTTTCCCTGTACAGACAATCTCCTATATACACTCTGTAATAGAGAACATACACTGTAATAGTGTTATGCAAGAAAAAACCTTTATTTTCAGAAAAGAAAACATGTAATAGCAGGCAGTTGGCCCATAGGCTGCATAGCTGAATAAATATCACCGTACAGTAAAACACTGGCACCTTGCCTTTAAGGCTTCCAAGAACTTGGACACTTTGCCTTTAAGGCCTCCAGGAGACCCTCTGCTCCCATCATGCACCACAGGTGACAGTTAGGTCAGTTCTTTTTTCCGGCTCCTTCTATGAGGATCCTGGAGCTTGAGCTCGACAGTTTTTTCTGACTTTTCTGTCAGGAATTGTTTTCTTTAGTTTTTTGCGATTTTCCTGTGCTGGCAGTGTTTTATTATCATTCTCTGACAAAATTTCAAACTTTTTCTGTCAGAATGCCAGCTCTTTTTCGAAAATGTCCATCCTGTGGAAAAAGATGGCCATCTCTGATCCACACTCTGTGTGTATCGCTTGTCTTCCTTCCAGTCACAAGCCTGACACTTGTTACCATTGTAGTAAGTTTTCTACGAGGACTCTTCGCGACAGGGAGAGGATTCGCCTTCAGGCTGTGATCGAGAGAGAAAAACCCGGCTGGGAAGTGGCCTTGCGTGTCAAGAGCCCTCCTCTCTTCAAGAACATCGACGCCAACATCATTCTGCCTCTTCAACATCGAGGAAACGGCAGATTCCGGACTGTTCACCGTCGACGTCGTTGCCGCCGTCGAAGAAGCGAACGACACAATCTCCGACGTCGAGACGGCGTGAGTCTCCGTCGTCGAGAAAGGTATTGACGTCGAAGCATGCTACCTCGGGCTCGAGGTATAGCCATGGCAAAGACCGATCGACGTCAAAACATCCATCGACGTCGAGACATCCGTCGACGTCAAGGCACTCTCCGTCACCTCCCCGTAGGTCGACGTCGAGAAGTTTGCCGACGGCAAGGGTGCCGCGAGACCAGTCGGCGTCGAAGACGGCGAAGCTATTGACGTCGAGGAGGCGAGTACGTTCGACGTCGAAGTCCCTGAGTAGACGGTCGACGTCGAGGACACCTTTGAGGGAGGTGAGGTCGCCGTCGAGGGCAGCGAAGTCCTTAACTCCTCCTAGACATCATCCCACGTCAAGGGAGAAGTCGACGTCGAGGGAAAACCAAAGGTCGACGTCGAGGCGCTCGACGTCGAGAGCTAAAGAGCCTGCTGTTGCCTCGGATGAGGTTAGAGCTGCATCTCTATCATCAAAATCGGGATCTTCTCCAGGACTGCATATTGTCCAGATCTCCCGGAAGGCTCTCCGGTGGTTGGTGAAGATGCACGGCGCAGGAAGCCTAGGGCCCTCAGTAGCCCGGGGTCTGATTTTTCCCGTACCTATTCTCCTTCACGCTTGTCATCCCCTAAAACGCCTAGAAGATCAAGATCACCGACTGTGTTTTCTTCCAGAAGGAGGACTCCAAGCAGATCACGATCTTCACATGCTCTGCATGCTAGATCAAGGGACAGATCTCGCTCTTATCATTCTTCTCCGAAGAGGAGGCGGCATAGGTCTCCCACCCGGTCTTCTTCCACCAGGTCCTCTATCAGAGACTATTCTCCAACTTTGACAGCTACACCTCCGTCAAGAGTTTCTCCAATCGATGACATCAGCACTTTTAGTGAAGTTCTCTGTAGAGGAGCGAATAAGCTGAACATTTCTATGTATGTCCCGACTGTTACCTCCTCAGTGATTTTTGAGACTCTTCATCATCGCTCCTCGACTCGGCCTTTGCTTCCTCTTGTCCCAGGCCTTCTCGAACCTGCTATGCAAACTTTTTTGACACCGGCAACGGTGGGAGCTGTTCCTTCCCGAATAGCCAAAAAGTACAAGGCTCCGGACCAAGATCCGTTGTTCCTTAGATCGGATCCTCCTCCGGATTCCATCATTGTGGCGGCGGCTAGAAAGACGCACTCAGCTATGTCTTCCTCCTCAGCGCCTCCGGATAAGGATAGTAAACTGATGGATTCTTTAGGTAGAAGGATGTGCAACACTTCAGCTTCTATCATGAAGGTCTCCAGTTCCTCCGCTCTGCTGGGGAGGTATGATAGATCCTTGTGGGATTCACTGGGACGTTTTGCAGACAAACTCCCAAAGAGGACCAGCAAGACTTTAGAGAAATTCTACAAGAGGGAGGTCTAGTGGCTAATCAGGTGATTAGTGCTTCCGCTGACTCATCTGATCTGGCTGCCCACGGATACTCCCATGGTATCTGTTCGAGGCGTTCTGCTTGGTTACGATTGACTGGCCTCAAACCCGATGTCCAGCGGAAGATAACCAACCTGCCTTTCAACGGGTCTTCTCTCTTCGGGCCACATGCGGACGAAGAAATGGCAAAGATGAAAGCAGAGCTGGATACGGTGAAAGCTGTGGGTCTCGAAAAACGGAAGGAATTCCGTAGGCGCTCCCGTCCCTATGATAAACGCCCGTTCCAACAGAGGGTTCAAACCCCTCAATGGTCGGCTCAGGGTCAGCAGCAGCAGAGGTCTCACTTCCACCAACGGAGACCAGGAAGAGGAAGAGGGACCAATAGACAGCAGGCCTCTACCTCAAAGCAACCATCAAAACAATGAGGGAGTGCTTCCTCTAGACACGTGTTCCACTCCGGTAGGAGAAAGTATCGCATTACATCTGGAGGAGTGGAGAAACATAACCATCGACAAATGGGTGTTGAACATTGTTCAAGATGGATACTTGCTACGGTTCAAGATCCCACCTCCTTCGGTTCCTCCAGAAGGACGAGTCCGCTTGTGTCATCACATTTTACACGAGGAGGTAAACGGTCTTCTACAGAAAAAAGCCATAGAATACGTCCCTGTTCATCAGAGGCGCCAGGAATATACTCTCGATATTTCCTGGTCAGAAAAAAAGGTCCGACAGTAGAATTCAGACCAATTCTGGACTTGCGCATCTTGAACAAATACATCCGCAAAGAGAAATTTCGAATGCTTGCCCTTCACCAGATCTTTCCCCATCTACATCAAGGAGACTGGATGTGCTCCATAGATCTGCAGGACGCTTATTTCCACATTCCAGTGTCCAGAAAACATCGAAAATTTCTCCGTTTTCAGGTTGCTCTACGTCACTTCCAGTTCCGAGTCCTACCTTTCGGACTGAAGTCAGCCCCACGGACTTTTTCAAAGTGCATGGCAGTGGTGGCAGCTTTTCTCCGCAGACACAAAATATTTGTTTACCCGTATCTGGACGACTGGCTTCTGAAGAGTGCAACTCCTTCCCTGCTTCAGTCTCATCTCTCCTACAGTCTCCAGTTAATGAACAAGTTGGGTCTACGAGTCAATTTCAAAAATCGATTCTCAATCCGACCCAGAACATTCACTACCTAGGGTCGTCGCTGGACACCGCGGAAGCAAGCGTGTGTCCTTCGGCGGAGAGGTTTTCATCAATCAGGATCAAATGCAGAGAACTCCTGCGGATTCGCCACCCAACAGTCCGACAAGTGTCCTCTCTCCTGGGTTCGATGGCTTCCTGCATCTTCATAGTTCCCAATGCCAGATTGCACATGCGTCCCCTGCAGCAAGCTCTGGAGGACCAGTGGGTGCAAGCTTCGGGCAGCTGGGAGGATCGGATCACTCTGCCCCAGTCTGCCAGGGACTCCATTGTGTGGTGGACAAGGCGATCACATCTAATGAAAGGTGTTCCCTTCCATCAAGAGACTCCGACTCAAACTATAGTGACAGACGCCTCCCTGCAAGGTTGGGGCTCTCATATGAATCACCTTCAAGTGCAAGGGCTATGGTCGGACAAAGAAAAGGGATACCATATCAATTTTCTGGAGTTGAGGGCTGTCCAACTAGCCCTAAAATCCTTCTTTCCTTCTCTTCAGTCCAACTCCCTCTTGATTCAGACAGACAACACCACGACGATGTTTTATCTGAACAAGCAGGGAGGCACCAGGTCCAGAATTCTGTCTCAGGAGGCACAAGCCATTTGGAAGTGGCTTCTGGCACGGCATCTCACCATCACGGCTGTCCATGTGCCGGGCGTCCTAAATGTACAGGCGGACTTCCTAAGCAGAGAGTTCGTAGAAGCGCACGACTGGGTGCTAAACACCGAAGTGGCTCAGGATATCTTTCAAAGATGGGGTGTGCCGGACATAGACTTGTTCGCAGATGCAACAAACGCCAAATGCCCCGTCTACGCGTCCAGGTATCACCAACCAGGTTCAAGCGGGAATGCTCTGTTGATAAAATGGTCTCAGAGCTTACTCTACGCTTTTCCTCCACTGCCTCTCATTCCAGCAGTGATCACGAAGTTCTACAAGTCCAACACCAGGATGATTCTGATCGCTCCGGAGTGGCCACGCCAGTGGTGGTATCCGGATCTTCTACAACTTTCCGAAGTTCCGCAACAGAGATTGCCTTGTCGTCCGGACCTACTATCCAAGAGCCAGGGGAGAGTGTTTCACCCCAACCTTCCTTCCCTCAGGCTGACAGCATGGCTCCTGAAGTCTTGCAGTATGGTCACTTAGACTTGCCAGCGGACTGTATGAACATACTTAAGGAAGCTAAAAGACCTTCTACCAGGGTTTCCTACGCTTTCAAGTGGAAACGTTTTTACTTATGGTGTTTGAATAATGGTCATGACCCAGTTAGAGGGCAGGAACAGGTCATTTTGCCGTATCTCTTACACCTGGCTAAGTCGGGCCTGCAGTTTACATCTATCAAGGTACACTTAGCAGCAATAACGGCATATAGAAAATCACCTTCACAGGTTTCTTTTTCAAAATGCCAGTGGTGAAAGATTTTCTTGAAGGGTTAAAAAGGTATACCCACCAGTACGAGCCCCTTCTCCTCCTTGGGAGCTCAATGTGGTCCTTACCAAACTGATGGGCGCACCTTTTGAACCAATACACAAGTCCTCTTTGCAGCACTTGTCTTGGAAAGTGGCTTTTTTGGTTGCTATCACGTCGGCTCGTAGAGTCAGCGAGATACAAGCATTATGTTGTAAGGAACCCTACACTGTTTTTCACTCAAATAGGGTAGTTCTCAGAACTCATCCAAGTTTTCTGCCAAAAGTGGTTTCAGATTTCCACATTAATCAGGTTATCACTTTGCCTACCTTCTTCTCTAATCCTTCTACACCTCCTGAAAGGGCCTTACACTCGTTAGACCTTAAGAGGGTGTTGAAGTTTTATCTGGATAAGACCAAGGTAATAAGAAAGACGGACCGCTTGTTTGTCAACTACGGCCCCATTAATACAGGATTGGCATCCTCTAAAAGGTCTATTTCAAGATGGATAGTCTCCTGCATATCTCTAGCCTATCAATTAGCTAATAAGTCTCTTCAGGGAAGGCCTAAAGCGCATTCAACCAGAGGAAAGGCCTCTACTACGGCCCTCCTCAGGAACGTCCCTATAGCAGAAATCTGCAAAGCAGCTACATGGCGGTCTGTTCATACTTTCTCTCGCCATTACTGTTTAGATTCAGATGCTCAGGAGGATGCCCAAGTGGGACAAGCCTCACTGAGGAATTTATTTGCTTAATGTCATGTTAAGATGATCTGTTTTTTAATACTATTTGCTCGTCCGCGAGGTAGTGGGTATGGGCTTGCTACTCTATTCAGTGCTTATGACTATTGATGAGTATCCCCTGGAAGAGAAGGATTAGTTACTTACCTGTAATCCTAGTTCTCTTCCAGGGGTATACTCATCAAAGTCATAAGCAACCCTCCCGCCTCCCCGGACGAGCATTTTTAGTAATTGTTAAAAGTTAGTACACCGTGCAAAAAGAACTGACCTAACTGTCACCTGTGGTGCATGATGGGAGCAGAGGGTCTCCTGGAGGCCTTAAAGGCAAAGTGTCCAAGTTCTTGGAAGCCTTAAAGGCAAGGTGCCAGTGTTTTACTGTACGGTGATATTCAGCTATGCAGCCTATGGGCCAACTGCCTGCTATTACATGTTTTCTTTTCTGAAAATAAAGGTTTTTTCTTGCATAACACTATTACAGTGTATGTTCTCTATTACAGAGTGTATATAGGAGATTGTCTGTACAGGGAAAACCTTTGTAATTTTGGCATTTTGCCTTATTGGAATTTGTTAGGCTGCATATTTATGTATTTATATACATGTATATATGTATGTCGCGGAAGTGCTATGCACTTGTGATCCCCCAACATACTCATATATATATGTATATTTCTATATGCTCCGGGATCCCGCAGATGGGCGGGGATAATTCAGTGCTTATGACTTTGATGAGTATACCCCTGGAAGAGAACTAGGATTACAGGTAAGTAACTAATCCTTAGGACACTTCCATATGATCACCTAACAAAATGTCATCCCTTTGCTGTAACAAGGCAACTTCATGGCCAGCCCTCGAGCTGAAGGATGCCTACTTCCACATAACCATCCATCGTGCTCACCTTTGCTACGTGCAGTCCATGGTAAATGGTCAGCCCTTGGGGACACTACAGTTCCCAGGGTGTTTACAAAATGCCTTGCCATAGTAGCCTCTCATCTCGGGAGGAGCGGCATCCACGTGTTGCCTTAGTTAGATGAGTGGCTGATCAAGATTGCAAACAGACAACAGTTTTTCTCCAGCACGCAAACAACCATAGACCTCATACATGATCAAAGGTTCACGATCAATACAGTCAAGTCTTCCTGCAACTCCTCCAGCTCCAGCCCTCTCTGGGCACATTTCCCAACACAGTCACTGGGAAAGCTTACTCCAGCCAAGCATGGGTCCAACCTCTATAACCGTTACTGCCTCTTTTTCACCCAGCTCACTAATTAACGGTCACAACTGTGCTGTGCCTCCTCTGCGTGATGACTTCTTGTATCGCCATATTTCCTCATGCAAGGTAACACATGCATCCACTCCAAGGGTGCCTAGTGCGCACAATGGTCACAGGCGGAGGGTCATTGGGAGGATCCAGTGTTGATTTGAGCCAGCACCCATCACTCTCTGCAGTGATGGAACAGCAACAATCTGTTGTTGGGCCAGACCTTTCCAGACCCAGTTCCACAGGTGACCAACACTATGGATTCTTCCCTCATGGAGTTGCGGGGCATCTCCACCATATGACGGTTCAGGGCGTGTGGGCATCTCATCAACAGGATTTCCACATCAGTTTCTTGGAGCTGCTGGCCATGGCCAATCCGTTTGTTCACAAGGCCTTCTTTCACCAGATTCATCACCAGGTAGTCAAAACAGACATGGCAGCCATGTATTACCTTCAGAAACTCTAAGGCATGCAGTCTCAGCAGCGTTGGGCACTTCACCATAAGATATACCAGCTAGCAGACTACCTACCCGGAGTGCACAACGACTTTGCAAACCTGCTAAGCAGTATGTGGCAGCAAGTCTACGAGTGGAAACTCCACCCTTAAGCCCACCTCCTGTACTTACACCGTTGGGGGTTTCCCGGCATAGACATCTTCGCAGCTGCCCAAATCGCCATATGCCAAAGTTTTGCCTCCAGGTTTCCATAGCCACAGACCATGGGCAACGCACTATGAATGAACTGGTCAGGGATATTTGCCTTCCCTTTTCCGCCTCTCCCACTGCTTCCATACATGGCTCGGATATTTAGAAAACATCCCTCTCCCTCTTCCTCGTGGCTCCCACATGGGCCAAGCAACCTCTAGACTTGTCTCTAGTTCCCCACAAGAAAGAGACCAACTGGTCAGATCTTCTCGTGCATAACCAAGGTGCCATCAGGCATCTGAACCCAAGGCATCTCAGTCTTGTAATTTGCCTCCTGATACGTAGTACTTTTAACTGCATGTATATGTGTTTGTGTGAGAAAGTGCCATCTTTCTTACATGGTATGCCCCCACTTTTTGCTGAATGGCTGATGTACTTTGACTGAGTGTGCCCTGGGCTCCTGCCAACCAGGTACCCAGGGCCTGTGTTCCTTCCCTAAAATTGCATTGATACCTACACCCAATTGACATCCCTGGCCACAGGTCAGCCCCTGGTAAATGGTACCATGGGTACCCAGGGCACTGTGACCAGGGAAGGCCCCTAAGGGCTGCAGCACTTGTTGTGCCACCCTTAGGGACCCTGCACCTTTACACACACACACTGCCTTTGCAGGCTGCGTGTCTTGGTGCAGAACAAAAGTGAAGAGTCGACATGGCTCACATCCCTGTGTGCCATGCCTACAAGCCACTGCCCTTGCCTAGGTCAGCCACCCCTCTAGCTGGGTGCACTATGCCAGTGGTGAGGGCATAGAGGCATGAGCCCTGTGCCCCTACAGTGCCCAAGTCCATTCTTGGGCATTGTAAGTGCAGTGCTGCCATTAAGAGTATATGGTGCTGGGAGTCTGTCATTACGAACTCCACAGCACCATAATGGCCCCACTGAAGACTAAGAAGTTTGGTATCAAACTTCTCAGCACATTAAACCCCCACTGATGCCAGTGTGGGATTTAATGTAAACGCACTCAGAGGGCATCTTAGAGATGCCCCCTGAAACCAACCCGACCTCCAGTGTCCGGACTGAGTGGCTGCCCAGGCTGCCACCACCAGACATGTTTCTGGACCCCTGGGTCGAGAGCCTCTGCTCTCAGGGGCCTGAAACAATGCACATCCCGGGACGAGGTGCCAAAGCCTCCTCCCCAGGATGGGCAGGGGGAGCTTCAAGGCCTGCCGCCTTTGGAGTTTCCCCAGACCATTTGCTGCTTCCAGCAAACTGGTCCCCACTGGTTCTACCCCCACTCCTGGCGGGAGAACCGGCGGGAAAACCAGAAGCAGGAAATGGGTTGTGCCCACCTCTGCCAACTCCACCCCTAAGGTGGGGGAGGCGAGGTGAAGCACAAACTCGAGTCCCCGCCATCTTGAGGATGGGGGACCTGGCCAACCAGGGACAGGCTCCTGCCCCCCTCCCACTGGAGAGGAACAGAATAGGGGGTGTACCCACCCCAGGAAGGGACCCATTGGTCCCTGCCCTTACCTACCTGTAACCACCCCTAAATTTAGTATTTAGGGGCTCCCTGAACCTTCCTTCCGGAGTTCCCAAATCCGAAAACAAGAAGAGAAGACGAAGCAAGAAGACCAGCCGTGCAGCTGCTAACAAGGAGGCGACAACAACTGACTTGGCCCCAGCCCTACCGGCCTGTCGACCTCTGAACCTGCTCCTGCGGAATCCCGGCCTCAGCAACCTCACAAACCCCGGAGGACCTGACTTCTGTGCTACAGCCTTCGACCCAGGGACTCCCACGAGCAGTGGTACTGCTCAAAAGAAAACCTACCAAAGACCCGGCCCTGGCACGGAGCCGCGAAACCTGCACACTCTGCACCCGCCGAGTCCAGCCTGTGCCTGAGTGACCAAAGACCTCGAGGACGTCCCCCGGCGATTCTGACCTGGAATCCAGTGGCCAAGGACCCTCCTCGACGACCCAGACGACGCCTGCAGCCTCAGGACAAGGGACCCCTCCAACCGCGACCAGCAGGGGTAAGATTTCCCGACCTCAAAAGACACCCCTGCACCCGGCGCCCAACGGCCCCCTGTGCCCAACTCCTGGGTGTCTACCTATCCTCCAAGACCCCAACTTACCTCCTGAAGTGTTGGTCGTCCCTGAAGAATCACCGTCCCCGAGCCTGCAGCCTTTCTTCACCTTTCACGACCTCTATTGTTTAACATTGAGCGCCCGACGGCTCAAAAGCACCCTGCACCCAGCCGCCCGAGTGCCCCTGGAAGTGCAGCCTCTATCCTAACCTACTTCCCTACTTGCCCTGAGCAAGTGACCAGGAGCCCAGCTCCCACAGTCGCGTGGCCTGCTTGCCAGCAGCCACCAACCCGGAGCCCCCCGCCTGCCATAGGATAACATTGGGCCTTCTCACTCTGCACCCGGCCGCCCCTGTGCCGCTGAGGGTGTAAAAACTGTACTTACCTGATCCTGGGGACCCCTGAGTCTTACCCAGAACCTTAACCCTGCCAGTCAAGTACTTACCCGAAATCCGATAACTCACTTTTCTTCCATAGGGTTCCATTGACTGGTTTTCTGCGAAATTTCTTCTAAGTGTGGAGTTCTGAAACTTTAGAATATTCACCAAAAATCAACCGAGTCACGAAAATACTCACCTAGTATTAGGAGGGGCCTCAGTGCTGGACCCGAGTGCCCAACACTGGCCCTAAAAGTAATCGCAACGTTACTTACCGTTAACTCACTTTTCTTTCATAGGGATCCATTGACTGGTTTTCTGTGAAATTTCTTCTAAGTGTCGATTTCTGTATTTTACAAATATTCTTTAAAAATCGAACAAACTACAAAAACGTAATTACTTACCTGTTTTAAGTAAATGTCCCAGTGCTGAACCTAGGAGTCCAGCACTGGATTACAAAAATAACGTAAACATACTTTGCTTGCACACTGTATTTCCTTTCATAGGATAACATTGGTAATTTTACCCAGAAAAGTTTCTAAGTGTCAGCTTTTGAAATATAGTAATATTCTTCAAAAATCACTACAATAACCAAAACGCTTTTTCTTACCTGTTTACAGGAAGTGTCCCAGGACTGAATCCAGGATCCAGTCCTGTGGTTAGAAAAAGTGCTCTGCAAAGTAATCAATTGTAATTAAGTATAATTTTCCATTGAGCTCAATGTTGCATTGAATTTGACCCTGTGTTGCCTCTTGCACCAACTGTGATAACCACTATCAAAAAGTCTATTGCCTATCTGTAAGGTGAATAACCAAAGCATCTCATACTGAGAAAGTATATTTTGATCCTATTGTTGGTTCTAAAATAAAACAAGCATATATTTTTTATATACAAACCATTGGCCTAGAGTTCAGTTCTTGAGTGTGTGGCTTCATTTGCTGACTGAGTGTGTACAACAAATGCTTTACACTGTCCTCTGATACTGCCTTACTGCTCGACCAAGCTACCACTTTGGAGAGTAAGGTTATATCTAACTTTAGCCTCTGTCAACCCTCTGGGGACTGTGGACTCTGTACACCCTGAACCTTACTTGGGTACAGTATATACAGAGCCACTTTCCTACATTGGTGGATCAGCGGTGGGATACAAACTTGCATTTGTTGGACTACTTGGTTACCATCTGATCACACGACAGAACTCTTAAATTGCATTTAGAATTCTGATTTTTTTAAGTGGCATTTTTTTACCAAATTACTAAAAGTCTTGTTAGGGCCTTGCTTAAGTCCCTGTAGCATCTTAGAAAATAAAAAGTCACTATAGCCAAGGTTAGAGGGGTTAGAATTTTTTTTAAAAATGTCTCAAGACAAGAACCCAGCTACTAGTGAAGATAATAATGACATACAGGAACTGGTTGAGGAGCTCGACCTCACCCCTTATCTTCATTTGTCTTTCAAAGAGATAAGGTCCTTATGCAAACTTAAAGATATACCAATGGGCCAGCATCCAACCAAACAAGGGCTCCAGGAGCTCCTGGCTGAGTATGCTAAAGCCCACCCCTCTGAGCATGGTGATGACCCAACAGAGGAGGAAAGGAATGAGGAGGATGGGGATGGTAACCCACCTCCATCACTTCCTAGGGAAGATAGGGTCCCTGCACCCTTAACTCCAAGAATAGACCTCTGGGGACCTAGGGGCCACCTAGGTGGTCCTGGTCCCAGAGAGGACACTGAGGATACCCTCAGTGAGGAGGACAACTTGTTAGCCAGGTTGGCCAAGCGACTGGACCTAGAGACCAGACTCCTGGCTCTAGAGAAGGAAAGACAGGAGATGGGTTTAGCACCCATCAATGGTGGCAACAATACTAAAAATAAGGATAGGGAGGAAACTTCTGAACCTAAAATCCCCAAAGGGATTGTCCCTAAGTTTGAGGAAGGTGATGACATCACCAAATGGTTCACAGCCTTTGAGAGGGCTTGTGAAATAAGAAGAGTAAAGAAACCTCTGTGGGGGCACTCCTGTGGGAACTGTTCTCTGGTAACTGCAGAGACAGGCTTCTGACCCTCTCTGGGCCAGATGCAGGGTCCTATGACCTCATGAAGAGTACTCTGATTGAGGGATTTGGGCTCACTACTGAGGAGTATAGAATTAGATTCAGGGGGCTCACAAAACCCAGACCCAGTCCTGGATTGACTTCGTGGACTACTCAGTAAAGACACTGGATGGCTGGTTAGCTGGACATAATGTGCATGATTTTTCTGGACTTTACAATTTGTTTATGAAGGAACACATACTAAGTAATTGCACAAATGAAAAGTTGCATCAGCATTTGGTAGACCTAGGTCTAATTTCTCCCCAAGAATTGGGAAAGAAGGCAGACCACTGGGTCAAGACTAGGGTGACAAGGACAACCACTGGGGGTGACCAAAAGAAGGTGGTCACCAAACCCCCAGGGGAAAGGTGGTGAGAATCCCCAAGATAAAAAGTCTGAGTCTTCCAAAGGGCCCCAAAAACCTGTTCAGGGGGTGGGTCCCAAACTACTCCCTATGTGCCTCAACCCTATAGGGGAAGAACTTTGATCCCTTGAAGGCCTGGTGTAATAACTGTAAGAAGTCAGGACACCTCACTGTAGACAAAACTTGCCCCCACAACAAAGCCCCTAAGGCACCCAGTACAGCTACTCCTGGGGCAGCAAGTTTACAGATGGGATCAGAAGTGTACCCTGAGCAAATCTGGGAACCCACTGAGGCAAGTCTGGTCTCCCTAGGGGAAGTGGAATTTGCCACTGTAGCTGTGTGGCCACCCAACTTAAAGAAGTATTTGCAATACCCCTGGGTGAATGGAACTAGAGTAGAGGCTCTGAGGGATACAGGTGCCAGTGTCACTATGGTGAGGGACACACTGGTTTCCCCTGAGCAATACTTGATTGGGAAAACTTACCCAGTCACCAATGCTGACAGTGTCACCACTAGTCATCCCATGGCCCTGGTGACATTAGGCTGGGGGGTTACTGGCCTGAAGCAGGTAGTGGTCTCTCCGAGTTACCAGCTGCATGTCTGCTAGGAAATGATCTGGAAACCTCAGCCTGGGCAGAGGTGGAGCTAAAGGCCCATGCAGCCATGCTGGGCATCCCTGAATTGGTGTGTGTAAAAACAAGAGCACAGAGCAAAAGGCAGGGTGAAGAATTAGTGTTGGAGCCTGGAATGATGGCCCAGCCTACCAAGAGAAAAGGAAAGAAGACTGGCGGACCAGCTTCTACACAGTCACAAGAGCAGGACCCCTCTCCTCAGGGAGAGAACCTGGAAGCCCCAGAGGGAACTGAGCCCCTAGAGCTTGACCCTTACCAGGTTGAACTCTTGGGCCCAGGGGGACCCTCTAGGGAAGAGCTGTGCCAGGGACAGCAAGACTGTCCCACTCTTGAAAGCCTGAGGCAGCAAGCTGTTTCAGAAGCCAAGGGAGATGTCAGTGGTACCCACAGAGTCTATTGGGAAGAGGGATTACTGTACACTGAGGCAAAGACCCCAACCCTGGAACCACCAGGAGAGTGGTAGTGCCCCAGAAGTACAGGGAGTTCCTCCTAACTTTGGCTCATGACATCCCCTAGCTGGACATCTGGGCCAAACCAAAACTTGGGAAAGGCTAGTTAGCCACTTTTACTGGCCCCAGATGCACCAAAAGGTGAAGGAGTTTGTCAGCTCCTGTGTTACCTGTCAAGCCAGTGGCAAGACAGGTGGCCATCCAAAGGCCCCCTGATACCACTACCTGTGGTGGGGGTTCCCTTTGAAAGGGTAGGTGTGGACATAGTGGGTCCACTGGAACCTCCCACAGCCTCAGGGAACAAATTCATACTGGTGGTAGTGGATCATGCCACTAGGTATCCTGAGGCTATTCCCCTTAGGACTACTACAGCTCCTGCAGTAGCCAAAGCCCTCATTGGTGTCTTCACCAGGGTAGGGTTTCCTAAGGAGGTGGTTTCAGACAGAGGTTCCAACTTCATGTCTGCTTACCTGACCCACATGTGGAAGGAGTGTGGGGTGCAGTACAAGTTTACTACACCCTACCATCCACAAACCAATGGCCTTGTTGAGAGGTTCAACAAGACATTGAAAGGCATGATCATGGGGCTCCCTGAAAAACTCAAAAGGAGATGGGATGTCCTACTACCATGCCTGCTTTTCGCTTACAGAGAAGTGCCACAGAAGGGGGTAGGTTTCTCACCCTTTGAACTTCTGTTTGGCCATCCTGTGAGGGGACCACTCTGTCTTGTAAAGGAGGGCTGGGAGAGACCTCTCCAAGAACCCAAACAAGATATAGTGGACTATGTGCTTGGCCTAAGGTCCAGAATGGCTGAGTACATGGAAAAGGCATCCAAGAACCTTGAGGCCAGCCAGGAGCTTCAGAAGCACTGGTATGACCAAAAAGCTGCACTGGTTGAATTCCAACCTGGGCAACAGGTATGGGTTTTGGAGCCAGTGGCACCAAGGGCCCTCCAGGACAGATGGAGTGGCCCTTACCCTATCCTAGAGAAAAAGAGTGAGGTCACCTACCTGGTTGACCTGGGCACCAGCAGGACACCCAAAAGGGTTATCCATGTGAACCGCCTAAAACTCTACAATGACAGGGCTGACATCACCATGCTGATGGTGACAGATGAGGAACAGGAAGCTGAGAGTGAACCTCTCCCTGATCTCCTCTCCCACAGCCCAAAAGATGGGTCAGTAGATGGAGTTGTCTTTTCAGACACCCTCACTGCCCAACAGCAGACTGACTGCAAGCAAGTCTTGCAGCAGTATGCTGGGCTCTTTCCTTGACCCCTGGTCTGACAAACTGGTGTACCCATGATGTGGACACTGGTGACAGTGCACCTGTCAAAAACAAGATCTATCGTCAGTCAGACCAAGTTAAGGAAAGCATCAGAGCTGAAGTCAGCAAGATGCTGGAGCTAGGGGTTATTGAGCCCTCTGAGAGCCCCTGGGCTAGCCCAGTGGTTCTGGTCCCCAAACCTCATCAAAAGGGTGAAAAGAGAGAGATGAGGTTTTGTGTGGACTATAGGGGTCTCAACTCTGTCACCAAGACAGATGCACACCCTATCCCAAGAGCTGATGAACTGATAGACAGATTGGGTGCAGCCAAATACCTGAGTACCTTTGACTTAACTGCAGGGTACTGGCAGATTGGCATGGCCCCAGGAGCCAAACAGAAAACAGCATTCTCCACACCTGATGGGCATTTTCAGTTCACTGTTATGCCCTTTGGTTTAAAGAATGCCCCTGCCACCTTCCAGAGGTTGGTGAATCAAGTCCTTGCTGGGTTGGAGTCCTTTAGTGCAGCTTATCTTGATGATATTGCTGTCTTCAGTTCCACCTGGCAGGATCACCTGGTCCACCTTGGGAAGGTTTTAAAGGCCCTGCAAACTGCAGGCCTAACTATCAAGGCATCCAAATGCCAGATAGGGCAGGGCACTGTGGTGTACTTGGGCCACCTGGTTGGTGGAGGCCAGGTACAACCCTTACAGCCCAAGATCCAGGCTATCCTGGACTGGGTAGCTCCAACAACTCAGACCCAAGTCAGGGCATTCCTTGGCTTGACTGGGTACTACAGGAGGTTTGTGAAGGGATATGGGTCCATTGTGACTCCCCTCACAGAACTCACCTCCAAGAAGATGCCAAAGAAAGTAAACTGGACAGTCTGTTGCCAAAAGGCTTTTGACACTCTGAAAGAAGCAATGTGCTCAGCACCAATTCTAAAAGCACCAGATTATGCCAAGCAGTTCATTGTGCAGACTGATGCCTCTGAGCTAGGGATAGGAGCGGTCCTATCCCAGACCAATGATGAAGGCCAAGACCAACCTGTTGCTTTTATAAGCAGAAGGCTTCTCCCCAGGGAGCAGCGTTGGAGTGCCATTGAGAGGGAGGCCTTTGCTGTGGTCTGGTCCCTGAAGAAGCTGAGGCCCTACCTGTTTGGAACTCACTTCCTAGTTCAAACTGACCACAGACCTCTCAGGTGGCTAATGCAAATGAAAGGAGAAAACCCAAAACTGTTGAGGTGGTCCATCTCCCTACAGGGAATGGACTTTGAAGTGGAACACAGACCTGGCACTGCCCATGCCAATGCAGATGGCCTTTCCAGGTTCTTCCACTTAGACAATGAAGACTCCATAGGGCAAGGTTAGTCTCATCATCTTTCGTTTGGGGGAGTTGTGTGAGAAAGTGCCATCTTTCTTACATGGTATGCCCCCACTTTTTGCTGAATGGCTGATGTACTTTGACTGAGTGTGCCCTGGGCTCCTGCCAACCAGGTACCCAGGGCCTGTGTTCCTTCCCTAAAATTGCATTGATACCTACACCCAATTGACATCCCTGGCCACAGGTCAGCCCCTGGTAAATGGTACCATGGGTACCCAGGGCACTGTGACCAGGGAAGGCCCCTAAGGGCTGCAGCACTTGTTGTGCCACCCTTAGGGACCCTGCACCTTTACACACACACACTGCCTTTGCAGGCTGCGTGTCTTGGTGCAGAACAAAAGTGAAGAGTCGACATGGCTCACATCCCTGTGTGCCATGCCTACAAGCCACTGCCCTGGCCTAGGTCAGCCACCCCTCTAGCTGGGTGCACTATGCCAGTGGTGAGGGCATAGAGGCATGAGCCCTGTGCCCCTACAGTGCCCAAGTCCATTCTTGGGCATTGTAAGTGCAGTGCTGCCATTAAGAGTATATGGTGCTGGGAGTCTGTCATTACGAACTCCACAGCACCATAATGGCCCCACTGAAGACTAAGAAGTTTGGTATCAAACTTCTCAGCACATTAAACCCCCACTGATGCCAGTGTGGGATTTAATGTAAAACGCACTCCAGAGGGCATCTTAGAGATGCCCCCTGAAACCAACCCGACCTCCAGTGTCCGGACTGAGTGGCTGCCCAGGCTGCCACCACCAGACATGTTTCTGGACCCCTGGGTCGAGAGCCTCTGCTCTCAGGGGCCTGAAACAATGCACATCCCGGGACGAGGTGCCAAAGCCTCCTCCCCAGGATGGGCAGGGGAGCTTCAAAGGCCTGCCGCCTTTGGAGTTTCCCCAGACCATTTGCTGCTTCCAGCAAACTGGTCCCCACTGGTTCTACCCCCACTCCTGGCGGGAGAACCGGCGGGAAAACCAGAAGCAGGAAATGGGTTGTGCCCACCTCTGCCAACTCCACCCCTAAGGTGGGGGAGGCGAGGTGAAGCACAAACTCGAGTCCCCGCCATCTTGAGGATGGGGGACCTGGCCAACCAGGGACAGGCTCCTGCCCCCTCCCACTGGAGAGGAACAGAATAGGGGGTGTACCCACCCCAGGGAAGGGACCCATTGGTCCCTGCCCTTACCTACCTGTAACCACCCCTAAATTTAGTATTTAGGGGCTCCTGAACCTTCCTTCCGGAGTTCCCAAATCCGAAAACAAGAAGAGAAGACGAAGCAAGAAGACCAGCCGTGCAGCTGCTAACAAGGAGGCGACAACAACTGACTTGGCCCCAGCCCTACCGGCCTGTCGACCTCTGAACCTGCTCCTGCGGAATCCCGGCCTCAGCAACCTCACAAACCCCGGAGGACCTGACTTCTGTGCTACAGCCTTCGACCCAGGGACTCCCACGAGCAGTGGTACTGCTCAAAAGAAAACCTACCAAAGACCCGGCCCTGGCACGGAGCCGCGAAACCTGCACACTCTGCACCCGCCGAGTCCAGCCTGTGCCTGAGTGACCAAAGACCTCGAGGACGTCCCCCGGCGATTCTGACCTGGAATCCAGTGGCCAAGGACCCTCCTCGGCGACCCAGACGACGCCTGCAGCCTCAGGACAAGGGACCCCTCCAACCGCGACCAGCAGGGGGTAAGATTTCCCGACCTCAAAGACACCCCTGCACCCGGCGCCCCACGGCCCCTGTGCCCAACTCCTGGGTGTCTACCTATCCTCCAAGACCCCAACTTACCTCCTGAAGTGTTGGTCGTCCCTGAAGAATCACCGTCCCCGAGCCTGCAGCCTTTCTTCACCTTTCACGACCTCTATTGTTTAACATTGAGCGCCCGACGGCTCAAAAGCACCCTGCACCCAGCCGCCCGAGTGCCCCTGGAAGTGCAGCCTCTATCCTAACCTACTTCCCTACTTGCCCTGAGCAAGTGACCAGGAGCCCAGCTCCCACAGTCGCGTGGCCTGCTTGCCAGCAGCCACCAACCCGGGGCCCCCCGCCTGCCATAGGATAACATTGGGCCTTCTCACTCTGCACCCGGCCGCCCCTGTGCCGTTGAGGGTGTAAAAACTGTACTTACCTGATCCTGGGGGACCCTGAGTCTTACCCAGAACCTTAACCCTGCCAGTCAAGTACTTACCCGAAATCCGATAACTCACTTTTCTTCCATAGGGTTCCATTGACTGGTTTTCTGCGAAATTTCTTCTAAGTGTGGAGTTCTGAAACTTTAGAATATTCACCAAAAATCAACCGAGTCACGAAAACGAAAATACTCACCTAGTATTAGGAGGGGCCTCAGTGCTGGACCCGAGTGCCCAACACTGGCCCTAAAAAGTAATCGCAACGTTACTTACCGTTAACTCACTTTTCTTTCATAGGGATCCATTGACTGGTTTTCTGTGAAATTTCTTCTAAGTGTCGATTTCTGTATTTTACAAATATTCTTTAAAAATCGAACAAACTACAAAAACGTAATTACTTACCTGTTTTAAGTAAATGTCCCAGTGCTGAACCTAGGAGTCCAGCACTGGATTACAAAAGTAACGTAAACATACTTTGCTTGCACACTGTATTTCCTTTCATAGGATAACATTGGTAATTTTACCCAGAAAAGTTTCTAAGTGTCAGCTTTTGAAATATAGTAATATTCTTCAAAAATCACTACAATAACCAAAACGCTTTTTCTTACCTGTTTACAGGAAGTGTCCCAGGACTGAATCCAGGATCCAGTCCTGTGGTTAGAAAAGTGCTCTGCAAAGTAATCAATTGTAATTAAGTATAATTTTCCATTGAGCTCAATGTTGCATTGAATTTGACCCTGTGTTGCCTCTTGCACCAACTGTGATAACCACTATCAAAAAAGTCTATTGCCTATCTGTAAGGTGAATAACCAAAGCATCTCATACTGAGAAAGTATATTTTGATCCTATTGTTGGTTCTAAAATAAAACAAGCATATATTTTTTATATACAAACCATTGGCCTAGAGTTCAGTTCTTGAGTGTGTGGCTTCATTTGCTGACTGAGTGTGTACAACAAATGCTTTACACTGTCCTCTGATACTGCCTTACTGCTCGACCAAGCTACCACTTTGGAGAGTAAGGTTATATCTAACTTTAGCCTCTGTCAACCCTCTGGGGACTGTGGACTCTGTACACCCTGAACCTTACTTGGGTACAGTATATACAGAGCCACTTTCCTACAGTTTGTGTGTGTGTGTGTGTATATATATGTTCGAGGCATGTGAGCTGTAGATCACATGCTTTGCATACTCCTGCCATCTAGTGTTGGGTCCGGATGTTTGCAAGTTGTTTTTCTTCAAAGAAGTCTTTCCAGTCACGAGGTAAAGTGACTCCTCCTTTCGGTGATGGTGCGCATGGGCATCGACTCCATTGTTAAAACGTTTTTTTTTTGCCATCGGGTTCGGTCGTGTATTGCTGCGCTCCGCTTCGGAATCGCTCCTCGGGTTCCCCTCGGTGCGCAATCCACTCTACACTCGACGGTATTGTTTTCAAACGAGTTTCCCTTTCTCCGCGGTTCGACTCGATCATCAAAAAATCTCCATTTCGATCGGAAGATTTGCCGGCAACCTTCCGGCCTATCCACGTCGGTCCGGCTCCTTGTCGATGGAACGGACTCGGCTCAAATTCTGCCCCCTGTGCCACGCGAAATATCCGCGTACGGACTTGCATCAGGTGTGTAACTTGTGCTTGTCTCCTGAGCACAAAGAACAAGGCTGTGACGCGTGCTGATCCTTCAGATCGAAGAAAACCCTCTGTGATCACCGGGCTCGACGTCGAGAGATGCTGCGGCAGCAGTTAGACGACACACTGGATCTCTTCGGCAAAGACTCCGAGCAAGAGGAGGTCTCAGCGGCTGAAGAAGAACAAGCCTCAGCTGCGTCTGACTCGGAATCAGAGTTGCAGATTGTCCTCGAGGACGACGATGTGACGCAGGGACAAGGGGATGCGAGTACAGAAGACCCCTCCTCCCCACCCACCGTCCCTAAAATATCTAAGGCTTCGCGCCACCTCTGCCTCCAGGCCTAGGTCGGCACCGAGAAGAGGTTTCTGACGCTCCGGCTCGGCGCCGAAACACACTGATGAGCCTTTTGGCTCGGGATCGAGTCGGCCAAAACCCACTTCCGAGCCGAAACCTCCGGGTTCTAAGCATAAAATCGGTTCAGAGCCGAAACAGTCGATACCGAAACCGAAGAAACATTCCTCAGAACAGAAATCTTCAGCGCCCAAAAGACATTCCAGCTCCGCTCCGAAACCTTCGGTGCCGAAAACTAAAGAGATGCCCGTAAAGCAGCCGGATCCAAACATAGATGCTGTACCACCTAAGTCGGATCCAAAACAGAAAAAACTCTATATTCCTCCTAAAACAGGGCATATTCACGCTAAACCACCATCCAAGCATAAGCTTCCTGATGACGACATCCCTTATAAAATTCCATTGAAGAAGAAAAATGTGGGTACTAGTCCTTTCCATACACTACCATCTCCTCCTCTTCCTCCCTCTCCACCACAGCTTGATCCTTTATATATTACACCTCGTCAGTCTCCTCTATCTCACACTGATGCAGGTTACACTGATGATGATGTACAGTTACCAGTAGATCCTTGGACGGATTATACAATTGATCCTCCACAGGATACAGACCCAGATCTTTACTCTGCCAGGCCATCTCCACCTGATGATAATTTGTTATATCAAGAGTTCATTGCTAGAGCCGCACAATACCATGGGGTGGAGCTCAAAGAATCCTTATAGGAAGACTTTCTCTTTGACACTCTAGGAACAAATGAATCCAGTCAGACACTGCCTATGCTCAAGGGTATGTTGAGGCACACAGAAGACATTTTTAAAGATCCTGCATGTGCTAGAATCCTCACTCCTAGAGTAGATAAAAAAATACAAATCTTCCCCTACAGATCCTATTTTCATTAAAGGTCAGTTACCACTTGACTCGTTAGTAGTATCTAATGCTCGAAAGCGAGCTAATTCTCAAGCATCTGGGGATGCTCCTCCCCCAGATAGTCAAAGCTTATTGATGCTTCTGGCAAACATATACCTACGCAAGCAGCTAATCATTGGCGTATTGCTAATACCCAAGGCCTCCTAGCAAGATACGATAGGCCACGCTGGGATGAAATGGAGCAATTACTACAGTTTCTCCCAGATGAGCATAGGGCAAAATCTCGGGTTTTAGTTCAAGAAGGTAAACTAATTTCCAACACTTCTATTAGATGCGCTCTAGATGCAGCCGACACTGCAGCTAGAGAAGTGAATACTAGCATCATACTCCGAAGTCATGCCTGGTTACGGATTTCAGGGTTCAAACCTGAAGTCCAACAATCCATTCTCACGATACCTTTTGACAAGAAACATCTTTTTGGCCCTGAAGTTGATCAAGCGCTCGAAGAAATGAAAAAAGACACCGATGTAGCTAAATTGATGGGAGCGCTACAATCTTCCTCAAATAGAGGTTCTTTTCGACGCTCCTTTTACAGGGGAGGGTCCAAGTGCACAGGGACAGACCAAAACACTTCCTCCTACAAGGGTAATTCCAATCATTTTCAGAGGAAATTATAGGGGAAATAGTCCCAGGGGCAGAGGAAAAAATGCTACACCCCGCAATTCCCCTTCCCCAAATAAACAGTGACTTCCCTCCGACTATTCCACACCTGTCGGAGGAAGACTTCAAGACTTTCTTCCCATTTGGGAATCAATAACAACCGACAAATGGGTGCTTGGAATTATCCAACATGGTTATTGCCTGAAGTTTACCAACAATCCCCCAAACATTCCACCTCGATATCACAAATTATCACCAGACCACCAGCTCTTGCTTCAACAAGTAGTGCAATGTCGATTACTCAAAGGGGCTATAGAACCAGTCCCACTTCCGTACTAAGGGTCAGGGTTTTATTCTCTTTACTTTCTGATTCCCAAAAAGGACGGCTCCTTAAGACCTATTCTAGATCTCAGAGAGTTAAACAAATACATACTGTCAGAGCACTTTCACATGGTGACTCTTCAACAAGTACTTCCCCTTTTACAGTAGGGCGACTTTGTCTACTCTAGATCTAAAAGACGCCTACTTTCACATTCCAATTCATCCGGCTCATCGCAAATGCCTCAGATTTGTGATAGCAGGCAAACATTATCCGTTCAAGGTACTTCCATTTGGCATCACCACAGCCCCCAGAGTGTTCACCAAATGTCTCGCAGTAGTAGCCGCTCATCTCAGGAGACAATGTATACATGTCTTCCCTTACCTAGACGACTGGCTTATCAAGGCGGGCACTTACCAGAACTGTATACTACACACTCCGGCAACAGTACACCTACTTCATCAGTTGGGTTTCACAATCAATGCACAAAAATCTCACCTGTGCCCTGCACAAGTGCAGTCTTATCTGGGAACTTCCCTCAACACACTCAAAGCTCTAGCCTCTCCCAGTGTAGCCAGGATTCACATTATTCATTCCACAGTACTACAATTTCAACCCAATCAAACATTACCAGCCTGAGTTTTCATGCAACTGCTGGGAATGATGGCATCTTGCATTGCAATCATACCTCATGCAAGGCTTCACATGTGTCCTCTACAAGAATGTCAGGCGTGTCAGTGTAATCAGTCACAGGGTCAATTAACCGATCTAGTGTTGGTAGACAGCCGCACCCATCGCTCTCTGCAGTGGTGGAACCCTCAAAACATATCAAAAGGGCGGCCCTTCATAGACCCGATTCCACAGACTGTACTGACAGCAGACGCATCTTTAACCTGTTGGGTTGCCTATCTCCAACATCACACAGTACAAGGGCTGTGGTCAGACGATCACAAACGTCTCCACATCAACTACCTGGAACTTCTAGCAGTGTTCCTAGCACTCAATGCTTTTCACACTCACCTTGTAGGCAAAACTGTCCTAGTCCGCACAGACAACATGACCGCAATGTACTATCTGCAGAAACAGGGAGGGACACACCCTCTCCAGCTGTCGCGCCTTGCACAAAGTATTTGGAATTGGGCAATTCATCACAAAATGTATTTCCTAGCAGAACACCTTCCAGGAGTAAACAATCAAATTGCCGACCTGCTCAGCAGACACAGGCAGCAAGTTCACGAGTGGGAACTTTATCCCCAAGTTCTTCTTCCCTACTTTCAACAATGGGGATTTCCACAAATAGATCTGTTTGCCACAGTACACAACGCAAAATGCCCAAACTTCGCATCCAGGCTCCCACACCATCTATCCAACGGCAATGCTCTATGGATGAATTGGTAAGGGATATTTGCCTACGCTTTTTCACCTCCCACTAATTCCATTACTGGATTGGAAGCTCAGACAAACATCCTTTACACTGATCTTAGTAGCCCCCACATGTGCTGGTCAACCTTGGTACACCACCCTATTAGAACCATCGGTGGTGCTACATCAAACGCTACATCTCACACCCAGTCTCCTCACTCAGAGGCATGCACAAATGTCAGTTACAATTCCTCTCATGAAAGGTTGCCTACCTCATAGCAATAACCTCACTAAGGAGAATTGGTGAACTTCAGGCATTAACTATATAAGAGCCTTTCTTTCAACTTCACAAAGATTGGGTGGTTCTTCGAACCAATCCTAAATTTCTCCCTAAAGTAGTTTCTGCCTTTCATATCAATCAGTTGTTACCTGTGTTCTTACCTCAACCTGATTCTGTAGCAGAGTGAGCTCTACACACACACACACTTGATGTTAGACGAGCTATACTATATTACGTAGAAAGAACCAAAGACTTTCGAAAAACAAAGCAGCTATTTGTTGCTTTTTCGCCACCACACAAAGGCAATCCCATATCTAAGTCGGGTATTGCAAGATGGATTGTGAAATGTATCCAAACATGCTATGCCAAAGCAAAAAGAACTTTGATAATACCCCTATAGCACATTCCACTCGCAAAATAGGGGCTACTATGTCCTTCTTAGGGAATATTCCCCTAGCCGATATCTGTAAAGCAGCAACATGGTCTACACCGCACACATTCACCAAACAGTATTGTGTAGATGTGTTAGTGAGACAACAGGCAAATGTAGGCCAAGCAGTACTTAAAACACTGTTTCAAGCAACTACAACCACTACAGGTTAGCCACCTCTTTGGGAGTATACTGCTATATAGTCTATGCAAAGCATGTGATCTACAGCTCACATGCCTCGAACGGATAATGTAATTTACCCAGTAAGCATCTGTTCTTGTCATGTAGAACTGTAGATTCATATGCGCCCACCCGCCTACCCGTTCTCATGTGTTTTTATTGTAGTTCTCAATTCACATTCATAAGCATAGACATCTCTATTCTACACTCACTAACTCCATTCTCACCCTCTGCGGGAAACCAATCTAACAATGGAGTCGATGACCATGCGCACTATCACCGAAAGGAGGAGTCACCTTACCTCGTGACAAGGAAAGACTTCTTCGAAGAAAAACAAGTTGCAAACATCCGGACCCAACACTAGATGGCAGGAGTATGCAAAGCATGTGAATCTACAGCTCTACATGCCAAGAACAGATGCTTACTGGGTAAGTAACATTATCCAAATATACGTGTGTGTGTGTGTGTGTGTGTGTGTGTGTATATATATATGTGTATGTATATATATATATATATATATATATACACACACACTCACACACATATGTATAAATATACACACGCGTATATATAAATGCACAAATCAAATATATCTGCAGCCTATAACAAAGGCTAAAAAAGTCCTAATTACATAGTTTTCATTTTAAATCACTAACAATTGCCAAGATAATTCTGTCATAAATAGAAAAAAAGACCATAAAATGATTTCAGTACTTTTATTTAAAAGGAAAATGAAAGGGAATATGAGACATTCTTAACTAATAGGCTGCATTCAAAGCAGAACAGAGTAAACTGGCACCATGCCTTTGAGACCTCACAGGACCCATTGTAGTCCATCATGCCTCACAGATGACAGGTCAGTTCTTTTTCCGGCTCCTACTGTTAGGATCCTGGAGCACTGAGATCTGCTATTTTTAGACATTTTTGTAAGAAAAATCTCCAAAAACTCCAGTTTTCATCTTTAATTGAAAGATCTCAGTACCTGGAGAACAGAGTACTGTTTTTCAGACAGGAAATATATATTTTTTCTGTCAGTCATGCTTTCACTCTGTGAAGGGCCCCTCTTTTGGACTCAGTCTGTATTATGTGTCTTCCAGCCGGTGAGTGTCTTCTAGAGTCCCATGTCCAGACTCTTGTCCTCTTTGCCAGAAGCTGTCCTGGTGAACCCTGAAGGACAGAGAGAAAATAAGGCTGCATAGATTCCAGGTGAGAGGAATTACAGGATCTTCAGGAGGCCTTGGGGAGATTCATTCTACCTCCTAAGAGCCCTCCTCTCATCCTAAAACAGCCCACAAAGGAAGATCTCATGAGAGACATCAAAAGCAGCTAATCTGATCGACGTCGAGAGGTAGCACATTGAAACTGGAGAAAATACATGTTTGTTCGACGTTGAAAGTGTTGTCTGAACATACTCGCCATTCAACATCTAGGCACACATCGCCCTAAAGGACTTAGTCGACGTTGAGGTTAATCGCCGTCGAAGTGCTCGTCGGCTGCAAGTTCACCATTGAGGCACTCACCGGCTGTGAGGCACACATTGCAGTCGACGTCCAAGAGACATTGACCATCGAAAGCAACATTGGGGTCGACACCCTTACTGGTTGGTAGACACCCATCGACCTCGAGGGAATTTATATCTTCAAAGGATGCACGGCATTCGACATGGAACACACCAGTCGAAGTTGAAACATTTAGAAAAGACCGAGTCGATGTCTAAAGGAACACAGTTTACATTTCGAATACCAGCGACGTCAAGAGGTCATTTGACATCGTCAGAGGTACAATTTCACCAATTGATTCAGTAGAACCAGCTAAAGGAGATGCCCATCCCCCTGACCAAGGCCCACTTTTGGCAGCAAGGTCGGCGGGAAAATTAGTAAGCAGGAGAGGTGTGTCCCCTCTCAACCTGGACCACCCCTAATGTATCCTGAACTGAAGTGACCCCTTCCTTTGAAAATCCTCCATATTGGATGGAAGAGTTTTAGCCAATAGGATTAGGGGATGCCCTTTCCCCAAAGGGAGGAGGCATACAAAAGTACCCTAAAGGTAAGTAGCCCATTGGCTACTTTTGGCTACTTACTACCTACCAATACCTGTAACGCCCCTAAATTGAGTATTTAGGGTCACCCCTGAACCTTGACCAAAGAGCTGTGCAGCAGTGAAGTCTCCAGACGACAGCTGACTTTTCCCCAGTCCTACCAACCTGTCTGCAGGCCCTCAAAGAAATCTGCTTGGAAAGCGATTTGTCCTGCAGGCCCAGCAACCTCCACAACCCTGGGAGGACTGCCTGCCTTTTCTAAAGACCAGATGTCCCAAGGACATTGGCCCCGTCCACAAGAAAACAACTCCAAGGACTCGTGCCCACTCTGCACCCAACGTCCACGGCCTGAGTCAGAGTGGCCCACATGTCCAGTGTAGCCTCCCCAGCGATCCTGACCTCACAATCATCGGTGCCTGACCTCTCCTCGACTCCACGAAGACACCCACAGCCTCATCGCAAAGGGTACCCAAGACCGTGACCGGCTCCAGTAAAGAAGTTACTACGTCCATAGGCACCCCTACATCCTCAGTCTCCCAACGTTCGGTAGCCCAGCGATGGTGCCCAGGCGTTCACCAACACCTCTTCTTACCTACCCATCTGTTTGTTGGTCACCTTCGTCCAGCCTTCTGGTCTGAGCCGGCTGTCTTTGTTTGACCGAGATCCCCCATTCACTTGCATTGGGCGCTCAACGCTGATTTGCACCCTGCCGCCCCTGTTCTGCTGGTGGTGTATGTTTGGTGCTACATTGTGCCCCCCTTGTGCTTGCTTAAACCCCCCAGGGCCTGTGCCCTGAAACCGCGGGGGCCTGCCTGCAACTACTTTGTGAGTGCCCCCAATCTCCATTGACTAACATTGGTCTCAGTGACCTCTGCACTCGGCTCCCCCAGTGCCGCTGGTGGTGCAGTACCTACCTTGATCTGACCCTTGCCCAGTGTTGGTCTAAATCCTCAAAGACTGGATGTGTAAGTAGAGTACTTAACTGTAAATGTGCATGACTGTTTTCCTCCCATAGGGATACATTGCATTTCTGATATTTGCACTGTCTATCTTTTACATTGCTAAGTTACTGCTACTGTTGATTGACACCACAAAGTATTCTCAGTATCACTGTAAAATATTCTTATTGCTTTTGCAAACACAGTCCTACTATATCTGAAAAATATTGCTATTTTAAACTGGTACTTGCGTATGTAAGAAAGTGGCTCTGTATATACTGTTCCCAAATAGGTATAGTGTGCACAGAGTCCACAGTCCCCAGAGGTTTGGCAGAGGCTAAAGTTAGATATAACCTTACTCTCTAAATTGGTAGCTTGGTCGAGCAGTAAGGCAGTATCAGAGGACAGTGTAAAGCATTTGTTGTAAAAACTCAGTCAGCAAATGGTCTCACACACTCAAGGACTGAACTCTAGGCCAATGGTTTTGTATCAAAATATATAGTTTTATTTTAGAACCAACAATAGGTATCAAAATATACTTTCTCAGAATGAGATGTTTTAGTTAAATACTTTCAATAGGCAATAGACTTTTGAACACAGTAGTTACAGTTGTTGCATTAGGCAACACAATTTCAAACACAATAATACACTGAGCTCAATGGGAATTTCTAGTTAAATGCAATAGATTACTTTTTGGATTACTTTTCTTACCACAGGACTGGATCCTAGATTCAGTCCTGGGACATCGCCTGTAAACAGTTGAGTAAAAACGTTTTGGTTACAGTTGTGATTTTTAAGGAATATTATTGTATTTTAAAAGTTGATACTTAGAAACTTTTTCACATAGAATCACCAATGTTATCCTATGGGAGGAAATTCACTTACCAGGTAAGTGGGGTTATTGTTACTTTTTCTAACTCAGTGTTGGATCCTGGATCCAGCACTGGTGCATCTCCTGTAAACAGTTGAAAGAATGTGTTTTTGTTATACAGGCGATTTTTAACGAATTTGTAAGTTTGCAAAATCGACACTTAGAAACTTTTTCAGCAAAAACCAGGCAATGTTATCCTATGGAAGGAAATTCAAGTTACCGGTAAGTACAGTTATGATTACTTTTCAGGGTCAGTGCTGGGCACCAAGATCCAGCACTGGGATCTCTCCTGATAACAGGTGAGTAAATTCGTTTTCGTAATTCGGCTGATTTTAGATGAATATTTTAAGTTTTCAAAAGTCGACACTTCGAAACTTTTGGAAGAAAAAGTGTCAATGTTATCCTACGAGGAAAAATGAGTTATCGGTTTTGAGGTAAGTAATCGGTCTTTTGAGTTATGGTTCTGGGGTTAGACTCGGGGGGGGGTGTCTCCCAGGGTCAGTGATGCACTGTTGTTGCACCCTCAGCGGCACTAGGGCGGCTGGGTGTAGAGTGTTGAGGCCCAATGTTATCCTATGGAGGATAGGTGGCAAGCAGGCCACGGGGTTGTGGGAGCAAAGCTCCTAGGGTTAAGCTCAGGGCACGTTGGGGACCAAGTTAGCACCAAAGGGGCACCCTCAGCGGCACTAGGGCGGCCGGGTGCAGGGTGCTGTTTTGAGGTCGGGTGCCCTGTTGATTTCAATGGAGATTCTCCGGGACAAAGAAACACTGCAGGCTCGGGGACGAGGACCTTCCAGGAGCAACCACCACTTCGAGGGGTAAGTTGGGATGTAGAGGGTTGGTTAGGCACCGTTGGTTTGGGCACACAAGGCCGTGGGGCGTCTGGTGCAGGGGTGCCTTGGGACGTCGGATTTTCTTACCCGCTCTGGTCGCGGTAGGGGGGTTCCTCTGGATTGAGGCTGCAGGCGTCGTCGGGCGTCGTCAGGGGTCGCCGGATCTCGGGTCAGGATCGCCGGGGGGACCTCCTCTGGGTGTTTGCCCACTAGAGCTCAGGCCGGATTCGGCGGGTGCAGAGTGTGCGGGATTCGCGGTTCCTGCCTGGCACCAGAAGCTGCAGTTCAAACACGTCCGGTGTTCACGGGAGAAACAGCTTGGAAAGTGAAGGCAGGCAGGTCCTCCGGGGTTTTTGAGGTTGCTGGCTGCTGGACACGCCGGGGTTTTGCAGGAGCAGGTTCGAGGGGAGACAGGCCTGTAGGGCTGGGGCCAAGTCAGTGGGCGTCGTCCTTGTTAGCTCTGCACGGCTTCTCGTCCTTCTTCTTCCTCCTTTTCTTGTTGTTGCTGGATCTGAGGAAGGAAGGTTCAGGGTGCCCCTAAATACTAAATTTAGGGGCGCTACAGGTAGGTAAAGGGAAGGGACCAATGGGTCCCTTCCCTGGGGTGGGTACACCCCCTATCCTGCCCCTCTCCTGTGGGAGGGGGGCAGTAGCCTAGTCCTGATTGGTCAGGGCTCCCCATCTTCAAGATGGCGAGAGCCCGGAGTTGTGCTTCACCTCGCCTCCCCCACCTGAGGGGTGGGGTTGGCAGAGGCTGGCACATCCCCTTTCCTCCCTTGGGGTTTCCCGCCAGTCTTCCCGCCAGAGAGGGGGTCAGAACCGGTGGGGGCCAGTTGCTGAGTACAGCAAGTGGCCTGGAGAAGCTCTCAAAGGCGGCATGCCTTTGAAGCTTCCCCTGCCCATCCTGGGGGAGGTGACCTTGCACCTCGCCCAGGAAGTGCATTGTTGCAGGCCCAGGAGAGCGGATGGCTCTCCACCCAGGGGTGCCTTGTGGCAGCCAGGGCAGCCCCTCAGACAAGACGTGGATTGTAGGTTAGGTTCAGGGGGCAACTCTAAGTTGCCCTCTGTCGTGCATTTTACATTAAATCCCACACTGGCATCAGTGTGGGTTTAATGTGCTGAGAAGTTTGATACCAAACTTCTCAGTCTTCAGTGTAGCCATTATGGTGCTGTGGAGTTCGTAATGACAACCTCCCAGCACCATATACTCTTAATGGCAGCACTGCACTTACAGTGCCCAGGAATGGCCCTGGGTACTGTAGGGGCACAGGGCTCATGCACCTGTGCCCACACCACTGGCATAGTGCACCCAGCTAGAGGGGTGACTGAGGTATGCCAGGGCAGTGTGTTTGTGGGCATGGCACACAGGGATGTGTGCCATGTCGACTCTCTGTTTAGTTCTGCACCAAGACACTCAGCCTGCGAAGGCAGGGTGTGTGTGTCAGGGTACAGGGCCTCTAAGTGTGGCACAATAAGTGCTGCAGCCCTTAGGGGCCTTCTCTGGTCACAGTGCCCTGGGTACCTAGGGTACCATTTACCAGGGGCTTACCTGTGGCCAGATGCCAATTGGGTTTAGGCTTTAGTACAGTTTTTAGGGAAGGAACACAGGCCCTGGGTACCTGATTGGCAGGGACCCAGGGCACACCAAGGAAAAGTGCATCAGTTATCAGGCAAAAAGTGGGGGGGTTACTGCAACAGAAACCCACTTTCCTACACAGTACAACTGAGTTCTCTTGGTTCTAGAACTAAAAGTAACAAAGTAATATTTTTATACAAAATAATTGGTCTTGGTTCCAGTCTTTGAGTGTGTGTAATCATGTCTTGCCTGAGTGTGTCCAACACATGCTTAACACAGCCCTCTGATCAGCCTGACTGCCCAACCACACTACCACAAAAGAGAGTAAGGTATTATCTACATTAACCTCTGTAAAGCCTCTGGGGAACCACTAGACACTGTGAGGTACATGTCTTTGCATTTGTTGGACCACTTTGACAAAGTGACTACAGGACTGTAATCTAAAAATTGCTTTTAGATTTAAATGTATTTTTGAATTGACAATTTTTTCAAATTTATAAGTCTTGTTTGGCCTTTGGTTAAGTCCCTTTAGTATTTTTAAAAGGTTAAAAGTCTACTTTAGTTAGGGGTAAAAGTACTTAAAAGTTTTTTCTTAGCCCTTTTATAAAGGCCCCAACTATTAGTAAAATAATGGAAGACGCAGAGAATGTGGTTGTGGAACTCAACCTGACCCCTTACCTCCATCGTGGCTGGAAGGAGCTAAGGACCCTCTGCAATACTTAATCAAAACTGGTTTCAGTCCTACCAAGATTAAGCTCCAGGAGCTCTTGGCAGAATAAGCTAAGGAGCACCCTTCTGAAGAGGATGACCTCCCTGCAGAAGGAGAAAGTAGTGATGGGGAGGACAATTCCCATCCCCTCACCTATTTAGAGAAGATGTGGTCCCTGCACTCATCGTCCCAAAAGTAGAGATTGGGGTACCTAGATCCCACATGGGTGGGACAGGCACCCCAAGTGACAGTGAGGACAGCCTCAATGAAGAAGACATCCTTTTAGTAAGGTTGACTAAAATACTAGCCCTGGAGGATAGACTCCTGGCTATAGAGAAGGAAAGATCAGAAATGGGTCTAGCATCTATAAACGGTGGCAGCAATATACCTAGGGACAGAGAGAATTCTTATGACCCTAAATTCCCCAATGGGATTGTCCCCAAATATGAGGCAGGTGATGATATCACAAAATGGTTCACAGAAAAGTGAAGAAGTCAAAGTGGGGAGCACTGCTTTTGGGAACTGTTCACTGGTAATTGCAGGGGCAGACGCCTGACCCTTACTGGGGCAGATGCTGAGTTCTATGACCTCATGAAGGGTACCCTGATTGAGGGCTTTGGACTCACCACTGAGGAATATAGTTTTAGATTGAGGGGGACTCACAAAACCTTGTCAGTCCTGGGTTGACTTCATAGACTGCTCAGTGAAAACACTAGATGGCTGGTTAACTGGAAGTGAAGTGCATGACTATGCTGGGCTTTATAATCTGTTTATGAAAGAACACATTTTAAGTAATTGCATTAATGAAAAGTTGCATCGTATCTGGTAGACCTAGGTCCAGTTTCTCCTCAATAATTGGATAAGAAGGCAGACCACTGGGTCGAGGCCAGGGTGACCAAGACTGACACTGGGGGTGACAAAAAGAAAGGTTACAAAACCTCCCAATGAGAAAGTGGGTGATGACTCAAAAGATAGAATTTGAGTCTTCTAAAGTCTCCCAAAAACCTGCAAAGGAGGGTGCGCCCCAGAACTGTTCCCAGGAGTGGATGCAAAGGTAAAAATATTGACCCCCTAAAGGCCTGGTGTTAAAACTGTAAGAAGTTGGGACACAGAACTGGAGACTGTCTGTTCCAAAAAGAATGCCCCAAGTCCTCCTCCTACAGTTAGCAATGGTGTGGCAAGTTTCCAGGTGGGATCAATAGTGTGCCAGAGCAAATCAGGGTTCACACTGAAGCTATTTCAGTCTCTGAGGGTGGGATAGATTTAGCCACTCTTGCTGTCTGCCCCTCCAATATGAAAAAGTACCAGCAGTACCCCTTGATTAATGGGGCTAGAATAGAAGCCCTGTGGAATACAGGTGTGGATGTCACGATGGTGAAAGAAACACTGGTTTCCCCAGGACAATATACAACTAGAAAAACCTATCCAGTCACCAACGCTCATAATTTCGCTACTGTCCACCCCATGGCTATGGTGTCATTAGATTGGGGAGGGGTTACTGGCCTGAAAGGAGTGGTCTCTTCCAAGATCCCAGTTGAATGTCTGCTAGGGAATGATCTGGAGACCTCAGCGTGGGCTGTGGTAGAACTGAAAAGCTGAGAATTCCTGAGTTGGTGTGTGTGAAAACAAGGGCACAGGGTGAAAAAGAAGTAGGAGTCTGGAATAATAGCCCAACCTTCCAAGAGGAAAGGTAAGAAGACTGAGGACCGTGCTTCTTTACTGCAAAAAGCTCAGATCCCTCTCCTCAGGGAGAAGACTTGTCAACCCCAGTGGGAACTGAGCCTATGGAACTTGAACCTTACGGAGTTGAGCTCCTGGGCCCAGGGAGACCCTCTAGGGAACAGCTGTGCCTTGGACAGAGGACCTCTCCAACTCTTGAGAGCCTGGGGCAGCAAGCTGCTGCACAGGAAAAGGGAGATGTCAGTGGCTCCCACAGGACCTATTGGGGGGAGGGACTCCTTTACACTGAGGCCAGAGACCCCAAGATTGGTGCCACAAGGAGAGTAATAGCGCCTCGGCCATTTAGAGAATTCCTCCTCACATGACATCCCCCTAGTAGGGCATCTTGGCCAAACAAAAACTTGGAATAGGCTTGTCAGCCATTTCTACTGGCCAAACATGTCCCAGAAAGTAAAGGGGTTTTGCACCTTGTGTGTCACCTGTCAAGCCAGTGGCAAGACAGGTGGACAACCAAAGGCCCTCTATATTCCACCATCAGTGGTTTGGGTTCCTTTTGAAGGGTAGGTGAAGACCTAGTGAGTCCACTTGAACCTCCCACAGGATCAGGAAACAAATTCATACTGGTAGTAGTGGGTCATGCTACCAGGTATCCTGAGACAATTCCTCTTAGGACTACTACAGCCCCTGCAGTAGCCTAGGCATTCATTGGTATCTTTACCAGGGTAGGGTTTCCTAAAGAGGTGGTTTAAGTCAGAGGTTCCAACTTCATGTCTGCATACCTGAGACACGTGGAATGAGTGTGGAGTGAACTGTAAGTTCACTATACCTTATCATCCGCAAACCAATGGCCTTGTTGAAAGATTCAACAAGACATTGGTATGATCATGGGACTCCCTGAAAAACTCAGGAGATAGGATGTCCTTTTGCCATGCCTGCTTTTCGCCTACAGAGAGGTGCCTCAGAAAGGAGTAGTGTTTTCCCCCTTTTGACTTCTGTTTGGTCATCTTGTTAGGGGACATCTTTGTCTTGTGAAGGAAGGTTGGGAGAAGCATCTCCAAGAACCTAAGCAAGACATTGTGGACTATGTACTAGGCCTATGTTCCAGAATGGCAGAGTACTTGGAGAAAGCATCTAAACATTTTAAGGCCAGCCAAGCACTCAAGAACCTCTGGTATGACCAAAAGGCTGCACTGGTAGAGGCAGCAGGTGTGGGTTTTGGAACCTGTGGCACCAAGGGCCCTCCTAGACAAATGGAGTGGTCCTTACCCTGCCCTAGAAAAAAAAAGTGAGGTCACCTACTTTGTGGACCTAGGCCAGTAGTTCCCAAACTGTGCGCCGCGGCTCCCCGGTGCGCCACCAAAAGCAGTCAGGGGCGCCGGGGAGCAATTGCTGACCCGAGTCCCTTATGAATTATTCCGGCCTTTTGAGTGCAGGCCGTGTGCGCTGAGTCTGGCGTCCACTAGGTGGTGCATTTGCTGCATCGTCACAATATTTCAAACATAATCATGAACATGCTTTACTTGTCCTGCGGGCTCTCAGAAAACAGTTATGCCCATCCAGAACAAAATATAACACCCACCTGTATTTATAACACCATAAAAAAAGTTAGTTTTTTGTGTTTGAAGTCACTCAAAGGTGTTTTCAACATAAAATATCTGTGCGAGTTCGGCAGAGCGTCATATAATTTTATTATATAATATAGTGCTTGCTATAAAAACAAGACAACATTGTGAAACATGGCGTAATCCACTTGTCATGTAAGTCTCAGCTGACGGATTGCTTGGTTGTAGGGGCAGGGAAGACTGTACTGCAGTATGAGGTGTTTGACATTGATAAAGAGCCTTCTGTTAACGTGCAGCAGCACTTTGTATTCCAGTTGGGTCAAGTTACAACTTGTTTGAAATAGGATTATCATTGTGAGACCATCAGCGCAATGAAGGAAGTTTTACTTGTGACTGCACTCTACAATCAATGCTTACTTGTTTAAGCAAAACTGCAACTTTATTATGACTAAAATACTTTTTAAATGAAAAATAAGCTGATTGCAGCAGTTCTTTTCATTGAGGCCAAAGGAAACAATTATCACAGAAATAAATTAATGTTGATGTGTATGCCTAACTACAGAACATACAGCAGTAAACCTTTACATGCGAAACCTTTTCATGCACGTCTATTAAGTCATGTCCTAATGTTCACAAGATATGTCAATTATGCAATTATGTACTTCAATCTAATGTTTTGAAATATAAACTAACTCGCACAGGGTTGTGCTTTATATGACTTGACACAGGAGTTTTTGAGCACTTCACAGTCTCTTATAAATGGGGAGATATGTTTGTTGACTCCTCGTGTACTTAGTCCAAAACCATCCAAAATTGATCCATCAAGTTTATATAAGGTTTCCCTGGTCCCGGTAATGCAGGCGTAACTTCTTTTTTCCATTCCACTAAAGAGCAAAAACTGGGGACACAGAGGACAGAGCTAAGAAAAAAATGATACCGGAAGCAAACAAGCATTGGAAAAGTTAATAGGCCTCGCTTTAATGTGCTAACAAAGGCAAACAACATTTATACCATAATTTGTTTGCATGCTGCATTTGCATTAATTAGCACAGTATTTCTTAAGCTTTTGACATGTGTGGACTCCCAGTGAATCATTATTGGAAGCCAAGGATCCCCCACTGAGTCGTTATTGGAAGCCAGGGTCAGCCGGCCTAAGCAATTTTTGTGATTTGAACCTCAAAACATAAAAATACAAAAACATGTATACTCCTAAAAATACAAAAACACCAAACAGATGCTCAAATATTCAAATATCTTATTTAATTCAAAAGCAAATATAGAAAAAGTTTTCAAATTTACAATTTTGCATTTTTATTTGTATATACGTTGTTAATTTTAATTGAGTAATTTTAATATTATTTAATTTTGTAAAGCATTTGCGGACACCTTGAGTAGGCCTCACGGACCCCTAGGTGTGCTCAGACCACAGATTAAGAACCACTCCATTAGTAAATTAAAGTCAAACCTGTTAGCTTTGCCAATGCCTGCCATCCAATGCAATCCATTACTAATGGCCCCTCTTGAGTCAGGCCTAGGGTCTTGAAGATTCTTTCAAAAAGATACAGTATAGCAAGCCGTTAACAGAAGTTACCAAAAAAAAGTAATGTAATGGGGAGACGCGGCCACTGGCCAATTGGTCAAGGGAGCCGCTGGTCGAAAAAGTTTGGGAACCACTGACCTAGGCACTAGCAAAACCCCCAAGAGGGTGATCCATGTGAACCGCCTCAAACATTTCTGTGACCGGGCTGATGTGACCATGCTGATGATTACTGATGATATCACTGAGCACCAAATGTCACTTCAATTCTTGTCACTCTCATCTTTGAATCATCTCACCTTGACAGCCCTGTAAATATTTGTAAATATGAGTCTCAATTTATGTAATACAATACTTTTACCAGCATCTACTAACGACTGTTGTGCAATTTTGTGTACCAACGTTATTCAATATGCATTTTATTCTCTAAAAGGAAACTATAATTTCTGCCATGTGTTAAGCAAGTCTTCTTTAATTGATTCCATTTCCAAATGTTTGCTTTCACCCCGACGGAACCATTGTATTTTTTCCCACCCTATATCCAGGGCTGATGAGCTGATAGACAAATTGGGTGCAGCCAAATTTCTTAGTACCTTTGACTTAACTGCAGGGTACTGGCAGATTGGTTTAGCCCCAGGAGCCAAAGAAAAGACCACATTCTCTACACCAGATAGGTATTACCAGTTCACTGTTATGCCCTTTGGCTTAAAGAACACCCCTGCCACCTTCCAAAGGTTGGTAAAACAAGTCCTATTTTTTGTAGTCACACATACAAAGGTTAAACAGGGTGTTCTTTTCAGGTTTGTTTTGTCCTGAGGAAGCCCCATTTAATGTTTTAGTCATACTTCTACAAGTGTCGAAACATTGACACAATACAAGAACTAGTTTGCAATGCCTACACCTCGTTGGGAAGAAGTGAATGACAGTGACCCGACATTCTTACGGTGTAATCAAATGAATTACAGCCAAGCTGTAAAATGGCGTAAGATTGGAATATATATTTGTTGAGGCACTTCCACACACTGCACAAGCACTTTGTCACTTTCCACGAAACACCCTGTACATTTTTTGTTTATTAAATGTTTAATTCAAGCTATGAACCTTTGTGAAATAAAAGACATTTACATTTATCTGGAAGCTATCTGAATCTTGTGTTTGTGTAATTCACAAAAAGGAACAGTTTTTGTAGGAGACAACTGTGTGGCCTCTCAGTAAATATGCAAAATACTTTTAACGAATTCCGACAGAACCACATGCACCTACACCGATTATCAATCTAGGTTCTAAGGAACACGGTACCAGAGGCCTTTCAGATTTCTACATAGATCCACGTTTACTGCTTTCATTAGTACACTTAAATTTGCAAAAGTTACAACTGAGATGGCGATGCATTTGTTTATAAGAAATATTGCGACATCATGGCTGATGCCAAGTTTACGTATTCACTCATTTAGAATATTTTTTAGTAATCAACTTGCATTCACTCACTCTTCTTCCTTTGTGATAACATTGCTATGCATTCACAATTCTAGGAACTATTACAAAAATTAAAATGAAGAGGGTTGAAGTGCAGCGTGAAAAATGTGCACTTTGACGCTTGGCATTCTTGCTTTTGATGGTCTTTTTTGACTGCTATGTGCTGAAGGCATCGGCTTCTTTTATTAACAAGCGTATGTGTGCAATGGAACAAAGTTGGTTTAAGTTCAAACGAGATGAGGTAATAGATAGCAATTCGATTAGAGATTCTTTCAGTAGAAAATTGGGTTTGAGATCTTTGTAAGTTGAACAATTACTTTGGGATGCCGCATTTTTGGTAAGTATTATTTCTTCTTACTGATATCCAACCATTCAATGCAGCAATCTGATTCCAAGCTTTGTGCTGTAGATATAGTATTGCAGTGAATCATAATCTGTACATGTACTTACTCTGACTTTTCATTATGTATTGATAATTCTTCTGACCAAGACATTTTTTGTGTTTAGGCTGCAAAAACAATTGCTGAGAAACGCAAATCTGCAGAACCATCTAAATCTGTTGCGTCTCTAGCAAATATGTATGAGTTTTGTGATGGGGGGAGCCATTGGTGCAAAGACTGCAATGCTATTTGTGCCACCTTGTATGACTTCTTCACGCACATGCACAATAGGAGACATAGACAGGTATGTATAGCTTTCATGTTCTTTAACATTTCTTAGTCTTTTAACAAGTGATGCAAGATAGTTTATACTGATGTCCCCTGGACCCAGCATTTGAACAGGAATGCTCGTGCTGATCTCCTTTACAGGTCTCTGTAGTCCTGTGAAGACCGCCAGCTTCATCAGCCTCTACAACATGGGACCTATAAAGCAATTTCATTAATTACTAAATAGTTTGAGTTTGTATCCCCTTTGTGTTAGTATTTTTTCTCCTATCCTAATATTTTGTACGGGCACGCTGAGTCTACGTATGTTTGATAATATGGAAAGAGGTTAATGGAAAATACATGTTGCCTAGATGGGTTTTCCTGTTGCTAAATACTTCTGAAATTAGTCCAATGTGTAACTGGTAGCTAATATGCACTTTTGAAGTAAATGTTTAATGCTTTTAAGTGTAACCAGTAATGAGATGCCTTGCGTATTTGACTGCCTCCTATACGCTAACGTTATAGACAGCATAATTTTTCGTTACAGCACTGTTGTGTGCAACTCACCAATTGGTAGTTTGAGAACTTAAGCCAGCATGTGGTGGGACATTGCCCAGCTGGTTAAGTTGTGATAGCAAGACTCTAAGAGCAGTCATGGCACATGTGAACTTGTGCGCAGGTTTGTGGACATCCTCTTCACGTTGTCAAGCTTTGCACCTACCTTAGTTCCCTCCTTATCACTCAAATGTTTCGGATAGGACTTGTTTTATGCCTATGCACTAGACCTGGGTGGATTTGATTTTTAACCAAATTTACAAATATTGCGTTAAAGTGTATGTTTTTGGTGATGAGCAAACAAACAATTTTTGTTCATGTTGAACTGGTATGATCAGAAAGTGTCTTGACGGAGATGTTTTTTCCTCAGAGTGGTCTGCTGTTGGTTTGTTAGATGTGCCCTTACCTTTAATTTTCCCCCTCCATCTGCTCTTGTTAAGATGACACGGTCACACCGCCGTTGTGAATCCAAGGTAAGTGTATTCACAGTGTAGGGCAGGCAATGTGACACCAACACCTCACTGCACTTTGTCCTCTAACCGTCTTCCTTGGAATCCCCCAAGCGCAACCTTCTATAACATAAAATACAAATTAAACCTTACACATATCGCTTCTTTAACAACAAACAAAATAAAACAGAAACTATCACAATCAACATATAAACCCCCATAATCAACACACAAACCCCCTTAAAGAAATATGTGGCATAAAACAAAAAGAAAAACCTATTATCATTTGCGGGAACATACAAGAAGACGAGTCTCAGTTCAACACAAAATCTTCAAAGCATTTAGGAACAGAACATTTACATTGAATGTGATTTTGTGATTAGTACCTTTCCTCACTCTCCATTTGTCAATGCACAAATTCAACTTCTTTGTCAGGAACACTTCTCCCTCTCTCCTTATTCCATACCCTGCCATCACTCGTACACACATTTCTAGACCACACCTCCACAACCTGGGAGGAAGCACAAAATTTTGACTCACCAGATGTGACGCAATTAGGTTTTTTGACCCTTACCCAATAACCTTTGTTGATATTGTCACCAAACACACCTCCACCATACTTCAATTGAATGTTTCCTGACATCTTCCACACCTTGCAGTAGCTTAGGATCAATAGAAGACAAACCCATTCAACTTCGATTCAACTTGGTGCACAGCACTTGTCTCCTTAACAAACCAAAAGGAGATACACCAGTGCTGCCATTCAGGATAGTCCTCAATTCTCACAACATCAAATTAACTACATCCTTCCAACCCAATTTGTTAATGAGAGCCAACTGCAACTGCTCTTTCAAAGTATGATTAAACCACTCAACCAAACCATTTCTCTTGGGATGATCTAGAACAGTTTTAAAATGGTTAATACCTGACTCATCTAAAAACGTTTTCATCGCATGAGACACTAACTGCGTACCATTATCTGTTACCAGTTCACAACGATATCCCTCTCCTAAACACCTCCTGCAAAAACTGGATTCCAACTGAAGTACTTCCAAACGTCACTCCTGACAACTTGGTCAAATAGTCAGTTAAGACCAAAGCATACTTTGCAGCTTTACGAAGAACTTTATGTGGACCAAAGATGTCAAAAGCTAATATGCTCTGGGCAATGATAGATAGATAATAATACTTTTATTTGATTTGTTAAAATCATAAAAAGAGTGGGACTTACCACCATGATATAAGCAACATAATAAAGATACAGAATAAAAATTACAATAAAACATTTTTGGTAGTTGTGACCCTAACATGGTATGGTTCCAAGGTTCAACAGGTTATTATACGAGCAGTATAAACATGTCCATAAAGTGCTAATGCCAACAGAAGATGGGGAAGGAAAAAAGTGCAAATCAGCTACGAGTAACCTTCTTTCCAGTTTTTTTTAGACTCTATCGCTTTCTAACCCGGTCAATGATTGGCACCTGTCTGTGCAACTGGGTACTGATGAGTGACCTCTGCTTTATCACCTATAGCACAGACTCTACAATTCCTGACGTACATCACCACCTCCTTGTCCCCTCTCAGCCATCAAAACTCATCTAGTACCCTCCGTTTCGTAGCTCAAATCCCCACATGTCCTTTGTGAGCTAGATCCAAAACCCTTCTCTGTAACCATGACTGCACCACCAATTGCTGTACAAAAGTAACAATCCTGTTCACAACTCAATTCCTGAGCAATTTGAAAGTACAAAGTTAAATCATATTTCTCCAACTTAACACGAGGCCACCCTGACACAATTTGATTTCTTACTTGCATCAAAACCATGTCATTCTCCGAAGCAAAGCTCCCTTAAAAACATCCTACAAACCCTCCATGGCACAAACCACATCAATATCATCCTCGAACCCATCATTGCAACCCACTTCATTCAGGGTCAACTGTCTGCTTCAATATTTAGTTTTCGTCATACGTACTTGATCTCACAATCGTATTCTTGAAGGCGATACTGCCACTTTGCTATCCTACGAGTGGCCTTACCCACACTCGTAGTAGTAAATAAACCCACTAATGGTTTGTGATCAGTACTCCAGGAAATATATGCTCCACAAACATAGGTCTTAAAATGCTGCACTCCAACATAACACCAAGGCCTCATTTTCCATGGTGGAGTAGGAAACGTCTGCCCAACGAAGTGCTCTAGAAACAACAGCTATTACTATTTCCTTCCCATTTTTTATCCTCTGCATTAAAACAGCACCCACACCGGCTTTGCTCACATCCGCAACAATACTACTGTCATCACTTGTATCAAAAGGCTTGAGAGGATTGGCATTTACAATGTCAGACTGCACCTTCTCAAATGCCAATTGACATTCACCATCCTAAAATACTTCTGATTTTTTTCAATAATCTCCTCAAAGGAGAAGTCATGTCCCCAAAATGTGGGACACATTTTGAATGAAATTCAGTAAGTCCCAGAAAAGATCTTAACTGGTCTTTATCTACGGGTACAGGAATCTTTTCAATTACCTCTGGAATTTTGGTTTTAGGTTCCACCCCTTTCTGAGCTATATGATGGCCAAAATAGTCCACACCATCCTTATTGAATTTACACTTATCAACTCGTAATGTCAAACCGTGCATCTTCAACTTCATCAACTCCACTCTCAACCAATCATGCTCGAAATCATTGGCTCCATATATCATCTTAAAAATATAACCCATCCTTCAGATTCTTTAACAAGTTTAATTTTCCTCTGGAACACAAAGGAGGCAGCCACCAAGCAGCATATGTTTACAGCAGTAAGCTCCCTCAGGTGTTACATATGATGTGAGATGCCTGAAATCCTCAGTCTATTGCACCTGGTGGTAGGCAGCTGACATATCAAGAGTGGTAAACCTCACAGCACCCTTCTAGGTACTCAACATTTCAGATATATTGGGCAAGGATTCTCCATACACCCATATATTTCGGTTAAGATCACGTATATCAACACAAAAAAGATTTTTGTAACTTATGTGCCAACACCACTGGAGAAAGACAATCTGAACCCTCAATCGGTTCAATTATGTTCAATTTGCATAACTTTTCCAATTCTTTAGATAACTTTTTCCTAAGACACAATGGCACTAGGTGAACATTATGCACTACTGGTATGGCTCCCTTTCTCAGCACAATCTTGTGTTAAAAATCTGTGAAGTTTCCGCAAAGATTCAGTGAACATTTAAGGAAACCTTCTCTTCCAGGGATACTCATCAATAGTCATAAGCACTGAATAATCCCCGCCCATGTGCGGGACCCCGGAGCATATACAACCATACATATATATGTGTATGTTTAGAACCACAAGTACGTAGTACTATCCAAACATACATATATACATGTATAAACACATAAATATGCAGCCTATTATATATCCAATAGGCCAAGGAACCAAAATGACATGTATTTCTATTGTGTGAAAATAATATCACATACAAATACTGCAATAGAGAACATGCACTGCAATAGTGTTCCACAACAACCTTTTATTTTCAGAAAAGAAAACAGTTAAGTGCAGGCAATTAGCCCAGAGGCTGCATAAATAAATAACATCACTGTATAGAAAAAACTAGCACCTTGCCTTTAAGGCTTCCAAGAACCTGGACACCGTGCCTTTAAGACCTCCAGTAGCCCCCTGCTCCCATCATGCACCACAGGTGACAGGTCAGTTCTTTTTTCCGGCTCCTTCTGTGAGGATCCTGGAGCTTGAGCTCTTCAGTTTTTGGCTTTTCTAGTCAGAAATTGTTTTCTAACAGCTTTATTCGACATTTTCTGCTGCTGGGATTGTTTTCCAGTATTTTCTGACAACTTCACAATTATTTTTTAGTCAGAAATGCCAGCTTTATTCTACAAGTGCCCTTCCTGTGGGAAGAAGATGGTTAAACACCATAAAAGTGGCCTAGAGAGTAATCCTACCTCTAAGAAGCCCTTCTCTCAGGAAAAACAGAAGAAGCGGCAAAGATCTGCCTCTCCAGCCTCCAAAAAGTGAGAAAATTCCTGAGTGCTCGCCGTCGAGATCGGCGTCGGAACAACGGGTGAGACACTCCTTGACGTCGAGGGACAGATCGCCGTCGACGCGAAGAGAACCTCCGTCGACGAAAAGTAAAGCGACGTCGAGGCATACTACTTCGGGCTCGAAGTATGGTTACGACAGACCTAAGTGAAACCCTGCATCATAGGTCTTCGGCCAGACCTCTTCTTCCTTTGGTCCCAGATCTGCTAGAGCCAGCAATGCAGACTTTCCTGACCCCGGCCACGGTAGGCTCGGCTCCCACTCTGATCTCAAAGAAGTGTAAGGCCCCAGACCAAGACCCGTTGTTTCTTCGTGCCGACACACCTCCAGACTCTGTCATAGTGGCGGCGGCCAGAAAAGCACATTCCGCTACTTACGCCTCCTCTGTTCCTCCAGAAAAAAACAGTAAAAATATGGATTCCTTGGGGAAAAGGATGTGCAACACCTCTGCATCAGTCATGAAAGTGGCTAGTGCTTCCGCCCTGCTGGGTCGGTACGACAGATCACTGTGGGACTCTTTGGCAAGGTTCACGGACAAGCTACCAAAAGAGGACCAACGAGATTTCCAAGAAATCCTGCAAGAGGGTGGATTGGTGGCAAATCAAGTAATCAGTACCTCTGCTGACACAGCAGATTTAGCGGCCCAAGGATATTCCCATGGCATTTGCTCGAGGCGTTCAGCATGGCTTCGTCTCACGGATCTCAAACCTGATGCACAGAGGAAGATTGTCAACCTTCCCCTCAATGGCTCTTCTCTGTTCGGGTCCCACGCGGACGACGAGATGTCCATGATGAAAACTGAACTGGACACTCTAAACGCTGTTGGTTTGGAAAAGCGGAAAGAATTCCGCGAAGGTTCCGTCCCTATGATCGGCGTTCCTTTCAGCAGAGGGTTCAAACCCCTCACTGGACCAAAGTCAGACACAATCAAGGTCTCACTACCAACAGAGGAGACCTGGACGAGGGAGAGGAACGCAGAAACAGCAGTCAGCTGCGCCTAAACCACCAACAAAGCAATGAGGTGTGGCTTCCTCCAGGCCCGTTGACCACTCCGGTGGGGGGGGGGAAGTGTTTCTTTACATCTGGAGGAGTGGAAAAAGATAACAAAGGACACGTGGGTCATCAATATTGTGCAGAATGGGTATCTGCTCAGGTTCAAATCTCCACCTCCATCAATCCCTCCGCAAGAGAAATCTCTCCGCAAGAGAAATCTCTCCACGACCACCATTTGTTACAAGAGGAGGTGAACATTCTTCTACAAAAAGGCGCCATAGAAAAAGTTCCCATTCCACAAAGGAAACGGGGGATTTATTCTCGCTATTTCCTCGTGCAAAAAAGAGGCCCCACCACAGAATACAAACCAATACTGGACTTGACTGTTGAACAAATTCATTCGCAAAGAAAAGTTTCGAATGTTGGCACTGCATCAAATCTTCCCACAACTTCATCAAGGGGACTGGATGTGCTCCATCGATTTGCAGGACGCATACTTCCACGTTCCAGTGTCCAAGAAACATTGCAAATTTCTAAGGTTTCGGGTTTCATTCCAGCATTACCAATTCACGGTGCTCCCGTTCGGGCTCAAATCGGCCCCTCGAACATTCTCAAAATGCATGGCTGTGGTGGCAGCTTTTCTCTGCAAGCAGAGGATATTCATATATCCCTACCTGGACGACTGGCTCCTAAAGAGCTCGTCCCCTGCCCTGCTGCAGACTCATCTCTCGTACTGTCTTCAGCTACTAAACTGGTTGGGCCTTCATGTCAACTTCAAGAAATTGATCTTCAATCCAACACAGAGGACACACTACCTGGGTGCCTCCCTGGATACCGAAAAAGCAAGCGTGTGTCCTTCGGAGGAGAGGTTATCCTCAATCCACGAGAAATGTCTGAACCTCCTTCACACGCAACGTCCCACAGTCCGACAGGTGTCATCACTGCTGGGCTCAATGGCGTCATGCATTTTTATCGTACCAAACGCAAGGTTAAATATGCGTCCTTTACAACAATGTCTGGAAGACCAGTGGATGCAGGTATCAGGACGCTGGGAAGATCATGTGATTCTCCAACAATCAGCCAGGGATTCCATCAGATGGTGGATGAAGCGATCCCACCTGATGAAGGGAGTTCCTTTTCACCTGGACCCCCCTACTCAGACGATAGTCACGGATGCCTCACTCCAAGGATGGGGTGCTCGTATAGGTCCTCTGCAAGTTCAAGGTCTGTGGTCAGAAACAGAACGAGGTTACCACATCAACCTTAGAGCTGAGAGCCGTGCATCTAGCTCTCAAATCACTGTACCCTTTGCTCCAGTCTCGGTCCATTCTGATTCAAACAGACAATACAACGACGATGTATTACTTGAACAAACAGGGTGGTACCCGATCAAGACCTCGTTCCATAGAGTCTCAGACCATCTGGAACTGGCTTCTCGCACGAGACCTATCGATTGTGGCCATTCATCTCCCGGGGACTTTCAACTCCCAGGCGGACGCCCTAAGCCGAGACTTCGTCGAAGCCCACGACTGGGTGCTCAACAACGAAGTCACTCAAAGCATCTTTCAAAACTGGGGTGTACCAGACATCGACCTGTTTGCAGACGCGGTAAACGCAAAATGCCCCGTCTTCGCATCCAGGTTTCCCCAACCAGGCTCTCAAGGGAATACCCTTTTGATAGAATGGTCTCAGGCATTACTGTACGCCTTTCCACCGATTCCGTTGATTCCCACAGTAATCAACAAGTTCTACAGGACCAACACCAGAATGATCCTGATAGCCCCGGAAAGGCCTCGTCAGTGGTGGTATCCGAACCTTCTTCAGTTATCGGAAGTACCACACAGGAGGTTGCCATGCCGTCCGGATCTGCTATCCAAGCACGCAGGGAAGGTTTTTCACCCCAATCTCTCATCCCTACGGTTGACGGCATGGCTCCTGAAGTCCTACAGTATGGACATCTACAGTTGACTTCAGAAAGCATGGACATTCTCAAAGAAGCAAAGAGACCTTCCACTAGGAAATCGTATGCCTTCAAGTGGAAGCGTTTTTACCTATGGTGTGTGAACAATGGACATGATCCCGTCTGGGGTCAAGAACAGGTGATTTTACCATATTTGCTGCATTTGGCCAAATCTGGTCTCCAGTTCTCCTCTATTAAAGTCCATCTTGCAGCTATGACAGCATATAGAAAATCCCCTACTCAGATTTCCTTTTTCAAAATTCCTGTGGTCAAAGATTTCCTTGAGGGTTTGAGAAATCCCTCCAATCAGGGCTCCTTCTCCTCCATGGGAGCTTAACATTGTTTTAACAAAAATGATGGGGGCTCCTTTTGAACCTATTCATAGAGCTTCTTTACAACATTTGACATGGAAAGCCGCTTTTCTAGTGGCTATTACATCTGCTTGCAGAGTGAGTGAGATCCAGGCGCTGTGTTGTAAAGAGCCCTACACTGTGTTTCATGCTAACAGAGTGGTTCTAAGAACACATCCGAGTTTTTTACCTAAAGTAGTCTCGGATTTCCATATTAATCAGGCAATCACACTCCCTACATTCTTCCCGAATCCTTCAAATCCTCCGGAAAGGTCCCTCCATTCTCTGGACCTCAAGAGGGTTCTGAAGTTTTATTTAGACAAAACAAAGGAACTAAGAAAATCGGACCGTCTGTTTATTAACTATGGTTCCATAAACACTGGCTCTGCAGCTTCCAAAAGATCTATCTCTAGGTGGATAGTGTCTTGCATATCATTGTCATACCAACTGGCCAACAAAACCCTCCCGGGCAAACCTAAGGCCCATTCTACCAGGGGAAAAGCCTCTACCACGGCTCTCCTTAGGAATGTGCCCATTGCAGAGATTTGTAAAGCAGCTACATGGCGATCAGTTCACACTTTCACTCGTCATTACTGTTTGGACTCTGACACACAGGCGGATGCTCAGTTTGGGCAAGCCTCTCTGAGAAATTTATTTGGTTAATGCCATGTAACATGTTTTCTTTAACTGTGCCTGCTGCTGTTTGCTCGTCCGCGAGGAAGTGGGTATGGGCTTGCTACTCTATTTAGTGCTTATGACTATTGATGAGTATCCCCTGGAAGAGAAGGATAAGTTACTTACCTGTAATCCTAGTTCTCTTCCAGGGGTATACTCATCAAAGTCATAAGCAACCCTCCCGCCTCCCCGGACGAGCATTAACAGTGCTATACTGCATTGCTTGCATCATATATGCTAGTTCCTACAGGTGTATACACCGTAAAAAAGAACTGACCTGTCACCTGTGGTGCATGATGGGAGCAGGGGCTCCTGGAGGTCTTAAAGGCACGGTGTCCAGGTTCTTGGAAGCCTTAAAGGCAAGGTGCCAGTTTTTCTATACAGTGATGTTATTTATTTATGCAGCCTCTGGGCTAATTGCCTGCTATTACCTGTTTTCTTTTCTGAAAATAAAAGGTTGTTGTGGAACACTATTGCAGTGCATGTTCTTTATTGCAGTATTTGTATGTGATATTATTTTCACACAATAGAAATACATGTAATTTTGGCTTCTTAGCCTATTGGATATATAATAGGCTGCATATTTATGTGTTTATACATGTATATATGTATGTTTGGATAGTACTATGTACTTGTGGTTCTAAACATACACATATATATGTATGGTTGTATATGCTCCTGGGTCCCGCACATGGGCGGTGATTATTCAGTGCTTATGACTTTGATGAGTATACCCCTGGAAGAGAACTAAGATTACAGGTAAGTAACTTATCCTTCTGACCCATGGTCCATTCACAGTCTAATTCACTTATTGATCTGAACCTATGTTAAACAATTTGTCGTTCCTAGAATCAGGATGATTGGAATCCAAAAGTATGTCCAGATCACCCTGGTCATCCCACCCCAATAAATTTGATCCTTCTTTTGCAACATAGACTTTACACACAACACTCTTCTCTTCAAAAGTTAAAGTGGCCTGAAACTCACCAATCAACTCTGTTTGCTTCCACCATATGCAAACAGTTTTACTGCCAGTGTGTTCAGAAACAATGGTTGAAACCTCTTAAGTGTTGAAACCAGTTAATGTAAGTAGTAAACCCGAATGAGCAATTTAACCGATTTCAATGCCATTAATCCGTACATTACATAGAGGAGGCTTTCTTTACCCAGCTCGTAACATATGAACATGCTCCGAATCCCCAACATTACTGTCGGCTTACTCTTCCACGCCCAATACCACATCACTGTACTGTTCTGTCTTCATTTGGTCTTCCTCACTGGATACCAATACCCTTTTCGGACCCACCATCCGACACACTAGCAAAGTGTCGTTTGCGACTACATTTGAAACTTGTGGAATAAATAGCAGAACAATTCTTTGCAGACCCTACGTGAGTTCGACTCCCACACCTAAAACAAACAACATTGTTATTGTGTTCTTTCTTAGCATCAAAACTATAGTCTGTTCTAGGTTGACTTTTCTTCTGGCCACCGTTGCGAAAGTCCTTGTCCTTATCACGTTGCACTTTGAACTCCTTATACTACAGATCAATAGATGAAGACGACAATTCTTAAAAGTGCAGTTCTAAATTTTCAATGCCCCTTGCGATGCTTAAGGCAGATTCCAGATCTGGCTTGTTCATATACAATAATTTCTCCTGCACTCTACGATTATTAGTTTTATCAATTAATTGATCACATATGATCTTATAACTGAGATCGCGATAGTTGAACGTGACTGCTAATTTCCTTAATGAGGAGAGAATATTGTCAGTAGTCACCCAGTTGCTGCACCCGTTGCAAAAACTTGTGCCTCTCCAAAACTACATATCTTGTAGGATAAAACCGCTTATCCAAAGTTTTGATAATGGTGGCCTAATTATCCACCACTTCAAAGTATATAATTTCACCAGCAGCACTTTCTTGAGTAGCACAAACCTTCAACTTCAGTATGAGTAATGTTTTTTAAATGAACCTCCCTTCACATCCTAAATTGTGGATAAGGAGGGATTTCTTTTTTCTTTATTAGTAAAGGTGTCTTCTCTCGTAGGGGATTTCCATGTATAGTCATAACCGTAAAATATTCCGCCCTCCTGTGGGAGACTCCGGAGCACTTTTCCAATGTGTCTTAAGTGCCGACGTTCGCCATTCTTAAGGAAGGCATTGAATAGTCCCTTAAAGTCAATATGCAGCCTAACAGATAGGCTACTGTGGTCAAAATTCTTCATCTTACATCATCAATACTGTCCTGAGTTAGATTCAGGTCGCCATATTGTACTTGCACAGGAGCCAGGCTGCTAAATTCAAGGAGGAGAGGTTGGGGTGTAAGATTTGTCCTCTGAATTTCGTTAAGAGGTCTGGCCTGCAGGGCAGCCTGAGATGTGTTCAGAGCGACCGGTGAAGCAGGTCCGGGAACCACAATTGTCTCGGCCTCTCTGGAGCGATGAGGATATTCTTGGCTGTCGTGGATGAGAGTTTGAGCAGGACTGCCTGAATCAGAGGAATTGGTGGAAAGTCGTAAAGAAATTTGTTGGACCCGTTGATCAACAGAGCATTCCCCAATGACTCTGGTTGGTATAACCTGGCAGCAAAGTTGTGGCATTTTTAGTTTTCTGCTGTCGCGAAAAGGTCAATATAAGGTGTGCCCCACAAGTGGAAGATATCTTGGACGCCATCTACGTTTATCACCCAAACGTGCTTCTCGTCGAGAACCCTGCTGAGCAAGTCTGCTTGGACATTCTGGACGCCTGGAAGATGGGTGGCTGTTATCTTGAGATTCCTGGCAAGGAGCCAGTGTCTGATCGACTGGGCCTCTTGTGACAGGGCTCTGGACCTTGTTCCTGCTGCTTGTTCAGGTAGTACATGGTGGTTGTGGTGTCCGTCTGAACAAGCAGGTTGTTGGTGGTGAAAGACTGGTGAAACGCTTTGAGCGCTAGATGAACTGCACGGAGTTCAAGGAGGTTTTTGTGGTATGTCCTCTCTTTCGGAGACCATGTGGGCTCCCTAGCCGAGCAGGGAAGCTACTATCACGATGGTTTGAGTGGGATCTTGTTGGTGAAATGGCATCCCCTGCAGGAAATTGGTCAGTGAGCACCACCACTTGAGTAATCTGGTGGCATGTAGAGATAGAGTGATCCTGTCCTTCCATGTTCCTGATAGTTGGTCCCACTGGTCCTCGAGACACTCTTGGAGAGGACGCATGGAGGCAAGCAGGAGTGAGAAAATGCAGGAGGACATCGAGCTGAGAAGTGACAATACCGTGTGCACTGTTGATCTGTTATAGTTATAGATTCCTTACCTTAGAATTACCCCCAGACGTCGGACTGGATCCGGAAAGTTTTTCATCAGCAGTACCCCTGTGCGTCGGAAGATGGCGTCGGTCGACTCCGGATTCGTCGTCTGCGTTGTGGCTGCCGGGATGACGTCGCGGTAGCTACATAGATGCCGCCCTCGCGCGCTGACGTCAGTTCTTTCTTTTTCTGCGCCAGCAAGCGCAGATCCGGAGAGAGCGGTACCCCCAGTAATTTTTTGACTGAGCTTTTTCTCGACTTTTGTCGACTTCGTTGTTTTTTTCAGTCCATTGACTACTGGTGCACGAGGGATGCCCGGCTTTAAGGCTTGCGGTTCCTGTAACCGACTGATGTCGGTGACGGATATGCACCGCTTGGGCCTCTACTGCCTGGAGCGCGACCACGACCCCAAATCGTGCTCCGACTGCCGGACCATGTCCCCGAAGTCTTTGCGGGAGCGGTCCCGAAAGCTACTCGAGGCCCGGCAGTCGGCTCCTCGCCGCTCAAGGTCCCGGTCGCGTAGAGGTCGAGGAGCCAACACCATTCTTCCTCCAAGTCTTCGCACTCGGGGTCAGGTAAGTCGAAGCACAAAAAGAAGTCGAAGAAGCATCGTCGCTCTTCGACTGCTCCCCGTCCGTCGGCCGACACGACGAGGGATGCGGGTGGTGCCCCTCCCGCGGCTCCGCATGCTGAGCCCCTAGGGTCGGCTCCGGGTTTCCCCCCCCCCTTCCCGGGACCAGGAGCGACCCCTGCCCAGCTTTGTCAGTTTTACGAAGCGATGCATGCCATCTTTGGGCAGCCCGACTCCGCTGGCGTGCCTTCGGGCCCCGCGGACTCGGTTGGGGGCCCTAGGCCTTCGGTGCAGGCGGCTTCGGCGCCGCAGGGTCCCCTTGGATCCAGGCCTGGATCCGGATCGGCCCCGGTCGACCTTGTTACGTCTCCCCCGTCGCTGATTCCACCGGCACCACGTCCGCCACCGGCGTCGGCTGTGTCCCCAGCCGACGTCGACCCCGGCCTCCACCTCGAGGTAGACACGGAGTCGGACCGGTGTCGACCGACGCCGGATCCGACGCCGTCAGGTACTTTTGTGCCCCTGTTCTACCCTGGCTCTTTGATACCAGATTGGCAGCCAGAGGAGGACTGGGAGGGGTCTGTGGACCCTTTAATCGACCAGGTGGTGTATGAGCAGGACTGGAGAGAGGAACTGGGGGAAGCCAGTGGTCTGGATACCTCACCCGACCTTGGGATGTTGTCTCCTCCTACCGTGGCTACGGAGGAGGGAGCTTCATACGCAGTGGTGTTGCGTAGGGCGGCCGAGGCGCTCCCCCTCGAGCTACCTACGGTGGCAGTCAGGACTAACCTCCTGACAGAGGTCCTTTAACCGGCAGCGAGCTCTTCGGAGCCCCTGCTGCTGTTTAATGAAGCCCTCACGGACATCCTTTTGGGCACCTGGTCCAGGCCCAACACAGGGGCTCCTGTGGACAGGAGGATTGCCCGACGCCACCGCCCGGCCCCGGGCGACCCCACTTTCCTCTCCCAACACCCCACCCCATGAGAGCTTGGTGGTCCAAGCCTCCACTTCTAAAGGCGCATTCTCTGACGCACCACCATATAGGGAATCCAAAAAGCTGGACCACCTTGGGAAGAAAATGTTTTCTTCCGCCAGCTTGGGACTGCGGTCGGTAAACACCGCTTGTCTGTTGGGCCGTTACACCCACTCTGTGTGGGATACGGTAACGCAGGTGCTGCCCCAGTTCCCGGAGGAGGCACGGGCCGTGCTCTCCCGTGCAGTTGCCGAAGGGAGAGACGCAGTGAAGTTTACCAGCCGCTGTGGGCTGGATACCACCGACGCACTTGGCAGGACGATTTCCACGTCAGTAGCCCTTCGACGCTACGCCTGGTTGCGCTCGGCTGGTTTTTCCGGGGATGTCCAATACACCCTTATGGACATGCACTTTGATGCCCGTCGCCTTTTCGGTGACAAGGCAGACAGTGCGCTAGAGCGCTTTAAGGACTCTCTGGCTACGGCCAGTTCCTTGGGCCTCTCCACCACCCGCCCTGCTCAGTCTGCCTTTCGCCCCTTTCATGGCTACGGAAGGGTTGCCCCACTGCGTCCTGCCCAGAGCCACAGGCCGGCGCAAGCTGTTCAGCCGCAGCGCGGCCGGGGACGTGGAAACCACCACCGTGGTTCTGGGGGCCAGTAGGCGGGCCAGTCCACCACAGCCCCCTCTGCAGCAGCCGCCAAGCCTTCCTAGTCTGACCTTTCAGGGCCACCAAAGGCCAGTGGGCGGCAGGATTCGCCATCACCTCCCCCACTGGCACACCATCACGTCGGACAGGTGGGTTTTGCAGATAGTCCGAAGGGGCTACTCCCTCCCCTTCGAGACTATTCCTCCAGCCATGCCACCCCAGTACCATCGCATGTCGGGGATCATCTGGTCCTTCTCCAACAGGAAGTTGTGGCTCTCTTGGCCAAGGAAGCCATTGAGCGCGTTCCTGCCCCAGAAGTAGGTCGTGGTTGTTATTCCCACTACTTCCTGGTGCCCAAGAAGGACAAGGGCCTGCGTCCTATCTTGGATCTCAGGGACGTCAACCGCTTCCTCCGGAAAGAGAAGTTCAAAATGTTGACTCTGGCTCAGGTCTTGTCTGCCCTCAACCCTGGAGACTGGATAGTAGCGTTGGACTTGCAGGACCCTTATTTTCACATCCCCGTCCTGCCGGCGTTACCTGCGGTTCACGGTAGGCCACGAGCACTTTCAGTTTACCGTGCTCCCCTTTGGCCTTACCAGCGCCCCTCGGGTGTTCACGAAAGTGATGGCAGTGGTCGCAGCTCATCTGCGCAGATCAGGGGTTCCAGTCTTCCCCTATCTTGACGACTGGTTGTTGAAGGCGGGTTCTCCCCAGGCAGTCGTCTCCCACCTCCAGACTAGGGCCGACCTCCTGCATTTGCTGGGGTTCTCCATCAACGTGCCTAAGTCGCACCTGACCCCCTCTCAGAAGCTCCTCTTCATCGGAGCAATTCTGGACACAACGCAATTTGGGGTTTTTCATCCCGAACAGCGAGCCCGGGATATTCGGGCTATGATTCCGATCTTTCAGCCTCTATCCCGGGTTTCGGTCAGGATGACCCTGAGGCTGCTGGGCCTCATGGCCTCCTGGTCGATCATGCCACGTGGCATATGCAGGCTCTGCAGTGGGACCTGAAGTTCCAGTGGGCGCAGCATCAGGGGAATCTGTCAGATTGCGTCCAGATCTCGGAGGGCACTGCACGACAATTGCAGTGGTGGCTCACGAACCAGGATTGGGTCAACGGCAGATCCCTCTCCCTTCCCCAATCAGAACACACAATGGTGACAGACGCCTCCCTCCTGGGATGGGGCGGCCACATGATAGAGGCGGAGATCAGAGGCCTCTGGTCTCCGGCGGAGTCCGAGCTTCACATCAACCTTCTGGAGATCCGGGCGATCCGTCTTGAACTAAAGGCATTCCTTCCCTCTGTCTGGGGAAGAGTAGTGCAGGTGTTCACGGACAACACCACCGCCATGTGGTACTGCAACAAACAAGGCGGGGTGGGGTCGTGGACCCTATGTCAGGAGGCCCTGCGCCTCTGGACATGGGTGGAACATCAGGGCATATCCCTGGTGGTTCAACACCTAGCAGGTTCACTGAACGCCAGGGCGGGCGAACTCAGCCGCAGGTGCATGATGGATCACGAATGGCGTCTTCACTCGGAGGTGGTGCAAGGTCTCTTTCTGCAGTGGGGAGAGCCTTGGTTAGAACTATTCGCCACCGAAGAGAACGCGCAATGTCAGCAGTTCTGCGCGTTGGAATTTCCAAGGCGGCACTTGCTAGGCGACGCTTTTCGTCGCGAGTCGAGTTGCGGTCTTCTATACGCCTTTCCGCCTATACCACTTCTGCCCAGATTGCTGAAGAAGATCAAGCGCGACCGGGCCCAAGTCATTCTTGTGGCTCCGGATTGGGCACGAAGAGTCTGGTATCCCGAGCTGCTAAACATGGCCATCGATCCTCCGATCCGACTGCCTCTTCGGGAGGATCTTCTGTCGCAGGGGACGGTCCTCCACCCGAACCTGTCCAGCCTCCACCTCCTTGCGTGGAGATTGAGCGGCGGCAGTTGACATCGTTTGACCTGCCTCCCGAAGTCTGCGATATCTTGGCAGCCAGGCGTCCCTCCACTAAGACAGTATACGCCTGCCGATGGAATAAATTTGTGGCATGGTGCACAGCAAAGGCTGTGGATCCCCTTTCCGCCCCTCTTTCTGAGGTTCTCTTGTTCCTCCTTTCTTTGGCCCAGCAGGGCTCTGCACTGGGCACTCTAAAGAGCTTCCTTTCGGCCATTTCAGCCTTTCTTAGGCTTCCTGATCAGCCTTCTCTTTTCAAGTCCCCTGTTGTAAATGGATTCCTTAAGGGCATTACTCATCTTTTTCCTCCTGTTTCCTTCGTAATGCCCCAGTGGGTCTTGAACTCGGTTCTTACCTATCTTATGTGTGCTCCCTTTGAGCCACTACATAACTATCGTCTCCGGCATCTCACTTTGAAAACTGCCTATCTGGTGGCCATCACCTCTGCACGCAGGGTGAGTGAGCTACAAGCTCTTTCTTCCAAGCCTCCCTTTCTGGCTGTCCATCCGGGCAAGGTCGTCCTACGAACTAGACCTTCCATCTTCCAAAGGTGGTTACTTCTTTCCACATTGGCCAAACCATCACTTTGCCTACCTTCTTTCCGCCTCCGCATCCTTCAAAAGAGGAAGAGAGGCTCCACCATCTGGATCCAAAATGTGCGCTTTCCTTCTACTTGGATCGCACCAAACAATTCTGGGTGGACGACCAGCTCTTTGTTGGTTACGTGGGTGCTAAGAAATGTCGGGCCGTGCACAGACTGACCATCTCCAGGTGGGTCGTTCTGTGCATCAAAGCCTGCTGTTCTTTGGCAAAGAAGGAGCCTCCAGTGGGACTGCGCGCCCATTCCACCAGGGCGACTGCAGCTACCACAGCTTTAGGGCGAGGAGTCCCCCTAAATGACATCTGTCCGGCAGCTACGTGGGCATCGTTGCACACGTTCACTTAACACTACTGCCTGGACAGCCAAGTCGGGAGAGATGGCTTCTTTGGCCGTTCTGTTCGCCAGGACTTTCTGGTGTGAACTTAGTTTGCAGACCCACCTCCGGGGTTGATATTGCTGGGGTATCTATTCTAAGGTAAGGAATCTATAACTAACTGTTTCTTTCAGATGAACAAGTTACTTACCTTCGGTAATGATATATCTGTAAGAAACATAGGTTAGTTATAGATTCCTTACCGCCCCACCCATCCTCCCCGTTCTGCGAACTGACTTCTAGGGTTAAGGACAAACTTTCAGGGCCCTAGTTTTGTGCACCAGTGGTCAGTGTCTTGCATGGCTCTGCGCTTCTGGCGTGGAAAGTTGTGTACAGAACTGACGTCAGTGCGCGAGGGCGGCGTCTATGTAGCTACCGCGACATCATCCCGGCGACCACGCCGCCGCCGATGAACGCAGAGTCGACCGACGCCACCTTCCGACACGCAGGGGTACTGCTGACGAAAAACTTTCCGGGTCCAGTCTGACGCATGAGGGTAATTTTAAGGTAAGGAATCTAACTAATCTGTTTCTTACAGATATATTGTTACCGAAGGTAAGTGACTTGTTCGACGGCACACTGTCCAAAGATTGTGAAACTTCTGGAGAATAGAAAAGTGTCGTTCCTCTGAAGGACACACCTTTCCGTGAACTGTGTCGATAGTAGCTCCGAAGAAGTGCAACTTCTGGACTAGAGTTTATGTGGACTTGGGAAAATTTATCTGAAGCCCTAAGCGATGAAGGAGCTCTCGTGTTCGTTTGAAATGAAGTTGTGCTTCTGGAAAGGACGATGCCTTGATTAACTAGTCGTCCAGGTACGGGTAGACAAAGATTTAGTGCTTTCTAAGACGTGCTCCCACTACAGCCAAGCAGTTGGAGAAAGTTCTGGGTGCTGACTTGAGATCAAAAGGTAGGACGGTGTATTGGTAGTGGTCCCGCCCCATGATAAGTCTTAGAAACTTCTGATGCTTTCTTGAGATGGGAACATGAAAGTATGCATCATGCAGGTCAATAGAGCACAGCCAGTCTCCCTGGCGAAGTTGCGGGTATATTTGGTGTAAAGACAGCATCCTGAACTTTTCCTTGCGAATCCATTTGCTGGTGAGCCTGAGGTCGAGAATGGGCCGAAACTCCTGTTTGTCGTTGTTTGGCACTAGAAAGTACCCAGGAGTAAATGCCCTTTCCCCATTGACTGAGGGGAAACCAGTTCCTCCGCCTTCTTCTGGCATAAGATGGTGACATCCTTCTTTAACAGATCGAGGTGGGAAGCAAATGCCTTTGGTTGAATGGATGGTGATGGGGGAGTAAACCTGAGAGAATAGCCATTCTTTACAATATTCAAGACCCAGGCATCTGTTGTGATACATTACCACTGTTCCAGGTAATGGAAAGGGGAAGGGAGGGTTCAGGGTTTTGAAGCTGATGGTTGACGGCCTCCTTGGTTGGGTTGTTGAGCCGAACGTCCCCTCTGTTTGCTTTGGGGTTGTTAGGACCTTTGGTATTGTTGGTGAGGTCTCCCAGTCTGCCACTGAGGGGTTTGAACTTTCCGAGATGAAAAACAGTGGCAGGGTCGAAACAATCTGTGTTGCTCCTTAGATTTTCCAAGCCCTACAGCTTTCATGGTGTCCATTTCTGTTTTCATCTGTGCCATTTCATCATCTGCATGAGAGCCAAACAGTGTGGAACCAGAGAATGGCAGGTTTTGGATACGCAGCGGAGCGTCTGGCTTTGATGTCAGTCAGAGCGTATGTCTGTGCAAGGACACTCCATGGCAGTAACTGTGTGCTGCTAAAAGAGCACTGATGGCATGGTTAGAGACTATGGCCTTTACGTGGACGATCTCAAAAAAATCTTCCTGTTGATCTCGTATGAGGTGATCTGCTAAATGAAGAATGGAGTCCCATATGCCCTGGCATGGCTGCCCAGGAGGGCAGTTGCACTGGTGCCTTTATGGTCATAGCCGCAGTGTTTCAGACCTTGCGACCTGAGGAATCTAGTCTTCTGCTCTCCTTATTGGGGGGAGATGTGGCAGAAGGTGAAGTGGCATGAGATTTCTGGGCAACCAGAATTACTACAGAATCAGGTGGTGGATCTGCTTGCAGAAATAACGGATCCTGATCCAGGGATGATACTTCTTCTGGAGTGAGCCGATTTTGTCACTGCTGAAGTCAGAAACAAGTCCAAGGCTGGTTCTAGTAGGCCGGGCACTAGTGGTAACAAAGGTCGGGAGGCTGTACCCTGGTGGATAACTGAAGTCGATGGGGTTGGAACTGCCATGGGAATGTTCAGTTTGGCTGCACCTCGCTCCAGAATCTCTTGAAAGGTATTAATGTCATCAATCGGTGAGGTGCGAGGTTGGGAGAGTCTGACAAGGTGGGAGAATAGTCCCTCGTAGAAGATTACATATCCCCACGATGACACTGTGATCGTGATCTATGGCGTGACCTATGCCTTGAACGAGAGTGCCTCGATCTGGTGGAAGAAGGACCTGATGCATGATGGCCATGACATGGGCGATGGTGTGACCCTAACCGTGAACGTGGTCTGGGAGCTTGAGATGCAGGCACTTGAGGCACCAAAGGAGGTGTAATGACAGGGGCTGCCTGCGCCGGCAACCCTGGAGGCATTGGTACCACTGGAGGTCGAGGAGCTGGCAAAGGCAGCGGAGGATCCACAGATTGTGTCGTGGCCCATGGAGAATGAGATATGGCAGACGAAGGTAGCTCTATCGGAGAAGGAGATCTGGAGCGTTCTGATGATGAATAAATCTTCCTTCTTTTAGAGGCTTTCTGAGATCATCTGGACGTCGAGGACTCTTCGACGTTGATCCCTGTCTCCTCTGTCTAGACCCCGACCGGCTTCGACATGTCCCGTCGACGTTTAGGTCTCGACGTCAGACGCCTTCTTGATGATGGCGAGTCCGAATCCAAAGACGCCAACTCACTTCTTGAAGTCGGGCGGCGAGGCGCAGTAGAAATCAATGTCGCTCTTGTAGGTCTTGTCGAGCAAGGACGCTTACGCGACGTCGTGCCAGTCCGTAATGGCGAGCATGTCGGCACCGTACCACCTCTCGACGTTGATCTCCTCGACGTCGGCCGGGACCAATAGCGTTTTTTGCCAGAAAAACACTTCTCAGACCTTCCACAACCACTGGAGTCTGAGGGAAGAGGGGGAAGAGGTCTGGTCGAAGAATTACCTTCCCCTCGCTCAGAGGTCCCACTGGCTGCTTGCTGGCGCAGTCTCTACTCTTTACCTTGCAGGCGAATCTTCTCCCGGTCATTCAGGGTACGCCTGGAAAATGTTTTGCAGATGTCACAGGAGGCAGACAGATGATACAGACCTCTCGTGGGGGTCTGTTTTGGCCTTTTTCCTACCACAGCGAGGACATTTATCAAAAAGAGAAGGGATTTTAAAGCAGAAAAATGCCTGTGTTCTGTTAGAAGAAAACACAAACTGACCGAGAAAGACAAAAGAATTCGAGTGAAACATTTGTTACTGATATCTGAAGTACTTCTGTGAAGAAAAACCTAAAATAGGTTGAGTTAAATGCTCCAAGGATCCTGTCAGCAGGAGCCGGAAAAAGAACTGAGTTCCTTCCTCTGGCTGAGCATGATGGGATACTGGATGTCCCGGTATTCTTAAAGGTACAGTCTCTTTTTTCTTCCTTTATAATGTCAGCCTATGAGCTGCACTGTTCTGCACTTCTTCATACTGCTCTCACATTACAAAAGGGGTTTGTGAAATATTTTTCTTGGTATTCAAGATTCACATGCATTTCTGCATGTTTCTTTGGACTAGCTCCCTTTTGTTACATCAAAATTAAGAATTTTGACCACTGAGGCCTATCTGTTAGGCTGCATATTGACTTTCTTAAGTGACTATTCATGGCCTACCTGAAGAAAGGTGAACGTCTGCACTTAAGAAGACATACTGGAAAAGTGATCCGAGCTCCCCCGCAGGCGAGCGGGAATATTCTACACTTAAGACTATCATGGAAATACTCCTACGAGAGAACTGAAGTTACAGGTAAGAACCTATACTGTCTTCAATTGCCTTAAGGTAATCCTCAAATGCTTCTTTCCACCTATGCTAGTTTAGAGAAGGCACACCAAGTTAAGACAAAAATGGAGGTGGCGCTAAAACACCCTCCATGCCTGAAGAATAAATAGTAAAATGACTCTTATTAGGAAGTAGAAGACTAGAGGCTACACGTTTATATGGAATACCAAACAGAGGAGGCAAATCCAAAATGGTGGAAACAGTCTAGATGATTGTTTAAGAGTCAGGTTCGCTGCTGGGACACACCACATGATCCACAGTGTCCAATGAGGAGCACATGCACACAGGAAGAGCGTCGCGCACAAGGCTGACTTGTTTACATGGTGCGTCACATAACACTCAGACTGGCAGCCAAACAAAGCTCTGCATAGTATTGCCCGCACAATAACCCCATTGCGCACAGAGCAGCGCCAAAATGCTCAACTGGTCCTTAATAGGCTGTCCCCAAATGGTACATCGGGACGATCAGGCGACCGTTCAGCACTATCCAGGAAGATGCAGAGACCAGGAAGAAACTGCATCGAATCCCAAAAAAAGGCAAATCCAAATCTTGGCAGTGGCAAGTTGGTAGCTGGGTTTCCGCTCATTGCCACAATGTTAAGAAGACATGGTCACACCACCATTGTGAATCCAAGGTAAGTTTATTCCCAGCGTAGGTAATGCGGCCACCAGCACCTCACTGCCCTCTAACTGCCACTCCCGGAATCATTCAAGCACATCCTTCTATAACTTAATAACATTCTAAGAAAACCCTACAACTCTCATTTGGCTTACCCCCATTCCCTTTGCTATGATTTATGTAAAATCGGGAAAGTTATTACACCAAAAAATCATCCCATGTATAATTTGTAACATACAGTTTGCGACCATCGACTTCTGCACGGCCTGTTTCAACTGTTTAGGCCTCCTCCATTGCTGTTTACTGTCCTCTTTGTTGTGAAATTGCGGCAAACTTTTTTAAGAGTTAGGTGCTGCAAATGTGGGCTAAGGACACTTGATGGGTTCCTCATTTACCTTTCTTAATCAATTGCGCACCCCACGCTCTATTTTGTCTTCATTGACTAGCTCAATGCTTACGTGGACCTTTTTAGCAGTGAACGTTTTAACATTGAGAGGAATATGGAGCAAGTCACAGCACCCATCCCTTTTAGTGCCTTCAGTTTACACCAGTTTCATCATAGAGACCCTCTCGTAGTTAGGTAATGGTCATCTTACCTCAAGTCCAATGATTGCTACGATCTACTTTGCTTAAGAGCCTAATGTGGACAGGTTTACAGTGAGAGTTTTTAACTGGACACCAAACAAATTGGCAAAAAGTGGAGGCAGCAGGACAGTAAACAAAGACATTCAAATGCAGAGGTGTTAAAAAGAGGGCTAGCGTACAGATTCTCTGTATGACTTTAGGAAAAATATAAACTAATTGGGGCTCCAACGACCAGGGAATCCTTGAAGCGCCACCTCTGCGACAATTTTAATACTCCCAGGCATGTAGTCTCTCTGCTTGCTGTGTACGTTAGGTTTTATTTTTGATGGTGGTTAGTAAAATAACTTCTGCATCGTAGGATTCTCACTGATGGTCATGAACAATAAGTAGTCCTGCCTGTGTGCGGGATCCCCAGAACACATCTTTTATATAGATTTTCTGATATTGGAGGTAGCCTTCTCAAAGTATAACAGTCTGACACCTCCATAAGTCTATGATAGGTTAACCTTAACTGAATCTGTTTCTGCTTAAAGGGTATAGCAATATAATTACCATTATACATCTAAACCACACTGGGATATTTAAAGTGGAAATGTGTCCTATAATAAAAGCCTAAAAACTATGCTTGTAGCTACAGAGAAAAAATGATGGGAAAGGTCCCTTTCACGTCAAAAGTGCATTAGCTTTACTCAGTGTACACTGTAGCTTTAAGAGAGCCAGTAGCTTCCATTACCCATCAAGCACTGTTCTGGCAGTTTGCCTCACAGGGTCAATTCTTTCTTCGGGGCTCATGCTAACTGGATCTTTACTTAAGGGTGATAAAACTATCTTTTGTCTGAGGTTGTTTTCTCCAGAAATATAACTACTCTTACTTCACTTGCCATCTTTTGAAGAATTTAGCATCTTTCCTGAGTTAACACCAACATGATTATTATTTCTTCCAAAATGCCTTCATCTTTTGTGAAGTGCCCTTCCTGTGGGAGGAAGAAGATTGCCTCTGATCCACATTGATTGTGTGGTTTGACTACCTCCATCTTGCTCTGTAAAATAATGTCCTTGTTGCCAAAAAATGTCAAAAAGAGCATTCAAAGACAGAGATGGTGTTCATCTTAGAAGTAAACTGGAGGAACTCAGGCAGCAGAAGATAAGAGGAAATGGAAGGGCAAGAGGAGGCCCCCCTCTTCCGGCCATGTAAAGGACTCCCACAGAAGGTGTCCCAGGGAGAAGAAACTAAATGTGCCACCATCACCATTCTAAACACTCCTACCATTTACAGGAGCATCGGACGACGTTGAAACCATCTGCCCTGATATGTTCACCATCAAAGGGCTCGACAGAGACTCCCAACGAATAAGGGACTGTAATCTACCTTATCAGTTTTGTTACCGACAACGTCTACTCCTTTGATGCGAAGGCCCCCACCGTAGACTTCTACATTGCCACCTGAACAAGTCAAGGCTTCGACGCCATTAAGACCAACGTCAACACATTTAACATCAGTGTCCCCTAAATGACACCGTTCGACGTCTAAGCACTCCAGGGCATCATCATTGACGCTGAAACAGTACCACATCTCACCACCAACTATATCTCTATCGCCAGCAACGTCGAGGCATTCCACATTGAGGCAATTGACATTGAAACAGTCCGTTTCCACTGTCAACTCAGTTTCATCAGGAGAAGCTGTTGATCAAGGAGAAAAGCCAACAATTCCAAAAAGATCAAGGCTCATAACATTTGCAGGTATATCTCTGCAGCCTTTAAATCTATTGCCTTTGTCAGATCCCAATGGAATTTTTACATCTTCAACTTCTACATCTTCGCAATGGCACTCACGCCCACTGGTTCATGATCTACAGAACCTTATTCTCCTCTACCCGGATCTCCTGACAGGCGCAAACAAAAGTGAAAATCTTCTTCAACTTTTCACATTTATAATAATAAAAATTCATATTTATAAAGCACGAATATATTACCCTTTAATGGTTTCAAGGCGCTGTGAGCCGTCGGGGAGATTAAGAGAGCTATTGCCCAGCATCACATGGTGCTGAGCTGAGCTGAGCTGTCGCCGGTGCCGGGGATTGAACAGTGAGCTCCGCGCTCCGGATTCAACCACTCTGGCCGCTGCACCACACCTCTCGTTTCATCGCAGTATAACACAGATGCGTTTTATACACCGTCTCCACCAGCTTTTCGTGCATTTCCGGTAGATGATATTTTAACATTTCAAGACATACTTCTCAGAAATGCAGATTAATTAAATATTTAAAAGTAAGTTCCTTGCACAACAGCCTCTGTAATCCTAAAACCCTTAAAAGCGAGGGCTTCTGTAAGACCTGTACTTTCACTAGTTCTAGGTTTTACGGAACTGGCAGAGGAGAAATTTCTAATTCCGGCAACACTGAAGTCAACAACACCAATCAATCAGTGTTTGTTAAGCGCAGCTACTCACCTGTGAGGGTCTCAAGGCACGGGAGGAAGCTTCAGCTCCTGATGGGCGCTGAGGTTCAGTCGAAGAGCCAGGTTTTGAAATCTTTCTTGAATTGGGTCAGCGACGGGTATAGCCTGAGGTTCCAGGTTTTGGCCAATACTTTTTTTTTTAGTATAAAGCAATTGAACCGGATCCAAGTTTTCTCAAACAAGGTCTGAAACTAGATTGTCATTGTTTCTGCTTTCAGAATGAAGCACTTTTCAGCTTCAGGAACTTCAGTTCTGCCTGAGAGAGCAAAAAGATGGATGCAGTTTGTAGGAAAATCTGCAGACATTCTGCTACAGCTCTCAAGACAGCCAGGGATTCTGCACCACTAGCAAGATATAGAGCTCAAAGAGAGAAAACAAGACATCCTAGAAATTTTAAATGAAGGTCAACTGATCTCAAACCAAATTATAAGTGTGGCTGTTGATACTGCAGAGACAAATTACTGTCAGTGTCTCCGTCAGATGATCTTCCTGGCTTCATCTTACAACGTTAAAGTCAGAGGCCCAGTAAATTTGAATCTTCTATTTATAGGAACCTTACTCCTTGGTCCTGATGAGGAGATGGAAACGATAAAGAATGTATCGAAGACACTTAGAGCAGTAGGACTGGAAGAGAAAAAGCCTTATATTGGATCACAGTTCTGCCATAAGGATACCAGACCGTATCATACGCTGATGGTTCTATCTCCTCAGTGGTCCTTTTACCCACAGTGAGTCCACCAATCACAGAAGCAACATCAGAATTCAGGAAGACCATCTCGAGGCAGACGTCAACAGCCTTAACCTGACAGAGGCCCAACTCAGTCAGTCTTGTTGCCAACAAAATAAGCAATGAGTCCAATTCTCCATCTGCACTGTTCGCCACTCCGGTGGGAGGGAGTGTAACAAAACATCTAGAGGAGTGGAGAAAATCCCAATAGACAAATGGGTCTTACAGATTACGTAGAGCGGGTGCTCTCTTGAATTGAAGTCTCCACCATCGCTGATTTCACCAAAAAGAGCTCCACAAATATAAAACTGAAAATGTATAATTTAAAGTAGAGTGAAGCCATAAGTCTTTAACAGCATCATCTTCCTCAACAAAAAATGGATGCAGCATCACTTTTCCAAAAACAAGCAAAAGAATCAGTTACTCAATCACAAAGAGGAAAGGGTTTGTGTTCAAGATATTTTTTGGTTCCCAAGAAGGGCCCCAAGCAAGAATCCCAACCAATATTGGATCGATCTGAGAAAGGCCAACAAATATATTAAACGTCATAAATTCAGAATGTTGACATTAGATCAAATCTATCCCCAACTCATGAAGGGAGTGTTGGACCTAAAAGACACCTCTTTTCACATTTGATTACTTCAAAATACAAAGTTTCTGAGATTTCCAGTATACAGTGTCCTCTATTAGTACAGAGTTCTCCCTTTTGGCCGCAACTTTGCCTTCAGAACGTTTTCGAAATGCATGGCGGTAATAGCGGTTTTTCTCCTCAAGAAAAGGTTTGTTCGAGGTATGTGTGGCTGTAGATACACATGCTCTGCATACTTCCGCCATCTGGTGTTGGGTCCGGATGTGTGCAAGTTGTTTTTCTTCGAAGAAGTTTTTCAAGTCACAAGACACAGTGACTCCTCCTCTTGGTGATAATGCACATGGGCATCGACACACTTGTTAGATTTTCTTTCCACTGTCTGGTTCGGACGTGTTTTGTTGCGCTCCAGTTCGAGACCGTCTCCAGTTTTGCAGCGTGAATCTTTCTGGATTCACTATGCTGTGCATTATTCCGCCATCTCGTGGTTGGGTCCGGATTCGTAGTCTTTTCTTTGTTTTTGTCTTTTTTTTTTTTTTTTTTTTTGGCCCAGGTGGGCGGCGACGCCCACCATTTGGTGTCTTCGGTGACGTCGTCGCGCTTCCGGCGGAAGCTCCCACCTTTGGTAGCCATCTTCAGATTCTTTTTTCCGCCGTGGGGTCTGGATCGTTGCCGAGAAGTTCCAGAAAGTTGGACGAAGAATCTCGAAAAGTCGAAAATTCATCACAGAAGATATACTACTGAGACACCGGACGACAACACTAGTACCGGAGAAGAAGGACGACGAGGTAGAAGGTCCACGACCGAAATCTCGACGCCTACAGAGAATGCGCTCACAGGGGGCTCCCTAAGCGCGGTTATGGACAAGACTCCGTTCAAGTTCTGCAGAAATTGCCACCACAAATACGCCCAAAAAGACCAGCACCCAGTCTGCAACCTCTGCTTGCCGCTCGACCACGCCAGCGAAGACTGCAACGCGTGCTCGGCGTTCACCCCGAAGACCCTCCGGGTGAGAGACAGACAGAGAAGGGCGAATTACAGCATGCAGGGCCAGGGACCAGCACCATCTCTCCGAGACCTGGGTCTCTCGAGCGGAGAGGAGGACAACATCGCAGAGGGACCAGAGGACTGCGCTGTCGTCGAAATCGAAAAGAAAACGTCGAAGGAGGTAAGGGAGTCGTCGACCCCAAAACACCAAAGCGACGCTCGAAAGAGTGAAGCCAGAATCCCTAGCGACACTGCCAGAAGTGTAGCAAAGTCCACCAAGGGAGCGTTGCCGCCGAAACACTCGACGAAAGCAACAGCACCAAGGGACAAACAGCCGAGCGGATCCTTGGACAAGGACTCTCAATCGGCGAAAGCCTCCGAAAACGAAGGCGTCGAAGGTCGTCCCCGAAAAGGAAACCTCGACACCGAGAAAGGAAGGCCCGGCGTCTGTTTCGACGACCGCGACCGCGAAGAGAGGCACTGCACCACTCGACGCCGAAAAGGCCCACGAGATGGCGAAAAAGAAGAGGAGGCTCGAGGCAGAGATGGCGAGCATCCTGCAACGCAAAAAGACTTCGACGAGAAGATGAAACAATACGCTATTCCGTCGAAGCAAGTCCACGAGGCAGTCGAGGAGTTCGAGGTCGAAGTCGACGAGGCCCCGGGGACACCCGAACAGCTCGAAGACCAGGACGAGGAATACTACTACTTCGAGGCCGAAGGCGAAGAAGAGATGCTGTCTTACAGGGACTCGGCGTCCTCTGAAGTACAAGACCTAGACTGGCAAGACCTCGACACAGAGTCACCAGAAGAAGGGGTAGACACTTACCCCTCGAGACCTTCGCCGCCAGACGACATCGGAGTCTACAATGAGGTCGTGCAGAAGGCTGCAAAGACTTATGGGGTCGAAATGCAGGAGGAAAAGACAAAAGCAGGTTTCCTCTTCGAAACCCTGCTCCCCCAACAGACAAGGAGTCAATTTCTACCCATGTTACCTGGCGTTCTCGACCAGGGAAGGGAGGCCTTCAGGGAACCAGCAATCTGCAAGGCGGTTACCCCTAGGAGCGAAAAGAAGTATAAGCACTCCACAAAAGATCCTGCATACATACAGGGGTCTGTACCAGCAGACTCCATTATCGCTGCAACAGCCAGGAAGAGGGCCGGTGTGCCCACCAACACAGGCCCACCTCCAGACAAGGAGAGCAAAAGAATAGACCTCACAGGACGTAAGGTGGAGAGGAACGCAGCCATACACTGGCGTATCGCCAACTCCAACGCCCTCATCAGCAGGCATGCATACCAGCATTGGGCAGAAATGAGCCAGCTCATTAAGCACCTGCCAGAAGAACACCAACAAAGGGCCAATTACCTAGCGGAAGAAGGCAAGGCCATCGCGAACACTTGCCTAAAGTCAGCCTTGGACGCAGCAGAGAACTCCAGCAGGCAAATGATGATAGGGATGACTGAGAGGAGACACGCATGGCTCAGGATCTCCGGCTTCAAACCAGAAGTACAGAGCAACATCATCAACACACCGTTCGACGGTGAGAAACTGTTTGGAGCAACAGTTGACAACAAATTAACACAACTAAAGACGGACAACGAAACTGCAAGGTCCATGGGAGCGCTGCAGTTCAGGGGGATGAGAAGAGGGAACCCCTCAAGGCGAGCCAGTGGTAGAGGAGGCAATGCACCTACCACTTCACATCAATCACAACAACAAGGGTACCAAGGGAACAACCAGGGCCAAAACCTGCAGGGACAACAGCAGCAGAATTGGCAGTACCAACCCAGAGGACGGTCCTTTCGAGGGCGCGGGTACGGACGGGGACAGGCCCGAAGAGGGGGCCAGCAGCCCGCCTCAAAGTGACTCCACACACATAACAAGCCCCCCACCGTTAACACCAAGGTTGAGGGGAAGTCCGCAAAAGGAAAATATAAAGAGCAGAAGCACACAGCAAATAACCACCGAGCATACGACACCAGTGGGAGGAAGAATAAGAAAATTTCTCACACAATGGAGGAAAATTACCACAGACAAATGGATACTAAACACCATACAGCACGGGTACTGCATAGACCTCCAAAAACACCCGCCAGGGAGAAGACCAAGACATCGGTCAATACCCGCAAGAGAACTAGCCCTCCTCCGCCTAGAAGCAGAGGAACTGCTACAAAAAAGAGCAATAGAACCAGTTCCAAACAACGAAAGGAACAAGGGAATATACTCAACGTACTTCCTAGTGCCAAAGGTAGACGATACACTAAGACCTATACTGGACCTCAGATTCCTGAACAAGTTCGTAAAAACACAAAAATTCAAGATGACTTCACTTCAGGAAGTAATACCCCAAATCCAAGAAGGGGATTACATGGCGACCTTAGACCTAAAAGATGCATACCTGCACATACCCGTCAACCGCAAACACAAACGGCTATTAAGATTCGTGATAGGCCACAATCACTACCAGTTCACAGTGCTAGCCTTCGGACTAAAGTCCGCACCAAGAGTGTTCACGAAATGCCTAGCAGCAGCTGCAGCGCACCTTCGGAGGAGGAGCATACATGTATACCCCTACCTCGACGACTGGCTGGTAAAAGCAGGATCATACAGACTCTGCAAAAAACACATCAAACAAGTCATAGAAACACTGTCCACATTAGGTTTCTCAATACATTGGGAAAAATCGTCAACAGAACCCCAACAAATCAAGATATTCTTGGGGGCACAAATAGACAGCACACAGTCCAAGGTGTTCCCCAGCGACAAGAGAAGTATAGCGCTCCTGAGGGAAACACGTCATTACCGCAAGGGGCAAGTTCTGACAGTGAGGACGGTGAGCAGGCTAATGGGAATGATGGCATCATGCATCCACCTTGTCCCGCATATCAGACTGCACATGAGACCGTTCCAGGAATGGATACAACAGCAATGGTCACAAGCCACAGGGAGTTGGGAAGATCTAGTGGTTGTCACACACGCAGTGCAGAAAGAAATAGCGTGGTGGAAAGAAGAGAACATATTACAAGGGAAGCCATTCACACAGCCAACTCCAACAGTGACCATCACAACAGACGCCTCACAGCAGGGCTGGGGCGCGCACATGACCAGACTCCGCGTCAGGGGGCTCTGGTCACAACAAGATGCAGTGAAACACATCAACTACCTAGAACTCAAAACTGTGTTCCTAGCCTTAAAAGCCTTTCAAAAGCAGCTTTACGGCCAGCGAGTGCTGATACAAACAGACAACACAACTGCAATGTTCTACATCAACAAGCAAGGTGGGACACAATCAGCACCGCTGTCAAGTCTGGCACAACAGATCTGGAGATGGGCCATCCCTCTAAGGATAGACCTGCTAGCAATACACCTCCCAGGAATAGACAATGTAGAAGCAGACCGACTCAGCAGGCAGACGTCTGCATCCCACGAATGGGAACTGAACCAACAGGAGGTGCAGCAACTGTTCCAAAAGTGGGGAACACCACGGATAGACCTCTTTGCAACACCCCACAATGCAAAATGCCAACATTACGCATCCAGACAGCCGGACCAAAGGTCCCTAGGGAATGCCCTATGGATAAGTTGGTCGAACGAATTTGCTTACGCTTTTCCCCCGATACCACTGTTACACAAAGTACTCAGCAAATGCAGGAGCAGCAGCATGACACTCATACTGGTGGCACCTCAGTGGGCCAGACAAACATGGTTCTCACAGATTATGGAAATGGCGCAGGAACCAGCACACAGGTTCAGCAGAAGGAAAGACCTCCTCACAATGCAAGACGGAAAAGTGCTCCACCCAGAACCAGACAGCCTCAGCCTAGCAGCATGGCTCCTGAGGACCTAGAATTCGCACACCTCAAACTACCTCCAAGCACCATGGCAGTACTCAGAGAAGCAAGGAGACCCACTACAAGAAAATGCTACATTGCAAAGTGGAAAAGGTTCTCACAATGGTGCATTACAGAGGGACTGCAACGAAAAGTCACAAAAGAATCAACAGTACTGCGATATTTAACACACCTACTACAAAGCGGGCTGAGCTACTCGTCACTAAGGGTTCACCTAGCAGCCATAGTGGCCTACACCAGGGGAGAAGCGGTGAAAAGCTTCTTCACCTCCCAAGTGGTCAAAAGATTCCTGGAAGGGGCTAAAAGAATAGCCCCCCTAAAAGGATGCCAGCCCCAAGCTGGAACCTCAACACTGTACTGACACAGTTGATGAAATCACCATTTGAACCCATACACAAGAGCACACTGCACATGCTCACACTAAAAACGGCTTTCTTAGTGGCTATCACGTCACTGCGAAGAGTCAGTGAACTACAGGCTCTCACACTACAAGAGCCCTACTTGCAAATACACAAGGACAGAATTGTCATGAGGACGGACCCACACTTCCTGCCAAAGGTGGTGTCGCGGTTCCATATCAATCAAACAATACAGATACCAAGTTTCTTCCAGAAACCTTCAACACCCTCAGAAAAGGCGCTACACACGCTAGACGCCAGAAGGGCAGTGATGCACTACATAGAAAGGACGAAGGAATGCAGGAAAACAAAACAACTCTTCGTTTCCTTCGCAAGCAGTTTCCTGGGACGACCAGTAACAAAAAATACCATTGCACGGTGGATTGCACAAGCAATACAACTCTGCCACAAGCAGGCAGGACAAGAGTTACAAGGGGCCGCCCAGGCTCACTCAACAAGGAAAAAGGGAGCAACGGTTGCGTTCCTAGCGAACACACCTATACAAGACATTTGCCAAGCGGCAACATGGTCTTCCGTGCACACGTTCACCAAACACTACTGTGTTGATATCCAAATGAACAAAGAGGCACAAGTAGGACAGAAGGTCTTACAGCACATTTTCAGCAACCAATGCTCATCTTCCACCCAACCACCGCAATAACAAAACCGCTACTAAGTCTATGCACAGCATAGTGAATCCAGAAAGATTCACGCTGCAAAACGAATAGTTTCTTACCTGTCGGTGTAGTTTTGCAGCTTGAAGACTTTCTGGATTCACTAGCGATCCCACCCGCCTCCGCCAGGAAGATAACATAGGAGGTTAAGGGTACAACTAAACTACATACAAGGTTTTAAAGGGATCAAAGAATAATTGAAGGATTAAAGGTTAAAGACATAGACAACAAAAAACTGTAAGAGGAAAAGAAAAAAGAATCCGAAGATGGCTACCAAAGGTGGGAGCTTCCGCCGGAAGCGCGACGACGTCACCGAAGACACCAAATGGTGGGGCGTCGCCGCCCACCTGGGCCAACAACAAAAAAAAAAAAAAAGACAAAAACAAAGAAAAGACTACGAATCCGGACCCAACCACGAGATGGCGGAATAATGCACAGCATAGTGAATCCAGAAAGTCTTCAAGCTGCAAAACTACACCGACAGGTAAGAAACTATTCGTTTTCCTTTCAGTTTGCAATTCATTTCCACCCTCGGTGTTGTTTTGGTTTCGTTTTCCATCCTTGTGTCCGGAAAATCAGAGAACTTTCGCCTGTCGATTCGACGTGCTCCCACGCTGCCTTCGCCCATTCGGGCCTACTCTTCAATTCAACCAGCTTCGACAGAGAATGCGCTGCTAATGGAATGAACTCCATTTCGATTCTGCCTCAGCTGCCATGTGTGCGTCCCGAGAACCGACCTCCATCAGGTTTGCAACTTATGGCCATCTCCGGACCATCGGTAAGCCAACTTTGAAGCGTGTCGATCCTTTTGATATAAAGACATTACGGGATTGTCGGTGCATTGCAGAGAAATGCAGCACAAAGATTGGAGAGACACCAGACATCTTTGGTCAGGATGTCGAACAGGAAGAGCTTCATGTGGCCACTGCAGCAGAGGAAGAGGCCTTTTCCATCCATGACTCCAAATCGGGCTCTGCCTCCGATCTCAACTCTAGATTGCAGATGCACTATATTTGCCGTATAGTGAGTAGTGAGTACACCTGTCCCTGTTCCACCTCCCCAAAAATATTCAGTTCTGACTGATTTGATGGCTACTGGGCCACCACTGCCAGCAGGCCTAGGTAGGCATCGATCATCTGCTAAGGACGCCCATCTTCTGGCTCGGTGCCGAAAGCCAAGCTGAAACAGATGGCTCCTGCACTGAGCAGATTGGACTTTGCACCAAGTCGACCACCAGCCTCTTCGGCTCCGAGCAATCCACTTCCACGCCTTCAGCTTCGACCACCTCAGGTCTGAAAAAGAAAACTGCTTCAGCACCAAAAGCTTCGGCATCCAAGTTGCCTCCAGATCCAATTCTCCGGATCATGCAGGAGCGTCTCAATCAGAAGCAAAAAAGCTATATATACAACCTCAAACTTGCCGTATTTTAGCTCAGTCTTTGCACTCTGTGTCCAGATCATCAAAGCGCTAGCTTTTCTTTGTGGAGGCTCTAGATGTACCATTGCTAATAAGGAGGCAGTGCAACCAACCCTTTGCATCTGCCTCTCCACCACCTCCTTCTCCACATCATTCACAGGGTGAACCAGAAGACTTCACACCACAATGGTCCCTGTGCCTGTGTTCTTTCCCCAAAAAAACTTTCTTTCCACAATTGGCACACCTCTAGCCCACATGTAAGCCCCCTGTAAAAGGTACCAGTGGTACCAAGGGCATTGTGACCAGAGAGGGTCTCTAAGGTCTGCAGCATGCATTAAGCCACCCTAAGAGACTCCTCACAAAAACACATGCACACTGCCACTGCAGCCTGCGTGTTTTGATGCAACTAAGAGTGAAGTCGACCTGGCACACATGCCTGCCAGCACTGCCAGAGGCATAGGTAAGTCACCCCTACAGCAGGCCTTGCAGCCGATTCAGGGTGCACTATACCTCTTGTGAGCGCATAACTGCACGAGCAGGTATGCCCCTATAGTTCCTAAGTCTATTCTTAGACATTATAAGTGCATGATGAAGCCATACAAGTACATGGGATGGGAACTTGTTAATACGAGTTCCACAGCTCCATGATGGATTAAACGTATCACAAGATGTTTGGTGCCAAACAGTCAGATTAATAAGCCCACACTGATGCCAGTGCTCGATTTATTAACCAAAGCACTCAGAGGGCACCTTAGAGGTGCCCTCTGAAAACCTACGCAACTGCTAGTGTGATGCTGAATGGTCTGCACGGGCCTGCCACTTCCAGATATGTTTCTGACCCCCTGAGGTGGGAGCCTTGTGCTCTTGTAAGTTAGAAACAAAGCCTGCTCTAGGTGGAGGTGCTTCACACCTACGCCCAAGCAGGAACAGCATTCAAGGGCGGTGATCCTCAATTGCTTGCTTCCCTTTGTTATGCTAGCCAGGGCCTCTCCAGCTAGTGGAGATTCCTGCCCCCCTGTTTGCCCCATTTTGGGGGGGGGGAGGATGGCGGGAAAATTAGTAAGCGGGAGAGGTGTGTCCCCTCTAAGCCAGGACCACACATAAGGTGTCCTGAGCTGAAGTGACCCCCCTCCTTTTAAAATCCTCCATATTGGTTGTGAGGATTTTACCCAGTAGGATTAGGGGTATGCCCCTCCCCAAAGGGAGTGGACATACAAAGGGTGTAGTCCCCCTAAAGGTAAGTAGCCCATTGGCTACTACCTGCCAGTACTGTAATGCCCCTAAATTGAGTATTTAGGGGCACTCCTGAACCTTGATTCTTCGATTCCTGCCGACCTAAAGAAGGGCCAAAGAGCCGTGCAGCAGTGAGGACTCCAGACGACAGCTGACATGGTCCCAGCCCTACCCGCCTGCAGCCCTCGAAGAAACCTGCTTGAAAAGCAACTTGTCCTGCAGGCCCAGCGACCTCCACAACCCTGGGAGGACTGCCTGCCTTCCCTAGAGACCAAGAACTCCTGAGGACAGCGGGCCTGTCCACTAAGAAACCAACACCAAGGACTCCCTTGACTTCTGGATCCACGAGTCCTGCCCACTTGGCACTTGAAGCCCACACCTCAAGACTGATTGGCCTACCAGTCCAGTGACATCTCCCCAGCGATCCTCACCTCGAAACCTTCGGTGGCTGACCTCACCTGGACTCCATGAAGCCGCCTGCAGTTTAAACACTAAGGGTCCCCCTTACCGCGACCAGCTCCCGTAAAGATTTTCTGAAGTCTAAAAGCATCTCTGCATCCTCACCAACGCCACCTCCAGCCCCTCCCCCCGACTTTAGGGAGCCCAACCAACTGTGCTCAGGCATCCACCGATACCCCTAACTAACCTACCTGGTCCAAGCCTGCAGCCTCTTCGTGAAATAGAGTTCCTCCATCCGCTTGCATTGGGCGGCCAACGCTGTCTTTGCACCCAGCGGCCCCTGTGCCGTTGGTGGTGTATGATTGTTGCCCCCCCGTGCTTGCTTAAGCCCCTGAAGCCTATTCCCTGGAACCATGGGTTCCTACCTGCAAACCGTGCATCTCCAATCACCCCCAGTCTCCATAGACTAACATTGGGCTCCGGCACCATTTTTGATGTCTGCACCTGGCCGCCCCTGTGCTGCTGGTGGTGCAGACTTTGTGCCCACTTGAGCCTTGCCCTTTGTTGGACCAAACCCCCTGAAGACTGGGATAGTAAGTTGTGTACTTATCTGTTAAATGTGCATAACTGTTTTCCCTCTATAGGTTTACATTGTATGTCTTTCTATTTGCACTGTCCATTTTTTTGCATTGCTAAGTATTGCTACTATTGATTGACACCACAAAGTATTTTTTCTAATACTATTATAAAGTATTCCTATTGCTGTTTTCAACAAATTCCTATTGTGCCTGAAAGTATTGCTATTTTTAAACTGGTACTTACCTGCACCTGAGTTCTTATTGATTCTAAAATAAAAGTAGCAAAGTAATATTTTTATACAAACATTGGACTTGGAGTTAGTCATTGAGAGTGTGCCTCATTTCTTGACTGTGTACAACAAATGCCTAACACAACCCTCTGATAAGCCTAACTGCTTAACCACACTACCACAAAAGAGCGCATTTGGTATCATTATCTTTAGCCTCTGTAAAGCCTCTGGGGATCCACTGGACTCTGTGCACACTATACCTTACTTTGGTATAGTATATACAGAGCCAGCTTCCTACAGATGGCAATGTGGTTGACTTGGGAGCTGGTTACGGCATAATTGTTATGTTAATGTCTGGTATGTTGCAAATACTACTGTCCCATGGGTGTGATAAGCCTGCTATCACAGTATTTTTTAATGCTATGTTGCCCTCCTCTTATTTGGATGACTATACAATCGGAACAAAATGGTAAGAAGCCTTAGGGAAAACATTGTCCGATGTAGTGAAGACAAGTCCAGTCACCGCAACTCACTGCAAACAAATAAACTCAGATAAGCACAATGTTTTCATAAATCATGATCTCTACATGTCAGTTGTGGATACAGAACCACTGATTAGGATCTGAGGGCGTTGCTGGGCCAAATGGAATGCAAATGCATTATTTAAAGGAGATGTGTCTTACTGGGCCTATTACTTTGCCCCACTCTTCAATGTTCTTTGTCATACTAATTGAACACCAGACTTCAGGAAAGGCAACATCTTTCATCCCATCTTCAAAAACGGAAATCCAGCCTCACGACTCCACTATAGGTTTATAGCTTTAATCGATGTTGACACAAAGCTCTATGCATCATGTCTACTTAAACACTCTGAAGCTTGGGCAGATGAAAAACAACTAATACCACAGTTTCTGACAGGATTCAGAGCAGGCGCAGGGACACTAGCAAATTTAGCAGCATTAACCCTCCTAGTTAGAGAAGGCCAAATACAAAAAATCATGGCTATTGTTTGTGTTTTATAGACCTCACGTCTGCTTTTGATTGAGTTCCCTGAGGACGATTATGGCTAAAACTGGAAGAATGGGGCCTTCCAAGTGATCTTTTAAGGGCAATCATTGTACTACACACAGAAACTTGGGCACAAGTTAAGATCAGAGACAGCGGGAGTCAGGAGCAAAATAATCACAAACAAGACTCAAACAAGTATGCATCTTGGCACCAAGTCTAATTTATACCTTGCAGATTTAGTAAGCGTTCTCCCACTGGATAACAGCCATTCGCCAATACTTGCCTCAGAGAAGCAAGGATGCCTCCAATATGCGGATGATATTGTCCAATTGAGTCAAACACCAATAAGTTTACAACGCAGCATGAATACTCTATAAAGCTATATGAACGAGCAAGGGTTAGAGCTAAACCTGAATAAAACTAAAAGTGGTTCGGGTGGTCGACTCCAAATTTAAGACATACTCCTGGTTTTAGAGGGGAAAAAGGTGTAGGTAGCTCCCAAATATAAATATCTGGGAATCACTGTGGATCCTCAAATGACTTTTAAACATCATTTAGCTGCTGTCCAGGCAAAAGCACAGTCGCTAATCTACGGCTTCAAAATACTAAAACAGAAACTGAGCTGTCCATAATTTAGCCATCTGCTTACTGTAATATCTGCTTGGCTAATGCCAGCGGTGTCCTATGGCACAGAAATTATGCGGGGACGGAAAATAGTCACTCTTAATAAGATCCAAGTGAAAGTTTATAAATACATGTTTCACATCCCAAAATCAGTTTCACCAGCCAAAGTGCTCATAGTTTGGCTTGAAAAATCAAGTATGTCAATGCAAGCGCGCTTTTATCAAATTGTGCTGGAGACTGCGTGCTTCTGAAAGGGGATCATTCAACAACCTATGTTGGCTGGAACAACTCAGGAACTCAAAATGCTCCCGGGGACAATCATCTAAATCACGCCATTAAGGATCTAGGCATTCAAGAAGCCTGAACAGCAAGCATGGAAAAATCTGAATTTAATCAAGCAATTAACGCCTCAACTCGGATTTTATCTCATATAGCAGACAAAAATGCACTCGCACGAAGACGACACTCCTGGACAGTGATAAATTTATACAGCAACTTGTGACCTTATTCCTCCTTGGAAATAGTCGCAAAATCAAACCTGTCGACTTTGCGGATATCAGCAAGAGTCACTAGTACACATCTTCTGCGTCTGTCTGGTGTCCTTGTCACAAAGGAGAAAACACCTGAAAACAATTCTCACAAACCTGAAAATACGCTCCTGCAGTCAAGCAGTAATTACTTGGCTGAGTGGTACTTCTTTCCCCTAGCCATTAGGGGGGGTAAAGTTTTCATTTCCGCTGTTCAAAGATCTGTCTAAAAAGAATGAGCAAGGTCTGGTATAAGATAGAAGCACTTCCTAAGTACAACATTTCATGGCCACGATTATTCAGGCACCTTGACATCTGACAAGCTGTGACCCCCTAACCCAATCAGAACGCATTAAAGTCCCTAACAAACTGTGAACGAGCAAATCGGTAGATCCATCTGGTCCTCATACTGCGCAAATCACCACTGAAATGTGCTGCTATTGGGGTAATCAAAGCAGCAAGGATGGTCATATTCAACAGTATCGAACTGTACAAGGGGACTTCGCTCTAGCTGTGAACTGTGCCGGAAACTTACTCCTCTGAAGATTCCAGCCTTTAGGCTGCACAATGCACTAGCACTTTAACTTGCAAATTGACTATGGACCTCGTGTTCTATGGACCCATGGTCAGGTGAAAAACAAATCAGTAAGACCTGATGAGGGTTAGTACGTTATGTTATAACAACTTGTATAGCGCACTACTACCCATAGGTGTCTAGGCGCGTTGCGGACCACACACTGACGCAGGAAACTAGTTTTTAAAAAGCCAGGTCTTGAGATGTTTCCTGAATTCAAGCAGGGATGTAATCTTCCTAAGAGAGAGCGGAAGAGCATTCCAAATTCTAATGGTGCTGTGTCTAAAACTCCTACCCCCCAGTTCATAGTTTTAACTCTGGGGGTAAGCATTAAAAAGGCGTTAGCTGATCGTAATGACCTACTGGGAGAGTACCAATTAAAAATGTGATGAAGAAATTGTGGGCCGTCACCATGAAGTGCCTTGTGGGCGATGCAAAATGCCTTAAATTTTACACGCTGGCCAACTGGAAGCCAATGCAGATCTTGAATCCCGGTCCTGATGGACTGGTGCTTAGGGACATCCAAAATCAATCTGGCAGCGGCATTCTGAACTGACTGTAACCTTCTGAGCTGGTTGGACTGCACATTAATATACAAAGCGTTACAATAGTCCAATTTAGACAGGACCAAAGTGGTAAGTAAGTTTACTTAAGACACGTAAGTTTACTTAAGACACTTGTATTATCCCTGAATTGAGTAAGCATTGGCACCACACTTGGTGAATAAACGACTTGCACTACTCTTACTTTCTTAACTGCTTTTATTCATAATAGTATGTTCGAGGCATATGAGCTACAGATTGTATACTTTTGCATAGATGGCCATCTGGTGTTTGGCTCGGATGTTTGCACTTTGTTTTTGTCTTGGAAGAAGTCTTTGTAGTCACGAGGTAGGTGACTCCTCCCTAGGACGATAGTGCGCATGGGCATCGACTCCATCCTTAGATTGTTTTTTTCCGCCATCGGGTTCGGATGTACATTGCTGCGCTCCGGGTCGATATCGGTTTCGAATCCCCCTTCGACGCGCAATCCTCTCCACTCGACGGTATTCTCTCGATCGCGTTTCCCTTTTTGACGCGTGTCTTTAAAACAAACTTCTCGACCTCCATCTTCGACGCGGGCCGTTGGGCCTCTCCGCGCCGACCACGCTTGCAGTCAATGGAAAGGACTCCTTTAAAAAATGCCCCGGGTGTGGTTCTAAGTTCCCACACACAGACTTGCACCAGGTTTGCAATCTCTGCCTCTCCCCGGAGCACAAAGATAAAAACTGCAAGGCCTATGCATCGTTCAGGTCGAAGAAAACCATCCGTGATCGTCGGGCTCGACGTCACGAAATGTCTCGCGGAAGCAGCTAGATTCCGGACATCTTCGGAGCAGACCCTAATCTCCAGCCGGAACAATCGGGCGATGAGGAAGATGTCTACGTCTCCGAGGCCGACGACTCCGACGCCGAAGAGGAGACAGTCACCCCGGCTCAGCGGTCCGTGAGTACTGAAACCCCTCTCCTGAAAAACAAACCGAAGGCCCCGGTAACACCCTCGCTCTCCGGCTCGGGTCGACACCGGCAACATATTTGACGCCCCGCCCTCGGGCCCGGCTATGAAATCCAAACATAAGCCTTCCGACTCGGGCTCGAGTCAACCCTATTCCAGCGCCGGAAAGTCCTAGTCGGCACCGAAGCAACAAGTCAAAAACTCTTCGTCGACGCCAAAGACAGCCTCTACGCCGAAGCCCTCGGTGTCGAAGCATAGTGAGGACAAACACTCTGAACCGAAGAAATCTTCGGAGCCGAAAAAGGCTTCTGACTCCAAAAAATCGTCAGAGCCGAAAAATGTTTCGGAACCGCAAAAACCTAAGGAGTCTTAAGACCCCACGGAAAGCCTCACAGACTCCGTCCAAACAAGGTTCGGACCCAAAATCTTCGGCAAAATCTTCGGCACCGAACAAAGACATTTTGCCCACGCAGCCTACACTTGATTGTGAAGATCCAAAACAGAAAACTTTGTTTATTGATCCAAACACGGGCAAATTAGTCGCCAAGCCTCCAAAAAAGAGAAAACTGGACACTGCAGAGGAACCTGCAATACCTCTGAAAAGACAGGACATGGGCACTAACACTTCCCCAGGAGAAAATATCGTTCCTAGGCAATAGATAGACAAGATCACACATAATATAATTAACAATAAAAGGACAATGAGGACAGTGAGTGACTTAATGAAGTAAAAACTGTAATTATTTATTTAATTAATATTCATATATATGAAACTAAAATAGCAAGAACAAAATGAAAATGAATCAATTTGTAAATGACATACAATAACATAGTATAACATAATACATTCATTTAAATAAAAATAATTTTTGATAAAATACAAAATACAATAAAAAATCGATGTGGCGACAATTAGTTCTTCGCACGTTTCGGCGCACGCAGCGCCTTCGTCAGGAAAAGCCACAAACAACTTATGGACTGAGAGGACTTGATATGGACAAACGAGGCTTAGTCACTCGTTGTTTGGATATGCGATGAATAAACCTCACAAATAGTTTGATCTATTATGTACCAGCCGAGTTTTTTTTTATATAAAAAACATGGATAACGAATCTTCATACGAGAAAGAACTCGCAATCAATTAAAGGCGCTTAAAATAATCTGTGACCTGAGATATCGGCTCACAGGAGGATTATCTATGAATTTAGAATGCTGTCACTTTGATATTAAAAAACTGTGCGGACCTTGCTGTACATCAATATGGGCAGTGGTCACGTCTTGTATTCACGGACTCCGTGTGTTTGCCAGTTTTATATTTAAATGCCGCCGCGCAGAAATTCGTCTAGCGTCATAACGAGCGGAATTCGCTTCAATTCGGTTCCCTAACACTTCCCCAGCTCCTTCTCCTCCTCCAGTTAATCCACATCTGTTGATTTCTCCACCACACTCCCCACAACCTATAGTTTCACCTCAAACATCAGATACTGACGATGACACGGGTGGGGATATAGATCCACAGGGGGATGATGATTCACCTACCATCCCACATGACGTAGACCCTTGGGGTGACTACAATACAGATTCCGACACACATAATGACCCGGATCTCTGTCCATCCAAGCCGTCACCACCAGATGATAACACTGGGTTCGCGCAACTAATCAACAGGGCTGCTCAATACCACGGGGTCCCCTTACATTCCGACCCCTTAGAGGAAGATTTTTTGCTGGAAACCTTCGCACCCTCGCAAAAGTCAACATGCACCCTGCCAATGTTAAAAGGCTTGCTAAAACATGCCCCAGAAGTTTTTAAAGACCCAGTCAGAGCCAGGGTTCTCAACCCCAGGGTGGATAAAAAATACAAAGCGGCTCCCAATGACCCAATTTATATTAAAGGTCAGATTCCCTTGGATTCCCTGGTGGTAACTAATGCACGCAAGCGGGCAAACTCACAGGGTACAGGCGACAGCCCCCCTCCTGATGAGGAATCCAAATTAATTGACGCATCCGGGAAACGTATTGCGTCGCAGGCTGCAAACCATTGGCGGATCGCCAATGCCCAAGCTTTATTGGCCAGGTACGACAGGGCTCACTACGACGAGCTTGAAAAGCTCATGGAACACCTTCCTGACCAATACCAACAAAAAGCCAACGACCTTATCCAAGAGGGCAAATTGATTACGAACACCTCAATAAAATATGCGTTCGATGCGGCCGATACCGCATCTCGCGCAATTAACACTAGTGTCTTCTTGCGCAGACACGCTTGGCTCCGGGTTTCCGGATTCAAGCAGGAGGTTCAAACTGCTATTTTAAATCAACCGTTTGATCAGGAACATCTTTTCGGACCCGCAGATGACGCATCCCTAGAAAAGATGAAGAAGGATACCGAGACTGCTAAGTCTATAGGGGCCTTGCAGTTTCCTTCCCCTGGAGGCTCTTTTCGCCGCTCCTTCTACAGAGCCGGCTCAAAACCATGGGTTCAGAACATCCCTCTTCCTCCTACAAGAGCCCCACTCAAACATCCCCGAAAGGATACTTTCGCGGAGGCTACAGAGGCAACAATAATAAGGGAAGAGGTCGTGGCAACAATAGCCGCACCTCCCCTACCACTAAACAGTGACTTCCCTGCACTTCCCCGATCATCCCACTCCTGTCGGGGGATGTCTCTTACAGTCTGGTATTCCATCATAACAGACAAGTGGGTAAGACAAATTATCCAGTATGGTTATTGCCTGGAACTCACTTCTACCCCCCCAAACATTATCCCAGACAGCGTCCCATGTCCTTGGAACATCTAACACTTCTCAAACAAGAGGTTCTGTCTCTATTAAAAAAACATGCAATAGAACCAGTCCCCTTACCTCATCAAGGCACAGGGGTTTACTCCCTCTATTTCCTAATTCCAAAAAAGGACGGCTCTCTCAGGCCCATACTGGACCTTAGACCGCTAAACCTCTACATTCAGTCAGACCACTTCCACATGGTAACTCTCCAACAGGTGCTCCCACTACTTCAACAGGGCAACTTTCTCTCCACCCTGGATCTAAAGGACGCCTACTTCCATATTCCCATTCACCCCGCTCACAGAAAATATCTCAGGTTTGTGGTAGATGTTTATATCCCAAAGGACTAGGGTTCAATCACGAACTTTACAACTAGAACGTCCTCTGGGAAGAATCTTTTTTTGTATCTCTGCATTACATTCCACACTTCAAATCTCAATCACACGATCACAGGTTGAATCCTATCCACCACATCCAAACTATTCAGTACACTAAATATTGGCACAAAAACCTATAGAAAATATAGTAACAATTAAATTTATTAAAACACAGATTTTTCGAAGCATTACATAATAAAACCATTTCATTGAGCAAATCATTTAATTAGACAATTCAATAAAGAAACATTATAATCCATTCAGTATACAGACAAATTGATCTTGATTAAAAAATACAGTAAAACCTATAATAAAAATTATATGCAACTACATGTATATCTTCACGAGAGTATTTCTAAGACAGACAATAACCTTTGTCTTTAATGGCCAAAACCAAAAAGAAACAGAATTCTGACACATACACCTTGTTGCCTAGCACATTATACGCATCTAAGGTGATATTCAGACAAATTAGTTTGTGGCTATTATTACTGGCGTCGACGCGTTTCGAAGGTATATTTCACTTAAAACCTTCTTTATCAAGACTGTAATGTTCTTACTCCCGTTCTTTAAAATCTATAAATACAAATCAATCCAGTATATTACACCATGACACAGTATCCACATTTAGATAACAACCATCTCTATACTTTATTTCAATTATTGAACACCACTTCTAAGTAAACAGAAAAAATTTATTTTATGCCAATATAGTGGACCCTCACACATCCTGGTCATATCTTCAATTACATTCACATTCCTCACCCATTTCATTCTTTTTTACTCATTATTAATTCCTGGATTAATACAGTAATCTGTATCCCTTTTATCATTTCTAAATTCACTTTCAATCTTTTTATCTATAAGAAGCCACATCTTTAATTTGCAGATTTATAAAAATCTATAAAAATCTAACTTACTTGAGGCGATTTGATCAAGCTGCCCCATAATCTTACGGACACGATAGTCCCTGAGCTACTTCTAATGAAGTCGCTACTTTATCCTTTTTCCTAAATCAGAATCATAAAAATACAATTATCTATATAACCATCGTTTCCTTGGTGTATTATATTGTACTACTCCTACTTAAAATCATTAGTCTGTATTTTAAAAAAATGATGCCTTTCCACTTACTTCTTTAAAACTTTACAGAAGCGAGCATCTCATTTACGATGATGGACCGGCCTTGATTAAAAAGTCCCCGTATCCTTTCGGTTTAGACACTTTAGCTGTATACATAAAGAATTTTTTTTAATTTTTCATTCTATTTATTATTTTATATCTATTAAATGAAATCATTTCATAAATGTTTCTCCATACCTTGTGTTTAAAACTGTATTTCACTGCCCCATATATAGATCTTCTTTATTTTTTACGGGCCCATAAAACAGGATCGTTGTATTTACGTTGTAATCCTGACGAATTTTCTTATTATATCTCCGGTTCTGAAATACAAACCACAACTGGAGATCTACACCCATCATCACTGTTCCATAATTATTCCTCCCCCGTCATTTGTAGACTTTCTGACTCCACCATAGAGTTTCACTTTCCGCCTCGCGGATGTCAAATTTAAACTAAATCACTATTTTTAATGTTATCTATCCATGTGAACTATGTGACGCCGTATTCTGCCATCAAACACCCCTATTTTAAACTAAATAATATCTCCTGTCTTTGCCATCTTACCTTGCTAGTTCCCAGAGCAGACCAGCGGCGTGTCAATACGTCCGTCTTGGTATAGTGTTTGAGGACTCTGCCGGTAATACGGTTTTAAAATATTTCTTCCGGCTACGTTCAATCACGTGGGTGACGTGCCTCTCGTCTCCCCGTGATCGAACGTAGATGTAACCAAAGCAACGCACCGCCTTTGCTTTGTTTTTCTCTAAATAGATTACGGAGAAAACTTTATTGGCAAACAATGCCGAGAACTTAAACTCATACAGCCCAATTCTATTACTTACCAAAATAAAGGGAAAATTTAAATGTGCCAACACCGCTTTTCTGTTCATACACCTCTTTTATCACAAGTACACCAAAGATGGTGGTTTGTATTCTAAACTTTTGACCACATCGTTTATTTTCAATCAGATAGACATGACGCTTTTGTCTGTTTGTCTTTACTAAAATTAATGTCGCTAATACCCATGTAGAACAGATAAACACTACATGCATTAGAGACCCCATTAGAGGTCCCTAATATGCCTATAAATTTTTTTTGTAACCTATGAGCAATTCCTAACTAGTAAAAATACATTTAACAAATTATAGACATCCAGTCTTCCCGAGAATTTAGGCCTTTTGCCACAGTGTTAAGTTTACATATAAACCACTGTTCTCTGAGTTTTCTTTTTTATTCATGTCTCCACCTCTCAAATTCCCGAATATTTTTTCGAGGACAAACCACCGCAAATCATTGCAGCTATGGCCTAGACTCGAGAAGTGCTCTGTTAGCGGTGCATTTTCTTTTCCTGTTCTCAGTGCTGATTTATGTTCTTGTATTCTAAATCTAAGCTCTCTACTAGTTTCCCCTACATAACCTAAGCCACATGGGCAGATTAGTAGGTAAACTAAGTTCTTACCTGACAGTTGCTCAAGCTTCTGCACTTTATCTCCTGGCTATTGAATGTAATATTTCTCGCAACTATACAGTGCTCACAGATTGAACATGTACCACATTTGTGGTTGCCAATCGCCCTTGTGCCCTGTAGTGTACCCTGTTCTTCTTTGTTACAAATCCTATAGGTTTTAACTAAGCTGGTTTTAATATTTTTATTCTTCCTATAGGCAAAAAGTGGCTTTTCTAGTTTCAGATCTTGCCCATCATTAAGAATTTTCCAGTTTTTGTTTAAAATATTCTTAATCTGATTGCTCCTTTCACTGAACTGGCTAACAAACACAATTTTCTCCATCTTCTGATTCACATTTCTCACCCTATTTTGATCAAGCATAAATTCCCGATCATAATATTTTGCTCTTTTATAAGACTGATTTATTAATCTCCTAGGGTAACCTCTATTCTTTAATTTTTGTTTTAAAATCTGAGTGCTTATTGAAGTCACCTATGGAAGAACAGTTCCTGCGTAATCGCAAGAACTGTCCAAAGGGTATATTATCCCTTTGTGCTTTGGGGTGAAAACTCCCATAGTGTAGCAAAGTGTTTTTATCCGTAGGCTTACTATAAAGTTCAACCTCTAAATGACCTTCTTTCTCCTTGATACTAATATCTAGGAAATTCACCTTCTCATTACTGAAATCTGAAGTGAATTTAAGGTTGGGATCCCCTAGGTTCACATGGGGGAATTCGAAGAGAAGCATGTCTTCAATGAAGTGGCACCATATTTTGAGAACGTGAGTTCATGGTACCGCTTCATTGACGACATCATTTTCATTTGGGAAGGTTGCCAGGAAGAATTGGAGGAGTTTATTGGTTGGTTGAACCTAGGGGATCCCAACCTTAAATTCACTTCAGATTTCAGTAATGAGAAGGTGAATTTCCTAGATATTAGTATCAAGGAGAAAGAAGGTCATTTAGAGGTTGAACTTTATAGTAAGCCTACGGATAAAAACACTTTGCTACACTATGGGAGTTTTCACCCCAAAGCACAAAGGGATAATATACCCTTTGGACAGTTCTTGCGATTACGCAGGAACTGTTCTTCCATAGGTGACTTCAATAAGCACTCAGAGATTTTAAAACAAAAATTAAAGAATAGAGGTTACCCTAGGAGATTAATAAATCAGTCTTATAAAAGAGCAAAATATTATGATCGGGAATTTATGCTTGATCAAAATAGGGTGAGAAATGTGAATCAGAAGATGGAGAAAATTGTGTTTGTTAGCCAGTTCAGTGAAAGGAGCAATCAGATTAAGAATATTTTAAACAAAAACTGGAAAATTCTTAATGATGGGCAAGATCTGAAACTAGAAAAGCCACTTTTTGCCTATAGGAAGAATAAAAATATTAAAACCAGCTTAGTTAAAACCTATAGGATTTGTAACAAAGAAGAACAGGGTACACTACAGGGCACAAGGGCGATTGGCAACCACAAATGTGGTACATGTTCAATCTGTGAGCACTGTATAGTTGCGAGAAATATTACATTCAATAGCCAGGAGATAAAGTGCAGAAGCTTGAGCAACTGCCGAGTAAGAACTTAGTTTACCTACTAATCTGCCCATGTGGCTTAGGTTATGTAGGGGAAACTAGTAGAGAGCTTAGATTTAGAATACAAGAACATAAATCAGCACTGAGAACAGGAAAAGAAAATGCACCTCTAACAGAGCACTTCTCGAGTCTAGGCCATAGCTGCAATGATTTGCGGTGGTTTGTCCTCGAAAAAATATTCGGGAATTTGAGAGGTGGAGACATGAATAAAAAAAGAAAACTCAGAGAACAGTGGTTTATATGTAAACTTAACACTGTGGCAAAAGGCCTAAATTCTCGGGAAGACTGGATGTCTATAATTTGTTAAATGTATTTTTACTAGTTAGGAATTGCTCATAGGTTACAAAAATTTTTATAGGCATATTAGGGACCTCTAATGGGGTCTCTAATGCATGTAGTGTTTATCTGTTCTACATGGGTATTAGCGACATTAATTTTAGTAAAGACAAACAGACAAAGCGTCATGTCTATCTGATTGAAAATAAACGATGTGGTCAAAAGTTTAGAATACAAACCACCATCTTTGGTGTACTTGTGATAAAAAGAGGTGTATGAACAGAAAAGCGGTGTTGGCACATTTAAATTTTCCCCTTTATTTTGGTAAGTAATAGAATTGGGCTGCATGAGTTTAAGTTCTCGGCATTGTTTGCCAATAAAGTTTTCTCCGTAATCTATTTAGAGAAAACAAAGCAAAGGCGGTGCGTTGCTTTGGTTACATCTACGTTCGATCACGGGAGACGAGAGAGGCACGTCACCCACGTGATTGAACGTAGCCGGAAGAAATATTTTAAAACCGTATTACCGGCAGAGTCCCTCAAACACTATACCAAGACGGACGTATTGACACGCCGCTGGTCTGCTCTGGGAACTAGCAAGGTAAGATGGTAAAGACAGGAGATATTATTTAGTTTAAAATAGGGGGTGTTTGATGGCAGAATACGGCGTCACATAGTTCACATGGATAGATAACATTAAAAATAGTGATTTAGTTTAAATTTGACATCCGCGAGGCGGAAAGTGAAACTCTATGGTGGAGTCAGAAAGTCTACAAATGACGGGGAGGAATAATTATGGAACAGTGATGATGGGTGTAGATCTCCAGTTGTGGTTTGTATTTCAGAACCGGAGATATAATAAGAAAATTCGTCAGGATTACAACGTAAATACAACGATCCTGTTTTATGGGCCCGTAAAAAATAAAGAAGATCTATATATGGGGCAGTGAAATACAGTTTTAAACACAAGGTATGGAGAAACATTTATGAAATGATTTCATTTAATAGATATAAAATAATAAATAGAATGACAAATTAAAAAAATTCTTTATGTATACAGCTAAAGTGTCTAAACCGAAAGGATACGGGGACTTTTTAATCAAGGCCGGTCCATCATCGTAAATGAGATGCTCAGCTTCTGTAAAGTTTTAAAGAAGTAAGTGGAAAGGCATCATTTTTTAAAATACAGACTAATGATTTTAAGTAGGAGTAGTACAATATAATACACCAAGGAAACGATGGTTATATAGATAATTGTATTTTTATGATTCTGATTTAGGAAAAGGATAAAGTGACGACTTCATTAGAAGTAGCTCAGGGACTATCGTGTCCGTAAGATTATGGGGCAGCTTGATCAAATCGCCTCAAGTAAGTTAGATTTTTATAGATTTTTATAAATTTGCAAATTAAAGATGTGGCTTCTTATAGATAAAAAGATTGAAAGTGAATTTAGAAATGATAAAAGGGATACAGATTACTGTATTAATCCAGGAATTAATAATGAGTAAAAAAGAATGAAATGGGTGAGGAATGTGAATGTAATTGAAGATATGACCAGGATGTGTGAGGGTCCACTATATTGGCATAAAATATATTTTTCTGTTTACTTAGAAGTGGTGTTCAATAATTGAAATAAAGTATAGAGATGGTTGTTATCTAGATGTGGATACTGTGTCATGGTGTAATATACTGGATTGATTTGTATTTATAGATTTTAAAGAACGGGAGTAAGAACATTACAGTCTTGATAAAGAAGGTTTTAAGTGAAATATACCTTCGAAACGCGTCGACGCCTAGTAATAATAGCCACAAACTAATTTGTCTGAATATCACCTTAGATGCGTATAATGTGCTAGGCAACAAGGTGTATGTGTCAGAATTCTGTTTCTTTTGGTTTTGGCCATTAAAGACAAAGGTTATTGTCTGTCTTAGAAATACTCTCGTGAAGATATACATGTAGTTGCATATAATTTTTATTATAGGTTTTACTGTATTTTTTAATCAAGATCAATTTGTCTGTATACTGAATGGATTATAATGTTTCTTTATTGAATTGTCTAATTAAATGATTTGCTCAATGAAATGGTTTTATTATGTAATGCTTTGAAAAATATCTGTGTTTTAATAAATGTAATTGTTACTATATTTTCTATAGGTTTTTGTGCCAATATTTAGTGTACTGAATAGTTTGGATGTGGTGGATAGGATTCAACCTGTGATCGTGTGATTGAGATTTGAAGTGTGGAATGTAATGCAGAGATACAAAAAAAGATTCTTCCCAGAGGACGTTCTTGTTGTAAAGTTTGTGGTAGATGTTCAACACTGCCAATTCAAAGTCCTCCCGTTAGGGGTCACTAAAGCGCCCAGAGTTTTCACCAAGTGCCTCGCAGTAGTTGCAGCCCACTTAAGGAGACAGCACATTCATGTCTTCCCTTATCTGGACAACAGGCTCATAAAAGCCAAATCACACAGCAGCTGTGTGCAACACACACACAAGACAATTCAACTGCTTCACAGCTTGGGATTCACAGTAAACCTCGCAAAATCCCATCTCAAACCGTCCAGCATACAACAATACCTAGGGGCTACAATAGACACTTCAAAAGCTCTAGCATATCCCAATCCAGTCAGGATAAGCGCCATACAGACTCTAATCCAAAAATTTCAGCCTCAACACTCACTACCAGCTCGAGTGTTCATGCAGCTAATCGGGATGATGGCCTCCTGCATTCTCCTCGTCCCTTATGCAAGACTCCAGATGCGTCCCTTACAGGAATGTTTGGCACGTCAGTGGAGCCAGGCTCAAGGTCAGCTGACAGATCTGGTGTTGGTGGACGACCGCACCCATCGCTCTCTGCAGTGGTGGAATACACAAAACCTTTCCAAAGGGCGGCCGTTCCTCGACCCGGTTCCACAGACAGTGCCAACAGCAGACGCATCGCTCACCTGCTGGGGGAGCTCATCTTCAAACCCATACCATTCAGGGCATATGGACCCCCCAACAAAGACAATTCCACATAACCTACCTGGAATTGTTAGCAATCTTCCTAGCGTTAAAATCTTTTCAACTTCACCTCCTAGACAAAGCTGTCCTAGTCCGTACAGACATGACAGCAATGTACTACATACAGAAATAGGGGGGAACACACTCTCTGCAGCTTTCACACCTAGCTCAGAGCATATGGAGATGGGCCATTCCGCAAAAAATATATCTCCTTGCAGAACACCTCCCAGGGGTACGCAATCAAATCGCAGATCTGCTCAGTCGTCAAACACAGCAGATCCACGAATGGGAACTTCATCCTCAAGTTCTTCTTCCATTCTTTCATATGTGGGGCCACCCAGAAATAGATCTGTTCGCTACACACCAAAATGCCCAACCTTTGCGTCCAGGTATCCACACCCATTCTCCAAAGGCAATGCGCTATGGATGAACTGGTCAGACAAATTTGCTTACGCTTTTCCGCCTCTCCCACTCATTCCGTTAGTGGTTCGGAAACTCAAACAGCATTCCCTCACAATGAGCCTGGTTGCTCCAACATGGGCCCGACAACCATGGTTCACAACCCTATTGGAACTATCAGTAGTTCCTCATCAAAAGCTACGCCTCTCACCCAAGCTTCTCACTCAGAACCATGGAGAGAAGACATCCAGATCCCAATCAACTCAACCTTGCGATTTGGCACCTGAGGTCTTAGAGTTTGGTAACCTCAATCTCCCGCCAGACTATGAACGTCATTAAAGAAGCTAGACGTCCTACCACCAGGGCATGCTATGCAGCAAAATGGAAACGATTTGTCATTTATTGCACAAACAACAAAATGAATCCACTCAGTGGCAGACGGGCTCTTCACACGTTAGACATTAAAAGGGCAATACTTTACTACATTAAAAGGACAAAATCCTTTAGAAAAACTAAACAACTTTGTGGCTTTCTCCCCACCTCATAAGGGCAATCCCATTTCAAAAGCGGGGATTGCAAGGTGGATTGTTAAATGCATCCAAATATGCTATCTTAAAGCCAAAAGCACATTAACCATTCCCCCTAGAGCTCATTCCACACGCAAACTAGGGGCTTCTATGGCATGCTTAGGGAACATTCCCCTAGATGTCATCTGCAAAGCAGCAACTTGGTCTACACCGCACACTTTCACAAAACACTATTGTGTAGATGTGCAAGCAAAACAACAAGCTAGTGTGGGCCAGGCTGTATTAAAAACACTTTTTCAAACCACTACAACAGATACAGGTAGCCACCCCTAAGGAGGTAACTGCTGTATAGTCTATGCACAAGTATACGATCTACAGCTCATATGCCTCGAACGGAAAATGCTACTTACCAGTATGCATCTGTTCTTGGCATGTAGAGCTGTAGATTCGTATACGCCCACCCGCCTCCCCGGATACCTCTATCTGTTCCAGTACTATCTTACTTAGATACATTACACATGAATATCTCTTTCTATTTCTTACTAACCCCATCATAACCCTCCATGGCAAAACAATCTGGAGATGGAGTCGATGCCCATGCGCACTATCATCCTAAGGAGGAGTCACCTACCGCGTGACTACAAAGACTTCTTCCTAGACAAAAACAAAGTGCAAACATCCGAGCCCAACACCAGATGGCGATCTATGCACAAGTATACGAATCTACAGCTCTACATGCCAAGAACAGATGCATACTGGTAAGTAGCATTTTCCTTCTCCAGCATTCGATCTTTCATTGATTCATATGCTTGAATCATTCCCCATCGTTGAAGTGGGAGTCCCACAGTACATTAAAAGCAGTAAGTAATGACTTACACATTGAAGTTAATGGAGAAAAAACATTCACTTTAATATCTCGTCCTAGTCATTAGGAATGGTCCAAAGTCCAGCCAATCAGACGACAGCATCCTTTAGAACCCTCTCCACAGAGGCTCCAGGCTCTCAGATTTTCTACCGCACGTCGTGTGAAGGGAGTCTCCCTGAGCTCTGCTCAGTACTTTCTTCTTTTGGCCTACTGAACAAGTTTTTTCTTCAGATCAGCATCTCTTCTACTAAGCGGTCACTATTTAGGCATTGTGACACTTGTGGGAAGCTCAGACTACACTCTGATGATCTTCACAAGAAGTGTATTTACTGCCTTCACCCTTGGCCACCAGGTGACAGACTGTAAAATCTGCAGAACTTTCTCTCAAAAAACTTGGAGAGATAGAGAGGGACGGCTTCTTCTGTGGCTACAGAAGTTAAAAACTAAAGACAACCCACTGTCTGACGACGACAGTGATTCTTCCTTCAAGATTGCTGCTTCAAAAATGAGGATAAGTGAGGTGGAAATGATCTCCCCTAAAGCTGCAAAGGTACTTAAGCAGCATCATTCATTGAAATCTGATGATCAGCCATCCTCCTCCTGAAAGGAGTCTGCCTCTCACAAGGGTCATTCTGTGCCCTCTACACCTTCTGCTACCTCCTCTAAGGTAAAGACAACTTCCAGGTCTCTACTGAAGATGATTTAATCTTTTCAGAAAGATGCACGTCAACGAAGTAGTCAACGCCCTCGTCTGCAAAATCTTCCGTTGCCACAACGACAACTTAGACTTTCTCATCTCCTCAGACTAAACTCATAATGTCTCCGTCGACTATAGTTTCTGTAAAGGTGAGGGCTTCTACGTCGACAACATCGTCTACGAAAATGAAGACGAAAAACGGACTGTCGCTGAAGGATTCGTCGTCGGATATATCATTGCCGCTGCGGTTGTCGGCGGCCCTTAAGAACAATAATCTTTTGTCTATGGCAGCCTCGTCGACGGACCCAGGGCCTAAGTCCACAGACTTGCGTCGACGAACATCGACGTTTAAGTCAACGGAAGAATCGTCGGCGAAGGCACCATCGCCAACATCCTCGTCAACGGTTGGCTTGACATCGACTATTTCGTCGTCGTTTACTCCGTCGACTGTTCCTTAGTCGAAGATCTTGCCTGCAGCACAAGGGAACGCATCTGATTCTACCTCATCTACAGTTTTCCAGCCCAAACGAAGAGTTTCACAACAAATAATTCTGCCTATTCACACTTCTCCTAGTAAGGTTTCCCCCAGGACTCGAATAACTTTTTGACTATGGGGATGAAGAGGAAGGGGACTCTGATGAAGAGGGCATGTTTGGTGTGGTTCACAGCCCTTCAGACCTCCGGGTAAAATGCCAGGATGACTAGTATTATTATTACCCTCAGGATCCCCAACCAAGATAGAAAGAGGGAGCAAACTATCCAGATGCCTGTTTCCCTAGTATCAAATCTGCAGCACATGGTGCAAGTTTACTACCGCAGATTCCCACCATCAGAACCGGCTACCTCAGTCCCCCAAACTCCGATTGCTCGGCCATCTCTGATAGTAGGATCCCCTCCTATTATTCCACCTCCTACAGCACCGCAACCACAGGAACAGGGGCATCACACTACTGACGATAAAAGAGAAGGAGAGCTAGAAGAAGTATCACTGCCTAACAAATGGGACGATTACCAGATACAGATGCCATCTCAATCAACCCCACCTCCAGTAGATTTGCCACCGGAAGACATATGAGACTTTCAAACCTTTATGGAAGGAGTGGCAAAGAGATTTCAGCTTCCCATGGTTACCAAACAATCGGATTGTTTCCTTTGTTTCCTATACGATTTTAAGGAACAGGCTAAGAGGCAGGTTGGTTAAATCCCCATAGTGGATTTCATATGGAAGGAGGGCCTGAAGGTAATGCGAACACCGGCTTCCATTCCAGCAGTCTTACCTAAGCTGGAAAAGAAATACAAGGCACCAGACAACTCGCCTGCCTGCCTCAGAGGGCAGCCAAAGCCGGATTCTGTGATTTCCCAGGTGGCTCAACGTCATGCCAGAAATCCTGCTCCGCCCCTCTTGACTGGGACGGGAGACCTCTTGACACCATTGGCAAGAAATTCTCTACAACGGCAGCAACCACGGTAAGAGCAATAAACTCACTTGCTATTTTAGGTAGATATGACGGCCAAATGTGTTCGGACATTTCGCCGTTCATTGATTTGCTGCCTGAGGACTGAAGCGCGAAAGCAAGGAAAATCCTTCAGGGCGGGAAAGGATCTCGGCGGAGATTATTGATTGTGCTGTAGATGTTACGTCGACAGGTTTCCGTCAGATGGCTGGGGCGGCAGTCCTAAGGCGACAGGGATGGCTGAGAGCTACTTCTTTCCGCCAGGAAGTACAAACTAGGGTCATCGATATGCCTTATGATGGCGAATCCCTATTTGGCCAATACATTGATGAAGCGCTACAAGCGATTAAGAAGAATACGGATACAACGAAGGCGTTGGGCACCCTGTAATTTAAGAGACCGCCTTTTCGTGGAACTAGAGGCAGTGGCTCATCTTACTTTCGGGGAGGTTATAACCAATACAAACAGTTTCAAACGTATCATGTACAATCCCGATATTCGTCAGCACAACAGCATCAGCAGTCGTACAAGCAGCCCCCTGCCGCCTCCTACAAGTACTGTAGAGGAAAAACAGCCTTCAGAGGCAGAGATACCTCAAAGAAGCAGTGACGAACCCTTGGTGTCTGCCACAGTTCACACCACTTCCTTCAAAGTTGGTGGAAAGATTTCCTTGTTTCCTCCCCAAATGGCCTATGATAACAATGGACAGATGGGTCCTGGATATAGTTTTCAACGTTCACACATTGGAATTTCAACAGATTCCTCCAAATTGCCCACCCCGGGGGCCTTCGTGTTCTCATCCAACAGAACTACTCTATCAGATAAACATCATGTTGCACAAGGGAGCGATCAAAGTGGTACCAAGTGCACAGCGAGGGACAGGATTGTATTTAAGGTTTTTCCTCATAAGATAGAAATCAGGAGAAGGGCGCCCCATGCTGGACCTACGTCACCACAACAAATTCCTGAAAAAACAGACCTTTTGTATGTTGTCTCTTCAGTAGGTGCTTTAATTTGTGAATCAGTGAGATCACATGACTACCCTAGATCTTCAGGACGCCTATTTCCAAATCCACATTCACACCAAGCACAGAAAAATTCTTACGCTTCAGAGTGGCCGACATGGACTATCAGTTCCGGGTTCTTCCCTTTGGCCTGCGTTCAGTACCTCGAGTGTTCACCAAGGTTCTAGCACCGGTGGCGGCTCGTCTATGACAAGCAGGTATTCAAATTTTCCCTTACCTGGACAATTGCCTTATAAAGGCGAAATCCTTTACAGTGGCAAGCAGTCATACTCAGGAATGCCTGTCTCTATTCCAATCTCTGGGGCTGTCCATCAACGTTCCAAAGTCTCAACTAATTCCTTCGAGGATCAGAACGAGGCCTTCGCCTCACAGGAAAGGCAAGAAAAGATACGCAGGCTGGCAGCTCTATTCCTCGTAAAAAAAGTCCATTTCAGTATGGAAGTACAAATCATTACTGGGAATGCTGTCCTCTTGCATTTCCCTCATTTGAAACTGCCGCTTGCGCATGAGACCCTTGCAGGAGGAACTAGACAGTCAATGGTTACAGATCTCAGGGTCCTTCAAGGATATCATCCGGATAACACCACAGATGAAGGATGGCGCTGAGATGGTGAACTCACATCCCGAACATAGCCACAGGCCACTCTTTTTTTGATAGACTCTCCACAGTACATTATTACGACAAATGCCTCCCTCGAAGGTTGGGGAGCACATCTGCAGGGTTTAACAGTCAAGGGCAAATGGGACAGCCAACTACGGTCCCTACATATCAGTCAGTTGGAACTCAAAGCTGTTTTCCTGGCTCTGAAGTCCTTTCTTTCAGAAATCTCAGGAGCATTTTTTTTAATACAAACATGCACTATCTAAACAAACATGGCGGAACAAGATCGACCACGCTGTCTTTGCAAGCTCAACAGATATGGGAATGGGCAATTCAACACCAGATAATTTTAACAGCAGAACATGTTCCAGGAGTGGCCAATATTCTTGCAGATTCCCTAAGCAGGGCAAGCTCTGTCAGCCACGAGTGGGAACTGCACCAACCAACGTTGGATCACCTTTTTCAGTTGTGGGGCAAACCAAATTTGGACTTATTTGCGAGTAGCCTGAACCGCAAATGCCATTACGTCACCAGCTGGCTACCCCAACGAGGATCGTGGGGGAATGCGTTTTTGATCAATTGGTCAAAGATATATCCTTATGCGTTTCCTCCGATTCCTTTAATTCCAAGTGTGCTCCGGAAAAAGAAGGAACCTTGCCGGATGCTGCTTATAGCACCCAGGTGACCTCGCCAGCTCTGGTTCATGGAGCTTCTCCTTCTCTCAGAGGGCAAAACCCATTCAGTTACGTCCGATACCAAGCCTGTTGACGACGAAACATGGCCAGGTCTGTCATCCAGACCCAACTAATCTTCGATTGTCGGCTTCGCTCCTGAATACTATGAGTTTGCTGGTCTAGCTATCGTGGCTGAGTGTCGGGAAGTCCTTGCTAATGCTAGAGTACAGTCCGCTGTCAAGACATTCAAGCTCAAATGGGAAAGATTCTGTCACTGGTGTTAAAACTCCGAGGTGTGTCCTATCCAGTCACCACCAGAGCAGTTACTATCTATTTTCCTCCAGTTGGCAAAGTCCTGTCTCTCTCATTCGTCCATAAAGGTCTTCCTTGCCGCAATATCCAGATTAAGATGGCATAATGGGTCACAGTGACTTTCCTCTTCGAGAATCATGAAGCAATTTCTAAAGGGATTGTTTAGGATGTTCCCACCAATAAAGGGGCCACCTCTGCCTTGGCATCTCAAAATTGTGCTTGCTCAGCTTATGAAAGGAACGTTTGAGCCCATTCATGGAGCAGAGCTAAAATATATCACGTGGAAAATGTCCCTTCTGCTGGCTCTTACATAAGTGACATTCAAGCTTTCACTACTCGTCACCCTTTCCTCCAATTTACAAGGGACTCTGTTATACTTCGCACCAATCCTACTGTCATCCCTAAGGTCCCATCGGATTTTCATTTAAATGAACCAGTCATCTTAAAAAGAAATTTCCCAAATCCGCGTACACCAGCGGAAAGATCATTACACTCCTTGGATCTCAAGAGATGTATAACATTTTATTTGCAGAAGACCTCTAGCATCCGCAAAACAGACCAACTGTTTGTGTCATATGGGAATGTCACGAAAGGATATCCTGTTACGTAATATCAGCAGCTATACAGTGATGCCATCAACAAGCAGGCAAACCACGGTCTTCTACAGCTAAAGCCTACTCTACGAGGGCTTTTTCCTCTTGGACAGCCCTTTTTGCAGGTGTGCCTATACAACAGATTTGCAGAGCAGCAACATGGTCCAGCAGGCGCACGTTTATACGGCAGTACTGTTTGGAAGCCGCAAGCAACGCTGACACAGCTGTAGGACAAGCGGTTCTCCATAATCTTTCAATAGGGTGAGCCTCTTTCCTTCCCACCTTCCTATATGGTCTGTCTATACTTACTATGTATTTAACAACACAGTTGAGATTTTGTGTATACATTGTTATATATACTTGTGTGTGCGCATGTATATAGGTATATATGTATTTGATTTAAATTTTACAACATACATGTATGTGTTTTCTGCATGTCTTATATATGCATCTATGCCTACAGTATTACTGCTATCTATTCGGATTCAAGCATGTGAATATATGAAAGATCCAATGCTGGAGAAGAAAATAAGTTACTTACCTGTAACTGTGGTTTTCTAGTATTGGTACCTTTCATAGATTCACATGTGACCCACCCTTCTCCCCACAGAGGCTCCCCTGGCTGCATTTATACGCCTAAATTTCACTTGTGGTCGAAAATCTGAGAGCCTGGAGCCTCTGTGGAGAGGGTTCTAGGGGGTGCTGTCGCCTGATTGGCTGGAATGTAAACCATTCCTAATGATTCGGACGAGCTATTAAAGTGAATGTTTTTTCTCCATTAATTCAATGTTAGTCATTACTTACTGCTTTTAATGTACAGTGGGACTCCCACTTTGATGACGGGGAATGATTCAAGCATGTGAATCTATGAAAGATATCAATACTGGAGAATCACAGTTACAGATAAGTAACTTATTTTCTTATCCTCTCACGAAGTGCCCTGATTGAAAACAGACTATCCAGCACAAGTATCTCCGACAGCGCCATCTTAACCTGGTGTGTTCATCACATATTGCTTAACTAAAGTATGAATAATTTACATATGTGCATTCATAATGATACGGTAAATAGCCTTCTAATCTATAGATCAACGTTAACCACAGCGAAAATCTTTGCTTCCATGTTACTAGTAAAGTTCATCAATATCATGTATATACGGGTAACTGATACATATCATGATGTTACCATCTTATACCAGGCCGTAAGATAAACTCCTGTATTATGCTTTGGGGGTTTCTGTTTTCAGACTTGGAAGGGTTTAGTGGCCTCTTCCGGTTCTTGGAGCACCATTACGAATACATCATTTGGGACACTATAACGCACATTCTTGTGCAGTTCTTCCCCTGCCACTTTCAGTTTTACTCGTTTCTCAAGCCACCTGTGGCGAACTCTGCGCTCTCCAGGATCAAGAAAAAATATTGCCTTCCGGTTCAAGATCCGCTGTTTCTGCGCGCCGACTCACCACCTGACTCAGTGGTGATTCTGGTTGCATGCAAATCTCATGCCACATCTACCGCTACCTCTTCTCCCCTTGATAAGGAGAGCAGAAGATTTGATTCTATGGGACACAAAGTCTACCATACCTTGGCAACATCCATGAAGGCGGCCAGCGCAACAGCCCTTTTGGGCAGTTACGGCCCAGCCCTGTGGGACTCCATCCTCCATTTTGCAGACCACCTCCCAAGAGATAACTGGAGTTTTTTTTGGAGATGTTCAAGATGGTGCCATGGTCTCTAATCAGATCATTAGTACAGCGGCTGATTTCTCTATCTTAGCAGCTCATGGTTAATGCCATGGAGTATCCTTGCGACGACATGCCTGGCTCCGACTAACATCACTAAAACCGGGCACTCCGCATACAAAACTTGCCATTTTCGGGTCCCACACTGTTTGCCTCCCATGCTGATTACGACATGGCAAGGATGAAGACTGAGGTGGGCACTTTGAAAGCCGTTGGTCTTAAGAAGTCCAAGGATCAGCGCAGATTGTTCTGACCTTTCCACAGTCTGTTTTCTTCTGAGGGTTTAAACTACTCAGTGGCTGCCTGGAAGATCTCAGAAGCACTATCTAAGAGCCTACCAGCCTCAGCGCAAACAGCAGAGGGGATGTGCGGCCCAACAGTCTCATCTGGGTGGGCAACAGCCCACAGCCTCAAAACCCTGAATCCTCTCTTCCCCCTCTTCCGTTACCACCTCCCATAGGGGGAAGCATCTCAAATTACCTGGCAGAGTGGCAACACATTACAACAGATGCTTAGGTCATATTGTACAGAATGGGTATTGTCTCAGGTTTACTACCCCACCACCGTCCATGCCACCAAGGTCATCCGCTTCTCACCTCGACCTTTTAAAGCAGGAAGTCACCATCCTGTGGCAAAAGAAGGCAGTGTAACCTGTTCAGTCAGCGGGGAAAGACCATTTACTCCAGGTACTTCACCGTGCCAGAGAAGAACAAACAAGAGTTCAGACCCATTCTCAATCTCAATCTTGCTAGCAAATGGATTTAAAAGGAAAAGTTCAGGATGCTGGCCCTGCACCAAATATACCCCCTGCTTCGCCAGTGAGACTTGCTTTGCTCCATCGATCTGCATGATGCCTACTTTCCTACTCCCATCTCAGGAAGCATCAGAAAATTCCTATGGTTCGTTGTGTTGTAAGCCCACTACCAGTACACTGTCCTACCGTTTGATCTCAAGTCAGCACCCAGAACGTGCATGGCTGTGGTGGCAGCACATCTTCGAAAGCACTGGATCTGTATCTACCCACACCTAGACAACTGGCTGATCGAGGGGTCCACCTTTCCAGAAGCCCAACTGCATTTCAGATGGACTTGCGATCTCCTTCATCGGTTGGGTCTTCATCTCAATTTTCACAAGTCCCCATGAACACCAGTCCAGAAGTTGCACTACTTAGGAGCTATCATCGACACACTAGAAGTGTCACACTCTCAAAAGAATGTGTCATCCAACAGTGCGCACAATCTCTTCACTTCTGGACTCAATGGCCTCCTGTATCTTTCTAACTCCCAAGCTCGCTTCCACATGCGCCCTCTCCAAGAGTGTCTAGAGGACCAGTGGGACCAGCTAATGTGAAACTGCGAAGACAGGCTCACTCTGTCCCTACATGCCTTCAGTTCACTCAATTGGTGGTGTTCTCCAAGCAATCTCCTACAAGGGATGACATTTTACTAACTGGTTCCAACACAGATATCGTGACGAATGCCTCTCTGCTCGAATGGGGAGCCCACATGGGTCACCTGCCGATACAAGGCTCATGGTCTCCGAAGGAGAGCACATACCACATAAACCTCTCCAAGCAGTTCATCTAGCGCTCAAGGCGTTTCATCCCTCTTTCACATCCAACACCCTGCTTGTTCAGACGGACAATACAACTGTCATGTACTTCCTGAACAAGCAGTGGGGCAACGAGGTCCAGTGTCCTGTCACAAGATGCCCAGATGATCTGGCACTTGTTACTCGCCAGGAATCTGAAGGTAACAGCCACTCATCTCCCAGGCGTTCAGAATGTCCAGTCAGTTGCACTCCGCAGGGTTCTCAACTAAAACCACGAGTGGATGTTGAAAGAAGATGGTGTTGCTCAAAGTATCTTCCACTTGCGGGGCACACCTTCTATCGACTTTTTCGAGTGGTGAAGCCCCAAAATCTTTCACAGGATGCTTGTTTCCGATCCAGGCAGTTCGGGCTTGACTGTTCCTATGAGAGACAGGGTCAAGGCTGATTTGCATATCGCTGGGTCCAAACTGGGGTGGCGTGGTGAGCAAAAGAACAATGTATTAAACCCAGATCTTTGTGACTGGGGCTGAATGTTTAAGCATCTGCCTATCATTTGTTCCTTTTGCATTTCTCTGTGCTATTGAGCCATGCACAGTCTTCCACACTGTTCCTTTTGAATTTGTCACCCTCAGTTGGCAGGGGATGCCCAGATGTGGTTCCCATGCTCCCTGCACCACTGGATTCAAGCTAGGCTGGCTGATGAGGGGTGATGCCCCGAAACCGGTCCCAGGATGCTTGTTTCCAGTCCAGTGAAGACCTGGCTTGGCAGTTCGGGCTGGACTGTTCCCATGAGGCACAGGGTCAAGGCTGATTTGCATATGGCTGGGTCTGAACTGGGGTTGCGAAATGAGCTAAAGAAACATGATGGATTTAGCCCAGATCTGTGACTGGGGGTGAGTGTCTGAAAAGTTTCAGCGCTCTGTCCATCATCTCCTTGTGTTTGCTTTGTTCGCCCTAAGTTGGCAGGTTATGCCCAGATGTGGGTCCCATGCTCACTGCACCACTGCATTCAAGCTAGCCTGGCTGATGAGGGGTGATGCCCCGAAACCGGTCACAGGATGCTTGTTTCCAGTCCAGTGAAGACCTGGCTTGGCAGTTCGGGCTGGACTGTTTCCATGAGGCACAGGGTCAACACTGATTTGCATATGGCTGGGTCCAAACTGGGGTGGCGCGGTGAGCAAAAGAACGATGGGATTAAACCCAGATCTTTGTGACTGGGGGTAAATGTTTGCATTGTTCAGCATTCCGTCCATTTGTTCCTTTTGCGTTTCTCTGTGCTATTGAGCCATACACAGTCTTCCACACTTATAAACTAGTTATAAGGATCCATCCCAAATTCCTCCCTAAAGTTCTCTGATTTTCATGTGAACCAGACTATATCCTTACCCACTTTCTTTCAAAATCGATCTACTCCAGCGTATAGAGCTCCTCACTCAAAACTGGGGTGGCGTGGTGAGCAAAAGAACGATGGATTAAACCCAGATCTTTGTGATTGGGGGTGAATGTTTACATTGTTCAGCATTCCGTCCATCATTTGTTCCTTTTGCATTTGTCGCCCTAAGTAGGAAGGGTATGCATCTCCACTGGTTTACATGTGTTTTGATGGGACCGCCTAGCCCATGGTGTTAAACAGTATGAGACCATTGTTTGTGAACCTATTCCATGGCATGCTGTGACTATTTGTGCAGTGGCCGATTAAAAAATATGTGGAATATTAGAAGTCTTACTTGTTATGGGCACTCCATAGAGGTTATATTCCACATCCACCCCTTCAAAAAGGCTATCGCCTACCTAATCTCATTCTCCACATTTTATCACAAAACTAAGTTCCCTCATTTTTCCATGTACCTCCTTCCATACCCTAATACATCTCATCACTGTGTTTTGCCCTACCATTCCAGAGTAACCATACTTTGTGTTACATGGCCACTGAACTTCTTAGCTCTCAGTTTTCTCTCTTAAACACACTATTCTAGATTTCCCACACTGTACAAAGTGCTGCTTCCCTCATACTCCATCCTCAGACATTTTGCATCCAGACAGGCTACAGGCAGTCTCAGCAGGAGCGCTAAGTTACTATCTCCTTTTTAGGTCTCGCCTGCGCGCTGCATAGGAAAAAGACCTTTAGCCATCGAGTCGGTTTTGAGGCCAAAAACGTGCACGCGTTGCATTGCTTTCAATGGCAACGCGTGCACGTTTGGCGATTCCCTTGTGGGTGCGAGCAGCTGGCGCCATATGTTATCAATTATCGCGCCTTGCTGCTCGCTCCCGCAAGGGAATCGCGCAGGCCCCCTCCCCCTGCTGCCGCGCGAGGCGCGCGCGCGCTTGTTTTAACATGCCGTTTAAAAAAAATTATTTTTAATCACATTATGTGACCTTGTGGGATCTCTTTATTATCTTGGCACTTTGTTATTCGGTAATATCCTCATTTACTCTGCATAGAACTTCTTTCTTTTCCACCATAGCGGACTTGTGCATCTCTCAGATCCCCCCTACCTTGGACCCGCAGCACGAAAAAAAAAAAAGTAGAGGGTCCCTAAAAGGAGCATGGCCTCTGTAGTTATAGGTGTGGCTTAACCAAGTAAACCTCATTTCTGTGATTCCCATAGTGTGCCACCCAATCGGTATTTTGGTGTCTCTCTGAGCTTTCTGTTATTGAATCCAGATATAATAATGTAACAACTGACATGCACCTAAAACCAATGAGGACTATTGACTGACAATGGTTGTCTGTGTGTGCTCTGCAGGGAGGCCAAGGATTGGATGACCATGTATTGTTGAATACCGTTTTGGCCCCCAGACAGGCACTGAGATAAACTTGCATTCCCTTCAGCCTCAACTCTAGGGGGCTTATTTACAAGCCCCTTGCGCCACTTTTGCGTCGCTTTTCCCATGTTAAAAATGACGCCAAAGTGGCGCAAGGGGCTTGTAAATCTGCCCCGAGATCTCTTAATTGTGGCTGTTATCAACACCGCGGAGGGGCGAGGGGGGGCATATTTACTATGAAATGGCATGGCGCTGCAATTTAGCTGCGCTGCGTCATTTAAAAAACACAGGGATGCATCGTATTGACAAGAATACAGGGCACCTCTGTGTTTTCCCCTGCGCCAGTGCTAAACAAGCATTTGCAATGCAATAGGTCTCGCATTTACGCGAGTTTGAGCTATTGACATTGCAAATGACAATGCCTTTTATTTTTGTTTTCGTTTTTAAAAAATAACTAAAAGGCATTGTCATTTACAATGCCAATAGCTTAAACTCGTGAAATTGCGAGACCTATTGCATTGCAAATGCTTGTTTGAAGTTGGAATGGCCTAACAGATGTAGACACCTGTGCCCTCAATCTTTTAGCTGATTGCTATGCTGCTAGAAAATTACCTTCGAAGTTTCTTTAATGCTAGTGATGAAACATTTTTTGTCTTCCTTTATGGTGTTGTAGTGAGAGCAAGGAATGTTATTTACTGCCTGATAAATCATTTTGTTTGCAGCTCACTGCTAAGCATATTTTGTAAAATTTGTTTATTAAAACAAATTGATTATACATTTTAAAACACAAATGACAATGCAATTTCCCCAAAAACTGTAATTACTACCACGGGTATAGCTTTGTAGCCCATCCACGTACTGGGTAAGAATGTAGCTGCTTAAGAAAATGTGGTTTAAGGGCTGTTGATTTTAGGTCGAGCCTAGGCAGCGCATGCGAGGTCTGCGAGGCATGCTGTATTCGAGTATGGACTTGAAGCTCTGCCACTCTCCGCCTATATTTTTCATTGGCTTGTGTCATTGTCCTTTGTAAAGGCTGGTTTCTGATTCATTAATTACCTTGTTAGTCCCTCCTTAGTACCGCGTTGTCTTCATTTGTAACCTCCCATGAAGACTGGCCCTTTTACTTCTGTTACACAGTATGTCTTATTTAGTCTGTAAGCACTATTTTCTTTAATGAGTTTCTCTTAATGCAGGCACAACATGCTTTCCTGCAACATTCAGCGCGCCATGCACGCTTTCACTTTCCATGTAGCCAGGGACTGTAAGGGCAGTTTCTTTGAAATGCAATAGGTCTTGCATTTACAAGAGTTTGAGCTTTTGGCATTTTAAATGACAATGCTATTCATTTATGTGTTAATTATCAAAACAGGTAAATAAAAGGCATTGTCATTTACAATGCCAATAGCTTAAACTTTCGCACATGCGAGAATTTGTGCATTGCAAATGCTGGTTGTATTTTGGTGGTTTTAAAGCGGACATTCACTTGCATCGTACCACAGATTACCCTGATGATGAATGAGAATGCTAAATATATGTATATATGTTTTTTAACATAGCGAAATCTGAAGAGCTACAGTTACAGAGAAGACAGTTTTTCTTCCCTAACAGTGGAAAAGTAGAGTAAGGAAGTGGGAAGTGAATTAAATTGGCTTACTATTTTTAATAATTAATCAACATAAGCATTCAATCTTTGTGCTTTTTTTCTCACAGACCCTGGATCCGTACAAGAGACCATGGGCTGACAAGGGCCAAGGTGATGCTAAACAAGATGCAGCAACAACCACCAAAAAAATATCAGTCCCAGCCAAAGGTATATCTGCAGCTTTGATTAAATATTTGAATTGTTGGTAGTAATGTGTGCCTAGCTGAGAAGTGAATATCACAAAAAACATTCCCGTATAAGTACCCAGTTGTTGGTAATGGGAGATCCCACATGTTATGTGACTTTAATAGTTTTGACACCTATCCTAAGCAAGCCACATACTTTACATCAGTGGGAAGGGGATCAAAAAAATAACAAAATCAACAGTAAACGCAATCGAGTTTGAAAGTACACCCTTTATGTCTCACTGAACAAATATTTTTAGCAAGATGCAATTATGTGCTTTGCATTGAGTGGCACAGCAATTATTCATTATTGGGGTGTCTTTCATTGATCCTCATGCTTGAATCCTTCCCCATCGTCGAAGTGGGAGTCCAACTGTACCATAACACAGTAGTATGTATTAAATTAGCATCGCCTAAAAGGGTACTAGGCCCTGAACTTTAATAGCCTATCCATCTCCTTTATAAACGAACATTGGCAAAGCCAATGGGTTTTGCCTTTGCGAGATCTATTGACTGTCAATGTTTTTAGACATAATGTATAGCAGCATGGGCCGCTGTGCAACATGGGTGAAAGTAAAGAAAATAAGGGTATGAGGTGGCCAATGTTGGGCTCATCACAGCTCTTATTTTCTTTACTTTAAGCCATGTTGCACAGCAACCAGCACTGTTGTACAACGTGTCAAAAACATTGACAAAGCCAATAGATAATGCATAGGCAAAACCTATTGGCTTTGCCAATGCTTTTTGAGTTTGTTCCTTGCCAATACTCATGTTGTGCATGCACTGAAAGGACAAATGTAGTCAAAATACAGCAACCCAGCACTACACGGCGTTTTAAGATATAACCAAAGTACTCTAGGCGGCGCAACATCCTGTGATTGTGGGCAAATCACTCTCTCCAAGTTGCGCTATATAAATCTGCTGCAAGCAGAAAAAGGCAGAACGTTATAGGAAAATAGTTCCACCAAAGTGGATGTTAACAGTATTTTGTCCACTGGAAACTGATAAGAGAAGCAGACTAGGAACAAGCATTGGTAAATGCAGGAAAATATGTTTTAGCCAATAGAAAAGGAGGAAAAGTAAGTGACAATCACAGGAACCATTGAAAAGCCAGGAAAGCGAGGGGGAGGGATGTAAGCCCCATTTAAGATGTATATTGAAAACAAAAGATTTCACAAGCACAGCGTAAGCGCTGTGCAGGCGAAGCCTAAAACGGAGCAAAACTTTCACTATAACCAATCAGGTAATAGCACCATCTAGAACACTCCCAAGAGAGGCTGATTTCCTCAGATTTTCATCGAACATCATGTGTGAAGCGAGTCTGTCTGAGCTCTGCTCAGTTTCCTCTTCTAATAGCTTCTACAGCCTTGGATTCGTGATTGCTACTACCATGTCTTATGGAAAAGGCCTTTTAAGTCCTTGCAAGACCTGTTGAAAGAGAAAAGGGTTCATGTGGATGACCCACATAAGGCCTGTATTTACTGCCTCGATCCCCAATGAGGTAAAACTGTGTAAAATCTGTCACACTTTTTCCTCTAAACCTTTAAGAGAAAGAGAGGGGAGGCTACTCTTGTGGCTTCAGAATAAAAAGCCACATAAGACCTCTTTAGATAGCCTCTTCCAGGTGTCGCAAGAGAGCCAGATCTTAGGAAGGCACATCTGAGGAGGCCAGAAAGCATTTGAAAGCCTCTCAGGCGAAGTACTCTCATAAAAGGAGAAACGCACACAATTCTCCTCACAGCCGGGCCCTAGCTGTACCATCTACTCCTTCTGCTAAAGAGAAAGTATGTCCTCATGCCTCCTCTTCACATTCAGTCAATCATGAATCCTCTCAAAAATCCCTTTCGACAACGCCATCTCCATCGACACCACAAGTGTCGACTATCACCAGGCGCCAATATCTTGTTGACTACAATGCAACCGTCCACAAGCACCTCCGCAGACGACAACTTCATCGGCCATACCACTGTCGAAGACACCTTTGACCCCGGCAACCGCAATCCCGTCGACGATGATACCTCCACCGACGGTGGTCCCATCGACGTCTCCACCAAAAGGCAGCGCCATCCAGCTGACGACAGCACCGCTGACACCACCGTCAGAGGGTGCAAATTAAGATGATCAAGTCATTTTTGCACCCAGAAATCACTTTGCCAAGTCCAGCTGTTACCACCAAGCCACCTGCAACATCTACAGGAATTCGAGGATGAAGGCCAGTATGGGGCAGCTCACAGTCCTTCTGAGTTCCATGTAAAATATCAAGAGGAGGATGAGGACTGATGATGATGAGCAGCAGTATTACCAACAGTACTGCACTGGTCCTCCAAGGCACGGGGGAGTCGCAGGGGTTCGCAGGTCCGGGTTGTCGTGCGAGGTTTGCGGTTGTCGCGCGGTGGAGGGGAGGAATAAAAAATATATATAAACTTACCTTGAGGCCAGCCCTCCCCCCGTCTCTGCTCATGCTCTCCTGTCTCTGACTCCAGGAACAGGAAGCAGGCAGCCAGGCTCCCTCCCATAAGCCAATCGCAACGCTGTAATGCAGCATTGTGATTGGTCTGAGCGCCGTGACACGGCGCTCAGCCAGGGGCTAAAGGGGTGGGCATGTTCTCCATGCAGGCTATAATGCAGCCTGCATGGAGAACAGGGAAAGTGCGCATGACTGGTTTGGGCGGCCCGAGAGGGCCGACCAAACAGACATTACGCACTAAGGAATGGGCAAACCATGAGCAGAGCAGCTCGGTCCACCTGCAAAGCAGCAGGAAGCAGCATAAACTGACAATAATTCTTTGTTTCTAATTGCCACTGCATAAAAGCAGTGGGGCGACGTTCCGCCATAGCGGAGGAGCCGCCACTGGGTATTGGACTTGGTTACCTATGGCCATGCCCTAGAATTTGCAGAACCACCAAACACTCTGCCCTGGGGAGCTTTCCCCCTCCCCCCCTCTAGTGTTCACTTGTAAAGAAAAGAGGCCAACATAAGGCTCTCCAAAGGAGCAATAGAAAAGGTTCCTATAACGCAAAGGGGAAAAGGATTCTTTCCTCATAAGCAAGAAATCAGGAGGGTCGAGATCTATGTTAAATCTCAGGAAACAACAAATTCCTAATGAAACAAACCTTAAGAATGGTTACTATTTCGGATAGCTTGCATAGTCTCCACAGCGGGGTGTAGGAAGCTGGATCTGTATATACTATACCTCATTTTGGTATAGTATATACAGAGTCCAGTGGAAGCCCAAAGGTAGGCAGAGGGAAAAGTAGATAGCACCTTACTATCCATTTGTGGTAGTGTGAGCGAGCAGTAAGGCTTTGTCAGAGGGTAGTGTTAAGCATTTGTTGTACACAATCAGGCAGCAAATGATGCCACACACTCAGACTGAACTCAGACCAATTTGTTTGTATAAAAAATATTATTTAGTTATTTTATTTCTGGAACCAAGCCAAGCCTGGTGCAGGTAAGTGAAATAATACTTTGCTAAATCTTATTCAGTTATTTACAGTTGAATGCAGGTTCAAATGCAGTTAGTTGAATTACAGGTAAGTCAACAGTTCGAAATGACTTTCTAGTTTCTTTACTGATTACTGTGCACATTACTTTTTAGATTACTTTTAAACTTACTTTTGCTAATCACTGTGATATGCTTAGATATCACACTGAGACATTTCTTAGACAAAAGGTAAGTAATTCACTTTTAGTACATTTGCAGTTTTTCAATGTTTCATACAAACCATCTCCACACTTAAAAGAATTTTCAAGGAAAATCAGTCAATACAATCCTATGGAAGGAAATGAAGTTAACGGTTTGCAGATAAGTACTTATTTGTGGGAGTTGGTATTCTGGGGTTAGAACCAGGGTTACCACAGGGTCGAGGATGCACTCTCACAACACCCTCAACAGCACTAGGGCGGCCGGGTGCAGAGTCCCAATGTTATCCAATAGGTGATGGGGGGCCTCCGGTTGGTGGCTGCTCCCGAGCAGGCCACAAGGTTGTGGGAGCAAAGCTCCTGGTGTTAGGCTCAGGGCAAAGAGGGATCCGAGTTAGCACCCAAAGTACACCCGCAGCGGTTCAGGGGCGGCTGGGTGCAGGATGCTGTTTTGGCGTCGGGTGCCCTGTTGATTTCAATGGGGATTCTCTGGTTGCAACAAACACTGCAGGCTCGGGACGAAGATCTTCTGGAGGTGACCACCGGTTGGAGAGGTAAGTTTGGATGCCTGGGGATGCTGGGACACAGTCGGTTGGGCCATGTAAGGACGTGGGACGTCGGGTGCAGGGGTGTCTTTAGGCGTCAGTTTTTCTTACCAGCTCCGGCCGTGGGGACCCTCCAGAAAGGGGCTGCAGGCTTCAATTGGAGATTCGAGGCAGGTCATAGATCACCAGATCTCGGGTCAGGATCGCTGAGGTGACCTCCTCGTGGTGTTGGGCCACTTTAACTCGGGCCTTGGGCGTCTGGTGCAGAGTGGAGCAGACTTGCGGATTTGGCCGGAGTCTGTGTGTGAGCAAATCCGGTGCTCACGGGAGACAAAGTCTTGGTTTGGGAAGGCAGGGCAGGTGCTCCGGGTTCTTGGGGCTGCTGGCTGCAGAAAACGCCGGGATTTCCCTGGAGCAGGTTCCAAGTGGGGACAGCCCGGTAGGCCTGGGGCCAAGTCAGTGGGCGTCCTCCTCTTCTTAGTTCAGCACGGCGTCTTCGGACCTTCGTCTCTTCTTCTGGTCAGTTCTTGTCTGAGGCAAGGTTCGGGGTTGCCCCTAAATACTAGACTTAGGGGCGTTACAGGTAGGTAAAGGTTGGGACCAATGGGTCCCTTCCGTGGGGTGGGTACACCCGCTTTTATGCCATCCTCCAGTGGGAGGGAGCATAGGCCTCTCTCTGGTTGGCTGGACCCTCTGCAAGATGGCGGGGACTGAGAGTTGTGCTTCACCTCGCCTCCCCCACCTGGGGAGGGGGGGGGGATTAACAAAGGTGGGCATACCTCCCTTCCTAACTTGGTTTTCCCGACGATTCTCCCGCCCAAAGTGGGGGGGTCAGAACCGGTGGGGTGTCATTGCTGGAAGCAGCAAATGGCTGGGGTAGCTCCCAAAGGCGGCAAGCCTTTGAAGCTTCCCCTTCGTGAACCCTGCCCATCCTGGGGGAGGAGGCTTGGCACCTCGTCCCAGGATGTGCATTGTTTCGGACCCCCAAAAGCAGCAGGCTATCGACCCAGGGGTCCAGAAACATGTCTGGTGGTGGCAGCTGGCGAGCAGCCTCTCAGCCAGGACACTAGAGTCAAGTTGTTTTTCAGGGGGAATCTCTAAGGTGTGCATTTTTCATTAAATCCTACACTGGCATCTGTGTGGGTTCAATGTGCTGAGAAGTTTGATACCAAACTTCCCAGTTTTCAATAAAGCAATTATGGTGCTGTGGAGTTTGTAATGACAAATTATCAGTACCATATACTCTTAATGGCATTACTGCACTTACAATGTCTAAGAATGGGCTTAGACACTGTAGGGGTACAGGGATCATGCACCTGTACCCTCACCACTGGTATAGTGCACCCAGGTAGAGGGGTGGCTGACCTATGCCAGGGCAGTGGGTTGTAGGCACGGCACACAGGGATGTGGGCCATGTCGACTCTTCACTTTGTTCTGCACCAAAACAAGGTGTGTGTGTGTGTAGTGTGTGTGTGTGTACGTAGTGTGTGTGTGTGTGTGTGTACGTAGTGTGTGTACGTACAGGGCCTCTAAGGGTGGCACAATAAGTGCTGCAGCCCTTAGAGGCCTTCCCGGGCCACAATGCCCTTGGTACCTATGGTACCATTTACAAGGGACTAACATGTGGCCAAAGAGTGCCAATTGGGTTTTGTATCAATGCAGTTTTGGGAAAGAACATAGGCCCTGGGTACCTGGTTGGCAGGAACCCAGGGCACACTCAGTCAAAGTACATCAACAGTTTGGCAAAAAGTGGGGGCAACCGTGCAAAAAGTGGGTACTTTCTTACACGGAGATTACATGATGTCTCTCGATCTGGAAGACACCTACTTTTATATCCCCATTCATCCCAAACATCGAAGATACCTCAGATTCACAGTAGCTGGTACCCATTTCCAATTCAAGGTCTTTCCCTTCGGCCTGAAGACCACCCCGTGGATATTTACCGAATGCTTCGCTCCAGTAGCAGCCAGCCTAAGGAAGAAAGGTCATCAGTTATTCCCCTACCTAGACGACTGACTGCTTAAAGCCACAACTGCATCAGCAGCTACCAAAACCTGCTTATCACTTTTCCACAAGCTAGGCCTTACTGTAAACCATCGGAAATTTTCTCACATTCCAATTCAAACACTTATGTTCCTTGGACCTGACCTGGACACAGTCCAGAACAAGGGCTTCCTATCCCACGAACAACAATGCCGTCTGGCAGACTTGGCACAAAACATCTCAAGAAGACAGTACGTTTCAGTGAGGACGTAGAAATCACTGCTAGGTATGCTCTCTTCAGCAATCAACCTAGTTCCTTTGGCTCGCCTTAAAATAAGACCGTTGCAGGAAGAACTTCAACTTCAGTGGGTTCAAGCAATGAGTCCTTCGAGGACCTGATCTCTGTCACCCGAGCATACGAGAAGCATTGGAAGTGGTGGTATCACAAACTGCATCTCTCAGAGGGCCTCATATTCATACCGTTGATTCCAATTTCATCGTCGCTATGGATGTATCTATGGACGGCTGGGGAGGCCATTTGCAAGACCTTCAAATCCAGGGCAAATGGTCTTCTGAAAAAATTATGCACATCAACAGAAAGGAATTCAAAGCAATATTTCTATTCCTGCAAGCTTTCCTTCCAAGCATTGCTGGATCCTCGGTGCTGGTTCGTACGGACAATACGACCAGCATGTATTACATCAACAAACAGGGAGGAACCAGGTCTCTAGCACTCTCACAAGATGCCCAAGACCTTTGATGTTGGCTGACGGATCACGGGCTATCCCTGAAAGCCAAGCATGTCCCTGGTCTTCACAATACATTAGCAGACACTCTCAGCAGGAGAAAAGGACGGTTGCCATGAGTGGGAACTAAACCAGCATCAACTGAACAAGTCTTTTCACAGTGGGGAAAACCAGCACTGGACCGGTTTGCAATGGACAACAACAACAAAGGCCAGTTTTATGCCAGCAGGTTCCCTCTCTCAGGGTCGTGCGGTAATGCCCTTTCAATGCTATGGTTCGGGATATATGCATACGCTTCCCCCCCCATCCGATTGATTCACCAAAATGAAGACCGAACACTGTAGTCTCCTGCTGATTGCACCCATTTGTAAGAAAGTGCCCTCTTTTTGCATGGTTGCCCCCACTTTTTGCTAAACTGCTGATGTGCTTTGACTGAGTGTGCCCTGGGTTCCGGCCAAAGGGGTACCCAGGGCCTATGCTCTTTCCCTAAACTGCATTGAAAACAAAACCCAATTGGCACTCTTTAACCACAGGTCAGTCCCTTGTAAATGGTACCACAGGTACCAATGGCACTGGAGCCATGGAAGGCCTCCAAGGGCTGCAGCACTTATTGTGCCCCCCTTAGAGGCCCTGTACCTTTACACCCACACACTGCCTTGGCAGGCTGCTTGTTTTGGTGAAGAACAAAGTGAAGAGTCGACATGGCACACATCCCTGTGTGCCATGCTACAACCCACTGCCCTGGCATAGGTCAGCCACCCCTCTACCTGGGTGCACTATACCAGTGGTGAGGGTACAGGTGCATGAGCCCTGTACCCCTACAGTGTCTAAGCCAATTCTTAGACATTATAAGTGCAGTAATGCCATTAAGAGTATATGGTACTGGGAGTTTTGCATTACGAACTCCATAGCACCATAATGGCTTTACTGAAAACTGGGAAGTTTGGTATCAAACTTCTCAGCACATTAAACACACACTGATGCCAGTGTGGAATTTAATGAAAAATGCATACAGAGGGCATCTTCGAGATGCCCCCTGAGAAACGACAACACTAGCCAGGCTGAGTGGCTGCTCGCCAGCTGCTACCACCAGACATGTTTCAGGACCCCTGGGTCGAGAGCCTGATGCTTTTGGGGGTCCGAAACAATGCACATCCTGGGACGAGGTGCCAAGCCTCCTCCCCCAGAATGGGCAGGGCCCATCAAGGGGAATCCTCAAAGGCTTGCCACCTTTGTGAGCTTCCCCAGACCTTTTGTTGGTTCCAGCAACTGGCCCCCACTGGTTCTGACCCCCGCTTTGGGCGGGAGAATTGGCAGGAAAACCAAGTGAGGTGTGCCCACCTTTGCCAACCCCACCCCTCAGGTGGGGGAGGCGAGGTGAAGCACAACTCTGTCCCCGCCATCTTGCAGATGGGGGACCCAGCCAACCAGAGTGAGGCATATGCCCCCCTCCCACTGGAGTGTGGCATAATAGGGGGTGTACCCCCACCCCCCAAGGAAGGGACCCATTGGTCCCAACCTTTACCTACCTCAGACAAGACCCGACCTAGAGGAAAAGAAGGACCGAAGAAGCCATGCTAAAGCTAAGAAGAGGAGGACGCCCACTGACTTGGCCCCAGCCCTACCGGACTGTCCCCACCTCGAACCTAGAGAAGCGAAATCCCGGTGTGTCCTGCAGCCAACAACCTCAAGAATCCGAGGACCTGCCCTGCCTTCCACAGAAGACTGTCTCCCGTGAGCACCGGATTTGCTCACCCACAGTCTCTGGCTCTGCGAGTCTGCACCCGACGCCCACGGGCCGAGTTCGAGTGGCCGAACACCACAAGGAGGTCTCCCCGGCGATCCTGACCTGAGATATGGTGATCTCTGGCCTGCCTTAAATCTCCCAGCGAAGTCTGCAGCCTCTTAGTGGAGGATCCCCCCCTGACCGCGACTGGAGCTGGTAAGGAAAACCCGACACCTAAAGACACCCCTCCACCCGAAGTCCCACGACCTTGGGTGGCCCAACCGACTGTGTCCCAGCATCCCAAGGCATCCCAACTTACCTCTCCAACCGGTGGTCACCTCCAGAAGATCTTTGTCCCCGAGCCTGTAGTCTTTGTCGAAACCGTAGAATCCCGATTGAAATCAACAGGGCACCCGAAACAAACCAGCAGCCTGCACCCAGCAGCCCCTGCGCCGCTGCTGGTGTACTTTGGGTGCTAAAACGGATCCCATTTTACCCTGAGCTAAACCCCAGGAGCTTTGCTCCCACAACCTTGTGGCCTGCTCGTAAGAAGCCACCAACCGGAGGCCCCCTATTCCCCATTGGATAACATTGGGCCTCAGCACTCTGCACCCGGCTGCCCTAGTGTCGCTGAAGGTGCTTTGACAGTGCATCCTTGACCCTGGGGGAACCCTGGTTCCAGCGCCAGAATACCGACTCACACAAACTTGTACTTACCTGCAAATCGTTAACTTCATTTTTCTCCATAGGAACACATTGACTGTTTTTCCTAAAAATTGTTCTAAGTGTGGAGTTGGTTTTGTATGGAACTTTGAAAAACTGCAAACAACAAAAAATTGCTTACTTACCTTTTCTCAAGGAAATGTTCCAGTGTGATAACTAGGTATATCACACTGAGTAGAAAAAGTAATCTGTAAAGTAATTCAAAGGAATCAGTCCTGCTG